>WOVY01012561.1:0-219670 GCA_013436015.1 Rhipicephalus annulatus | reverse complement strand
TTAAAACTGCTCGTTGATTCTGTTCACGAATTTATCAATTTTGCAATCAATCAGCTCTAAGTGTTCTTTAATATGAAATATATTTTAATGAGTTTCAGTTTCGAATGCGGGAGTCGGGAGTCTTGTTAAGCATAAATGAAAGTACACTTTACCAACCTCGCTAACGATTACGTTACGATTTGGAGATTGAAAGTTATCTAGATTCCCGGTGGATTACACAATCTAGAATGGAACCGTGCTAGCCAAGGGTGACTGAGTTAGCTGTCAGTGGAATGCGGATTATGTTTTGACTTCACACGCACGCCTGGGTAAGTATGCATTGCAAGTGAGCACAAAATTGTCACGAAACAACAGGTAAGGAGACGTTGATAATTCAAGGAAAGCTTTTCTCCTGTATCAAAAAAGCGCTGGCTAATTTACGATATGTTAGGGCATAGCCTTCTGGATTTCCCTGCCTGCCGGATGAGTGCGAAAAGCCAGTCATCTATGGCGGCCGCTACCTACGTAGGGATAAGGGTCTTTGTACTTAGCCTTTGAGATCGGCAATTTTAATTTTTGCTACTAATTTCGGAGGCTATTCCTTGTATTGAAGGAATTGCCTGCTAAATGACGGCGTCGTTTACGTAGGGTTTAATATAACTACGTTTACGCCTTTTTTAAAACTTTTGCGTTATTTTTGTTGCATATAAGCTCCAAAAACGTAAAAACTTATTGAAGACACCCCAACTTAGTTGGTGCCACCACCATAGTTCCGACGACGGCCGCTTTCCATGTGACCACCGATAACCGGCAGGTAGGGGACATCTAGGAGGCTATGGTTAGGGCTAGTCACTGTTGGGGCTAGTCACGGGAAACGCGTTTGAGTTGTAGCATGATTATTTCTGGTTAGTATATAGGTGGTGGTTCTGACCAGTTTTTATTCGAAACAGTAGTTGTCGGTATGCTTTATGTGTTATTGTACAACAAAACCTGATATTCCTGGTTTGAAAGGGTGTCGATTTTTTAGATTGCTGGACGTTGTAGCAGCAACTATGTCATACGCACTGGAACGCTTACTCGCGCACGCAGCAAGCGCTTGAAAAACGCTTTTCATCCCGTTTTGATGGCCTAGGTACCAACTGTAGGATATTAATAGATGTAAATTATTTTATTTACTTACGTTTTCTTGTTTAATGCGCAAGTGTGTGTACCACTGTAGCCGGTGAGAGGGAACAGCGCCTTGGTGATGCAGGGGCAACAAGAAGTCCAGGTAGAATGTACTAGCAGTGTTGAGTGGCGTGACCGCGCCTCGTCGCCTGATCTTTCCGCGGTGCCCGCAGCGGCGGCGCTGCATTCGAATAGTACTGAGAGAGCCGCGCACCGCGTGCTGGAACTGCTATGCGCTTCGGCTCCTCCGTCGCGCTTTCGTGATGCAGATTTCTTCGTACCTGCCCATCATTCATGTCTTGCGCATGATGCCATAGCCCTTGAACTATTACACGCCAATTTACTGAATTTCAACTCCATAAAATCCCTTGTGAGAGATCGAAAATAATTCAGAAAGGGTGTGTTTTATACTTATTACCTCTCTCTTAACTCTTTCTTCGTTGCTTAGGTGCCTACAACATTCATAATAACTGAGCCGATTTATTGGAAGACAGCTGTGCTCAGAAAGCTGTGAAATTAAAAAAAACAAATACTGTGTCACACGCACACAGAACCAGAAAAGACATAAGTAGAAAGGGGAGATGAAGAGACTCTGAACGCCTAAACCACGAAATGGTTTCGTAGTTTAACTTTTCAGGGTATACTAAATACTTTACACGCATTCACAGTGTCAATTGCCAAAGTTAGGTGTTCTGCTGCACACCCCACGCTCTAAAAAAAAAGAAATCCTGGGTAGCCGTGCACCAATAGTTTACAGTTGTCGAAGCTGAGTATAGCGTTTTCTCTACCATATTGACCTTTTTGACAGTATGAGGTCTCAAAAGTAGTGTCAAGTTTAAACGCAGTCGGACGAAAATTCACCGCCTAAAATAGTAGCTGTGCTAAGGGCATTCCATATAATATATAGATATATATATATATATTATATATCTATATATATATATATATATATATATATATATATACACATCTACATAAGAAGATGTGCGCTGCGGCGAGCAGCATAGCATCGCCAACGCCCGGCTCTCTCGGCTTGTGCTTCGGCTCGCTACTGTGCTGATCTCTGCTGGACGGTTCTTCATGATGTCTTGCCCGTTGTCGTTATCGACTAATAAACCTCGTCACATTTGGTGGAGAATGCTTGTTCATCTCCGTCGCTACACCCTGGAACTGCGAAGCCGCACGCTACCGCCCGTCATGACTGACAACGCCAACCCATCGGCATCGTCGCCCCAGTTCAACTGCCCCGGCCATCCTAGGCTACGGGACCCGAAGGTCTTGAGCGGTGCGGATGGGACGACGTGGAAGACTGGCTTGAGCACTACGAGCTGGTGAGCGCCAATAACAAGTCGGATGAAGCCGACAAGCTCGGACTTGTAATATTTTATCTTACCGGCGTCGCAGAATTGTGGTTTAACAACCACAAACACAACATCCCCACATGGAGCGTCTTCAAGACGTCATATGCTGAAGTGTTTGGTCGGTCGGCTGTCCGCAAGCAGCGGGCAGAACAGCGCTTGCGCGTCCGCTCTCAGCAGACTGGCGAAAATTTCACCAGCTATATTGAGGATGTCATCGACCTTGTCGACGCGCGAATGACACCATGCCCGAGTCGGACAAGGTCAAACACATCCTGAAGGGCATCGACGATGGCGCATTTCAAATGCTCTTGGCTAGAAATCCGAGCACAGTTTCTGAAGTCGTCAGCTTATGTCAGAGCTACGACTGAGTTGAAGAAGCAACGCTCTCTGACTCGACAACCTCAGCGTGGTGAGTCGCTGTCCAGTTTCGACACCATGCCTGACAATTCACCATTGATTCAGCAAGTCCGAGCCTTCGTCCGTGAGGAAGTCGCCCGCCAACTTTCTCTAGTGCCTTTTGCTCACGAGACCACCACCCGTCTACCCGCCCCGCTTCGCACTGCTATATCGGAAGAGGTTGCACAAGCTGTTCCTCTTGCGCACTACGAGCCGCCTCTATGTAGCCGTGTCCCCTGTTCGCGTGTCTGCACAGCCGGTAGGTGCCCCTGTCGCCTATCCGCCAGCCATTCAGCCTGTGGCCGCGCCCCTAACGTATGCATCGCAGCCTGTGGCTCCTCCTGTCGCCTGTTCGCAAGAGATGCAGCCCGTAGCCGCCCCGCTCACATATGCAGACGCTGTGCGTAGGCTTCCGCAACCACCCTACACCACGCGCTCACAGCGCGCACACCCGGCTTCTTATACTACACCTTGGGCGACACTACCAGTCGCCAATCCATGGAGGACGCCCGATAACAGACCGATTTGCTACGTCTGCTTCACTCCCGGACACGTTGCCCGCTACTGCCGCCGTCGACCTCAGACGTTCGGCAACTATGTCCGGTCGTCGCAACCCGGCAGCCAACCCTTCGACCAATACGGGCCGGTCTCGTCACCTCGCTATGCCCCTACTGACCACCTTGACTTCCAGCCGCAGCACGCACCGTCTCCTCGTCGGCGATCGCCCTCCCCCATGTGTCGCCGGCCCGGACCTTCCGAACAGGAAAACTAAGCACCGCAGTTCAAGAGGCAAGAACTGCGCCGTTTTCGAACTGTCTAAGCCTTCGCCCCTCTCCTACTAACATGGTCGCAGTAACTGTTGAAAGGTTATTCTACTTTCGCCCTTGTAGACACCGGTGCCGCTGTTTCTGTTATTGCCGCTAATGTCTGCCGTGTATTACGTAAAGTCACGACGCCGCTTTCGGGACTGTCGCTCCACACCGCAAGCGCACAGCAAGTAACGCCTCTCGCAGCCTGCACTGCAAGAGTGTCCATCGAAGGCAATCTTTACATCGTGGAATTTATTGTTCTCGCAGTCTGTTCGCATGACGTCATCCTCGGGTGGGACTTTTTATCCCGCCATAATGCCGTCATCGACTGCGCTCGCGCCGAAGTTGAGTTTTCACCCTTGTGTGATGTCCCATTACTTGACGCACTTCATCAGCCGGCGAAGTTGCTCGTTCATGAAGATACCGATATTCCACCGGGAAATTTTGCCCTTGTTCCCGTTTCATGCAACGCCTACACTGACGCTACATGCCTTTTTATGCCTTCCGATATCTTCAAGAGTCGTCAAGCTCTGCCGCTGCCTTTCGCAACAATTGACCTTGCCGCCGGAAGAAGCAACATGTTCGTAAGCAATCCGCTTTCCACACCTGTCACTTTGCTTGCGGGGGAATGTCTCGGCCGCGTGCAGGATCTCGACCCTTCGGCTTTGATTGATGTCCCGGATGACTACTGCGACCACCCAAAATCACTGTCGGAACTCGAGGAGTCGTCCAAGGATACGTTTTCTAGCGCCATTGCCGACACTCTCACTCCCACCGAACATGCCTGACCTGCTGGATACTTCTGCAAGAGTTCAGGAGTTCTTTCGATGTGTCACAGCCTCAACTGGGCCGCACGTCACAAGTCAAACATCATGTTGACACTGGCCTACATACAGCCACTGCGTCAAAGACCATACCGTTTATCCGCTGAAAAGCGCCGCGTCATCAACGATCAAGTCGAAAATATGCTTCGTAGAGACGTCATTCGACCATCTCACAGTCCCTGGGCATCTCCTGTCGTCCTCGTGCGTAAGAAAGACGGATCTATCCGATTTTGCGTGGACTATCGTCTTTTTAACAAGATAACCCGCAAGGACGTCTATCCTTTGCCGCGCATTGATGACGCCATCGAGACCCTTCACGGAGCGGAATTTTTCTCGTCGCTAGATTTGCGGTCTGGCTATTGGCAAGTCCCAATGGCTGAAGCCGATCGCCAAAAAACGGCATTTATTACACCAAACGGACTATACGAGTTTAACGTCATGCCCTTTGGGCTTTGTAACACGCCTGCCACGTTTGAACTGTCTTATGGATAATACGCTACGTGGCCTCAAGTGTAATATGTGCCTCTGTTACTTCGACGATGTCGTGGTTTTCTCCCATGATTTTCCTACGCACCTCCTTCGCCTCAGGCACGTTTTGACTTGCCTGACCAACGCTGGCCTGCAGCTTAACCTGAAAAAATGCCGCTTCGCTGCACGCGAGCTCGTTATACTAGGCCACATCGTGTCCAAACATGGCGTATTACCTGACCCGGCAAAACATCGAGCAGTCGCAGAATTTCCCAAGCCGACGACCATGAAAGAACTTCGCAGTTTTGTAGGCTTATGCTCGTATTTCCGGCGCTTTGTTCGCAATTTTGCATCTATCATGTCACCATTAACCCAGCTTCTTCGCGGTGACGTGAACCTCTCCTCCTGGTCCCCTGCATGTGACGTTGCCCTCACTACTCTACGCCGTCTGCTCACCTCCCCACCTATTCTTCGCCACTTCGACCCAACGGCTCCTACCGAAGTGCTCACCGACGCCAGCGGCGTCGGGCTAGGCGCTGTCCTCGCTCAACGAAATCCCGGCTATTCAGAATACGTTGTAGCCTACGCTAGCCGCACTCTGACGAAAGCCGAAACTAATTACAGCGTGACAGAAAAAAAGTGTTTGCCTCTGGTGTGGGCGCTTGGAAAATTCCGGCCATACTTATACGGCCGCCCGTTCGATCTAGTAACTGATCACCACGCGCTTTGCTGGCTCTCCACTTTGAAAGACCCTTCTGGCCGCCTTGCGCGATGGGAACTCCGCATCCAGGAGTACGACATTCGCGTCCGTATACCGCTGCGGACGCAAACACTCTGCCGCTGATGCCCTGTCCCGCTCACCTGTATCACCAGATCCGACGTGCGGAAACACTCGCCTCGAGACCTTGTTATCGCTAAATCTACGATTCGATTGCCACCGAACAACGCCGTGACCCGTGGATCGCATCTCTCATCGAATATCTATCTGGCACGCCCAACCTTCCAGTATCTCGATCCCTCCGACGTCAAGCTTTCCATTTCGCCATCCGCGATCAACTCCTTCATCGACGCAACTACGCTCCCGATGGCCGCCGGTGGCTGCTGGTCATTCCACGCACTTTACGATCGCTTTTTTTATTGACCTGATGTATAAGGAGATGTTGGCGCACCATTATGGCGCCGGCTACTCCTTAGCCGTTGATTGAAACTTGAACACGTATCTTGAAGTAAAACATACAGAGCAGTGCATGGAAAATAGAAAACTTAGGCACAGATATGCAAAGACACACTTATACGTACGATCGCTAGTATGCGCCTCTCTTCACGACGATCCGCAATGCGGCCACGCCGGAGTGTTCAAAACATATGAACGCCTTCGCCATCGCTATTACTGGCGCGGCATGTACAATTTTGTACGCGAATTCCTGCAGTGCTGTCCTGACTGCCAGCGACGCAAACCAACACTGCCACGTGCTGCTGACGCATTGCAGCCACTTCCATGCCCTGCCAAGCCATTTGATCGCGTCGGCGTTGACCTCTGCGGCCCCCTTCCATTGACATCAAATGGTAATCGGTGGATTATAGTGGAAGTTGACCACCTGACACGCTACGCCGAAACTGCCGCTTTGCCGAGCTCTACTGCTCAGGATGTCACCTCTTTCATTTTACTTCGCTTTATCCTTCGACATGGTCCACCTCGAGAGCTCCTTAGTGACAGAGGCCGCGCTTTCTTCTCCGAGGTCGTCGAAACTCTGCTTTCGGAATGCCACGTCATTCATCGGAAAACGACAGCATACCACCCGCAGACTAACGGGCTAACGGAACGGTTCAACCGCACGCTGGGTGATATGCTCTCAATGTACGTGGCATCTGATCGTAGCAACTGGGACCGTGTTCTCCCATACGTCACATTCGCATATAACGCCGCAGTTCAAACCACCACGGGATTCTCACCTTTCTTTCTTCTCTATGGACGCGAGCCTTCCCATACAATCGACACCCTACTACCCTACCGTCCTGATACTTCCGAGTGCCCACCTGTCTCCGATGCTTCTCGACAAGCCGAAGAGTACCGCCAGCTCGCCCGTGCATTCACCTCAAAAGAGCAGCAACGCCAGAAAGAACACCGTAGCACCACCCTTTCAGATCCCAGCAATGCCCCAGGGTCTCTTGTGTGGCTCGCAATTCCACACCAAACACCGGGACTCTCCTCGAAACTTGTCCCTCGGTACGAGGTGCCTTACACCGTTTTGGAGAAAACCTCTCCAGTCAATTTCCTAATTGAGCCAGTTTCCAGATCGGACGACATGCGCCGGCGCGCACGTGACGTCGTCGATGTTTCCCGACTGAAACCATACCATGAGCCTCTGCCTGAAACTTCTTAAGTCGCCAGGTTGGCTCCTTTTTCAGCGGGGGCGATTGTGAAGAAGAAGATGTGCCTGCGGCGAGCAGTATTGCCAACGCCCGGCTCTCTCGGCTCGTGCTTCGGCTCGCTGCTGTGCTGATCTCTGCTGGACGGTTCTTCACGCTGTCTTGCCGTTGTCGTTATCGACTAATAAACCTCGTCACAATATATATATATATATATATATATATATATATATATATATATATATATATATATATATATAAAGGGAAAGAAGTGTATACCTAAGGACTCGTTTTTTTTCGTGTTTTAACACAATATTAATGAGATCTAACAGACAGTAATGCCGAAGAATGTACAGCGAAAGTTATTAGAACCAATGAAATTTAAATAAGAAGAATAAAGAAAATTGGATGAAAAAATAACCAGCCGTGAGCAGGAATCGAACCTACGACCTTCGAATAACGCGTTCGATGCTTTAACCACTGAGCTATCACAGCGGCCTTCCTTCCATCTACTTTTTTTGGGTTTATATGCGAATTTCGAAGTAGGAGTGACAGTCAGCGCCATCTATAAGCCGAGCGACGAGTGTGAAAACACTCTTATTCGCATGTTTGGCGTCACGTAGCACGTGAACTTATTATGAGCGGGCAGCTGATTAATTGTCCCTCTTATACAACCTAAACAGACCAAGTCTGCCAGTACGAGACCCTCGTTGAATGAAATAAGGGAAAGAAGTGTATACCTAAGGTAGTAGGTTCGATTTCTGCTCACGGCTGGTTATTTTTTCATCCACTTTTCTTTCTTCTTTCTTCTTATTTACATTCCATTGGTTCTAATAACTTCCCCTGTACATTCCTTGGCATTATTGTCTGTTAGATCTCATATATATATATATATATATATATATATATATATATATATATATATATTGTCACGCAGTTTATTTAAGTACAGACCTACTGGAAGGCCGAGGAACGCCAGAAGAGCGAGGAACGCCAATAGGCCGAAAATACAAAACAAACGCAAGCTCGGGTCGCACGCGTGCACCAACGCTGTGGCTTGCAGTTTCATGCTGCTTCGTCGTCGTTCGCATAGTTCCCTACATTGGCCCCCGGTGAATAGCGTAGCCAACCTGGCGACTTAAGGTGTAGTCACTATAGCGGGGTCGTAATACGGCTTCAGGCGACTCACATGCACAATTTCTCGGCCACGACGGCGTAAGTCATGAGACTGTGTCAAAGGCTCAATCTCATAATTGACTAGTGACGTACGGGCGAGAATGCGGTAGGGCCCGTGGTATCGTGCCAGTAACTTAGACAAAAGGCCAGGAGTGCTCGGTGGAATCCAGAGCCAAACGAGAGCACCAGTCGCGAAAGTAGAGAGATGTCGGTCGGTGTCATGCCGTAGCTTCTGGTGGCCTTGGTCCTCGGTTGTCAGTGAACGGGCCAATCGTCTGCAATCTTCTGCGTACCTGGCAACATCAGAAATTGCAGTGTACTCAGAGGAGTCAGGCGTGTATGGGAGGATAGTGTACAGCGTGCACGATGGTTCGCGTCCGTACAACAGAAAGCAAGGGGAGAACCCTGTTGTCACGTGCGTAGCGGTGTTATATGCATACGTGACGAATGGAAGGACAGTGTCCCAATTGGTCTGGTCTGAAGCTGTGTACATCGTCAACATATCACCGAGAGTGCGATTAAATCGTTCTGTGAGGCCATTCGTCTGCGGGTGATATGCTGTCGTCATGCGATGAACCATGTTGCACTGAGCGAGCAACGCTTGAATGGCGTCAGACAAGAAAACACGTCCCCGGTCGCTCAGAAGTTCGCGGGGAGCACCATGGTGAAGAACAAAGTTGCGCAGGATGAAAAACGCAACTTCCTTCGCGGTTGCTGCGGGTAGTGCTGCCGTCTCCGCGTGACGAGTGAGGTGGTCCACGCCGACAATTATCCACCTATTTGCAGAAGACGACGTGGGAAGTGGTCCGTATAAGTCGATACCGACGCGGTCAAACGGACGCGCTGGACAAGGCAGAGGCTGAAGTGTACCGGCAGGGCGTTGAGGTGGGACTTTACGTCGCTGGCATGCAGTACAAGCACGTACGTACTTGCGGACAAATGTGTACATGCCGCGCCAGTATTACCGCTGACGTAAACGGTTGTACGTTTTGAGAGCGCCAGTGTGAGCGCTTTGCGGGTCGTTGTGGAAAGCAGTACAGATTTCCGAGCGCATGTGGTTGGGTATCACTAACAGCCACTTCCGACCTTCAGACGTGTAATTCCGCCGTTAGAGTAGGTCGTCTCGAATAGCGAAATGTGTGGCTTGACGGCGGATAGTTCTTGAGACCAAATTAGCTAACGGATCAGTCAGAAAGGCGAGGAGTTGGGAAATCCACACATCTTTGCGTTGTTCTGATGCCATGTCTGTGAAGTCGATTGGTGTTATGACAGCTGAAGAAGGTGACGAGGGGTTTGGGTCAGCCGGTAGCGGCGAGCGGGATAGTGCATCAGCGTCGGAGTGCTTGCGGCCGGATCGGTATACAACACGAATGCCGTATTCCAGTAGGCGAAGCGCCCAACGACCAAGGCGCCCCGACGGGTCTTTGAGCGATGATAGCCAGCATAGAGCGTGGTGGTCCGTGACGACTTCGAAAGGGCGGCCATAAAGGTATGGGCGGAACTTCGTCAAAGCCCAGACAATTGCGAGGCACTCTTTTTCCGTGACGGAATAATTACACTCGGCTTTCTTGAGGGTTCGACTCACGTAAGCGACAACGTATTCTTGGTACCCTGGTTTTCGTTGAGCCAATACAGCACCAAGACCGACACTACTGGCATCGGTGTGGACCTCCGTAGGCGCATCAGGGTCAAAATGACGTAGTATTGGAGGTGATAGTAATAACCGCCGAAGCGCGGTGAAGGATTCGTCGCACTCTTTTGACCAAGCAGAAATGCCTTTGGAAGTTTTCAACAGGTTGGTAAGAGGCGCGATGATGGAAGAGAAGTTGCGCACAAATCGACAAAAGTATGAGCACAGGCCGATAAAACTTCGAAGCGTCTTGATGGAATTGGGCTTCGGATAGTCGGCCACGGCGCGGAGTTTCGCCGGATCCGGGAGAACACCCTCTTTGCAGACGACGTGACCCAGTATAGTGAGCTGACGTGCGGCAAAATGGCAATTCTTGATGTTAAGTTGAAGGCCAGCAGAGGTGAGACACGTGAGAATAGCACGAAGACGAACAAGGTGAGTTGAAAAGTCGCGAGAAAAAACGACGATGTCGTCTAGGTAGCAAAGGCACGTGTTCCACTTGTAGCCGCGAAGGATGGTGTCCATCATCCGTTCGAAGGTAGCTGGGGCGTTGCAGAGTCCAAACGGCATGACGTTAAACTCATACAGCCCACCAGGTGTTACAAATGCAGTCTTCGATCGGTCAGGATCAAGCCATTGGAACTTGCCAATATCCTGAGCGTAAATCTAAAGAGGAGAAATATTCTGCCCCTTGCAAGCAATCGAGAGCGTCGTCGATGCGTGGCAACGGGTACACATCCTTCCGAGTTATCTTATTGAGCCGGCGGTAGTCGACACAGAATCGGATAGACCCATCCTTTTTGCGCACAAGCACAACAGGGGACGACCAAGGGCTCTGCGATGGCTGGATGACACCACGCTTGAGCATATCGTCGACTTGTTCGTTGATAATACGGCGCTCTTCCGCTGAAACTTGATATGGTCGTCGGCGTAAGGGAGAATGAGTACCGGTGTCCATGTGGTGCGTGATGTTCGCTGTGCGACCCAAAGATGGTTGAGCGCAATCGAAGGCAGAACGGAACTCTCGAAGAAGGGACAAGAGTTCTCTTCTTTGTGTCGGTGATAGCTCAGCGGCAACAGAGGGCTGAAATGAGTCTGGCGTGGGCAGTGTGGCCACAGGTGGCGTCATAGCATTGAGCTGGAGGTGAGGTGCGTGTTTGGCGAACTCTAGAGGGCGCAAGAGGTCAACGTCTTGTATGTTACCCAAACCTTCTCCGCGAAGTAAGGTAACTGGCGACGATAGCGAGTTCGCGACGAGCATGGCGGTAGCACCGGATTCCATGGTGAGTACGGCAAAGGGCAGGTGTAGGCTACGGCGGCGAGTAAATACGTCAGACGGGGTGAACAAAACAGTTCCGGCAGGAGCGGTCGTACAGGTCAGGGCTACAAGGGTGGATGTTCTCGGTGCTATTTCCGTGTCTGCAACAACGACAAGTTTGTAAGGTTCAGGAAGAGATTCCACCAAACAAGAGGTTGGCAGCGGTGTAAGGGCAACTTCTGCACGTGAGCAATCTATGATGGCCCGATGACGCGAAAGAAAGTCCCATCCAAGAATGACTTCGTGGGAGCATGATGCCAGCACAAAAAATCAATGGCATAAAGTTCACCTTGGATAATGATACGTGCAGTGCACACAGCTGTAGGTTCTATGCACTGCGAGTTGGCCGTGTGGAGCATCAGGCCCGAAAGAGGCGTCGTCACCTTTTTCAACTTGCGGCATAAGGTCTCACAGATTATGGAAACGGCGGCCCCTGTGTCGATTAGCGCTTGTGCGGCGGTCCCCTCAACATAGACGTCAATAACGTTTTGCGGCGAGAAAGATGGAGGCCTTAAGCAGTTCGAATTGTATGCAGCTGTTGCCTCCGGAGCTGCAGCGATGAGTTTCCATCTTCCGTAGCAGGTCGGCGACACATAGGCGACAGGGAGCGTCGTCGGGGCGATGGTGACCGATGGTTTGCGTAGGGTCGAGGACCGTCAGTGGTGTACCTCGATGGCGTCCTAGACGACGACGCCATTGGCCTGCCCACGGTGTCGACTGGAGGGGGATCTCGGTGACAGTGGCGGGCGACGTGGACAGCGATACCACAGGCGAAACAGATGGGCCTATTATCCGGTGTCCTCCAAGCGTCTGAGCGACGGTAAAATGGAGCTGAAGATCTCGCATAGGGATACGGCGCAGCAATAGGGGTTGTAGGCATGACATAGGGTGGCGTGGCAGGTTGAGCATATGGCATACGCTGTTGCGTAGGACGAGCAGCGACGGCGGCGTACGTGAGAGGCGTAGTGACTGGTGGTTGCTGATGCACCGGCGGAAGGGCTTCAGCGACTTGGGTCCGAATGACGTGTTGGAGGTCCGGTGCCAAAGCTTGCGTGGGCTCATGTGTCAGTGGCAGCAGTGACAGCTGGCGCGCTACCTCTTCGCGGACGAAGTCCTTGATTGTCGAAAGCAGCGGCTGCTGATCGGTAGGATGGGCAGGTAGGTGCAAGCTTGCGAGCGTGTCTGGCGTCGTGAGGGCTTGACGAGCAATTGCGCGCTGCCTACGCAATTCATCGAAGCTTTGACAGAGGAAAACGAGGACAGCGATTGTGGGGGGATTTCTCGCGAGCAACATCTGAAAGGCGCCGTCGTCAATGCCTTTCAATATGTGCCGGATTTTTTCGTCCTCAGGCATGGTAGAGTTGATGCGGTTGCATAGATGCAACACATCTTAAATGTAGCCCGTGTAGGTCTCGCCTGGTAGCTGCGCACGGTGACGTAAACGGTGCTCGGCTTGAAGCTTGCGTGCCGCAGGTCGTCCAAAGACGTCTCTAATAGCCGTCTTGAATGCAGACCACGTAGTAATGTCAGCTGCGTGGTTATTAAACCACAGTTGCGCGGTGTCCGCAAGGTAGAATGTGACGTAGCCCAGCTTACTTGGGTCGTCCCATTTGTTACTTGCGCCGACTTTGTCGTACCTCGCCAACCAATCTTCGACGTCCGACTCAGTGGAGCCCGTGAAGATGGGAGGGTCTCGTTGAGGATACACGGCACCGCAAGTGACATGAACGGTCGAAGGTCCCACCTGGAGAGGCGTCTCGGTGGCCATGTTCGTGTCACGTAGAGGGGGAAGCGTACGGGAGCGAAGTTCCAGGTTTGTACGGGAGTCCACACACCTCCACCAGATGTCACGCAGTTTATTTAAGTACAGACCTACTGGAAGGCCGAGGAACGCCAACAGGCCGAAAATACAAAACAAACGCAAGCTCGGGTCGCGCGCGTGCACCAACGCTGTGGCTTGCCGTTTCATGCTGCTTCGTCGTCGTTCGCATAGTTCCCTACAATATATATATATATATATATATATATATATATATATATATATATATATATATATATATATATATATATATATATATATATATATATATATATATATATATATATATTGACACGAGCATGTAGTGGGTCTGGCTCTTGCGTGGCTAGTGTCATCATTACTTGTGCGTGTCGAAGGATTTGGTGGGCAGAAAAGTCGACGACGAACTTGCGCTGCTTGATCGAAGCTGTTGCTGTTTGCTACAATGTTATTTGCACTGATTTTATTACCGTGACAAACTGATGGAGGTGCTGGGTACAATACCAATTCGCTAGTTTGAACTCAAGCCGCTTCAAGCTTCAGTCACCATTTCAACAATTCCGGAGGAAAACCTGGCACTTCGCCTCAGCCGGCGCTTGCTAGGACTACCTCCTGAATTTGGTCCCTTGAGCTCTGCAAGAATGACCACCACAACGGCAGTCAGACGTAAGAGAGCAACGTAGATCAACTCGCATCCACCACAAGCGTTGTCTACACAGCACGCACCCCGAAGCCGTTTCATGGTGATGTATTTGAGGACGTAGATGACTGGCTAAACCACTTCGATCGGGTAGCAGCCGCCAACGAATGGAACAACACCAAGAAGCTTCACTACGTCTATTTCGCACTTGAAGACTACGCTCGCATACGGTATGAGAATCATGAGCCGTCTATCACAAACTGGCAAGAATTTCAGCGACAGCTATGCCAGGCATTCAGAAATCCCGAAAGGAAAGAAAAGGCGGAGCAGGCTCTGCCAAGCCGGGTTCAGAAGCCAAACGAAAACGTGGCTATGTTTGTCGAAGACATGTCACGCTTGTTTAAGCGCGCTGAACCAGGAATGGATGAAACAAAGAAAGTTCGACTCCACCTGCGGGGTGTCAAGGAGCAACTTTTTGCTGGACTCATACGCAAGCCCCCAACCACTGTCAATGAGTTCATCGCGGAAGCTACTACCAAGAAACGGGCACTTCAGCAACGCTCTCTACAGTACGACCGCCAAGCTTCTGTTGCCGCTGTGTCACCTTTCGTCTGTGGACAGGACTTATCAGCACTCCGCAAGCTTGTGCGGAGCGTGGTCCGGGAGGAGCTCGAAAAATTCCGTCCCGCTTCTGCTCACCCAAGTGTGACGATTCTGGAAGACACTATTCGTGATGAACTCAGGAATGTAACCCAACTATTGCTCCCAATGCGTGCGGAAGCTCCTGCTCTGTCTTATGCCGAAGCATTGAGGAGTCCCCAGCCTTCTCCCGGACGCCGTCCACCCTCTACTTTCTCACCATCGCCCCGTCAATTCGCACCTGCAATTAACTACGAGAGCACTTTCCAGTATGACGTTCCGCGTGAAGTCACCCGTAAATCTGGCGTATGGCGCACCTCTGACAACAGGCCTCTTTGCTACCACTGCGGCGAAGCGGGCCATCTGTACCGCCAGTGTGCGTATCGCAGGATGGGCCTTTAGGGGTTTCACCCTAACGCGCATTGACCCAGCAACGGGAAGCGTCCTTGCGAGATTCAGCAATAGCTTGCAGCGCAGCGGCCGTTTCCTCCTGCACAAAGCCACCGGCCACGCTCACCTTCTCCTCGGCGCCTCGGCTCGATGCAAGAAGGTATAACATGGAGAAAATTTGACGCGCTCTGAAGAACGGAGGAAGCGTCAAAGCAGTGAAGAAAAAACTTGGGATAGGCAAAAATCAGATGTATGCACTAAGGCACAAGGAAGGCAAGGTAACTACCAATATGGATAGGATAGTTAAAATGGCGGAGGAGTCCAGTAGGCGGGACAACCACGACCTTAATATAAGAACTAGCAGTAACCTAGATGTCGTCCCACCAGTAATGATAGAAGAAGTAAGAAAATCCTTGGAGGGAATGCAAAAAGGCAAAGCTGCTGGTGAGGATCAGATAACATCAGATCTGCTAAAAGACGAAGGACAGATTGTGTTAGACAAACTAGCCACCCTGTTTAAGAAGTGTCTCCTGACGGGAAGAGTACAAGAATTTTGAAGAATGCTAACATCATCTTAATACATAAAAAAGGCATTGACAAGGACTTCAGGAATTACAGGCCGATCAGCTTGCTCTCCGTTGTATACAAGCTATTTACAAAGGTAATTGCTAACAGAATTAAGACATTAGAATTCAATCAACCAAAGGAACAAGCGGGATTTCGGGCAGGCTATACTCAACAAATGACCACATTCATACTATCAATCAGCTATAGAGAAATGCTCAGAATACAGCTAACCACTTTACATAACTTTCATAAATAACGAGAAGGTGTTTCGATTCAGTAGAAATATCAGCAGTCATGCGGACACTGCGGAATCATGGCGTCGACGAAGCATGAACATCTTGGAAGAAAACTACAAGTGGACAACTGCCACCATAATGTTCCATAAAGAAAGCGACAAAATACCAATCAAGAATGGTGTAAGGTGGGGGATAAAATCTCTCCACTGCTATTTACCACGTGCTTACAGAAGGTTTTCAGGGGCCTACAATGAGTAGAGCTAGGCATAAGAGTTAATGGAGAGTACCTGAGTAACCTACGCTTCGCCGATGGCATCGCATTGCTGAGTAACTCAGGGGAGAATTTGCAACTCATGATCACAGAGTTAGACAAGGAGAGCGGAAAGGTAGGCCTTAATATTAATCTGCAGAAAACAAAAGTAATGTACAACAACTTTGGAAGAGAATAGCGCTTTGAGATATATGTAATAGTTCACTTGAAGTTGTAAAAGACTACGTCTACTTAGGACAGCTAGGTAATAAGCGCGGAGCGAAACCACGAGATTGAAGTAACTAGAAGAATAAGAATCGGGTGGAGCACATTTGGCAAGCACTCTCAAGTCATGAGTGGTAGATTGCCACTACCTCTCAAGCGGAAGGTATATAACATCTGCATCTTGCCGGTACTAAGCTATGGAACAGAAACCTGGAGACTTACAAAGAGGGTTCAGCTTAAATTGAGGAGACAGCGCAGCGAGCGATGGAAAGGAAGATAATAGGTGTAACCTTAAGCAGAGTGGATCAGGCAGCAAACCGGGGTTAAGGATATCATAGTTGAAATCAAGAAGAGCAAATGGACATGAGCCGGGCATGTAGAGCGTTGGCAGGTTAACCGCTGGTCAATAAAAGTAACTAACTGGATTCCCAGAGAAGGCATGCGGGTAAGGGAGAGACAGAAAGTTAGTTGGGCAGGTGAGATTAAGAAGTTTGCGGGTATAAATTGGCAGCAGCAAGCACAGGACCGAGTTGACTGGCGGAACATGAGAGAGGCCTTTGTCCTGCAGTGGACGTAGTCAGGCTAATGATGATGATGATAAACATCCGAAAACCACGATATGACTACGACAGATGCCGTAGTGGGGTGCTTCGGAAATTGCCGTAGTGGGGTGTTTCAAGAGGTGCTGTAGTGGGGTGCTTCTTTAACATGCACCTAAATTAAAGCGCATGGCCCTCTAGCATTTTCGCCTACATAAAAATACGAGAGGGATTCGATTCCGGTACCTGCGGGTCAGCGCTAGAGCACCATAACCACTGGACCACCCCGGTGGGTAGTAAAAAGAGACTTGTTTGGGTAAAATCAGTATGCGCTACTTTTCTTCCAGCTGTAACGAAGCAAGTTCAACTGTAGGAGACATTTTGCTGAAAATCACTTTAACAGCATGGCAGAGTGATTTCATTCTTTCGCGTTGCCTACTCCTTGCTTTTCAGTGGCACCTTTCAGTTGCAGATGTGGTTAGAATACTAAAGGGGTGAACGACAATGCAATAACCCGAATTTGCATGTGACAATTCTAGGAAATTTTAGGTAACATGTGGGGCATATATTGTGACATGCAATGCGCAGAATAATCTTTGTGCCACTTAAAAAAAAGATAATCAACGATATTCCGCAATGTAATGTGTCTGTTTGTGACGTGAGACATTGCTTGCTCAAAATGTCTTTCATTTCTTGTAAAAAATTATGTTTACTTTGTATATTGCTCGTAATTTTACGTGATAACACGCCCACCCATGTTTCTACATTCTGTGCGTTTCTTTTCGTGCGTGATGTCGCTAGTTGCAGGAATTGTTCGTTGTGCCCTTCTAGTCATGTCAATGTAAAGAAGCAAACAGATGAAGCAAATAAATTTATATAAATTGTCACATATTTTTCAGCTTTATGTTTCTTATTCTCGCGCTTTTTGCCACAGTTCTGACAATAAAGCTTGTGCTCACTACAGCTGCCTACACTGCCTTTCTCATTACGCTGCTTTAGGGTTATGACCACCATCTTTTTATTTACGAGCCTAAGTTACATGATGAGTATGGCCTTTCTAAGGCTGGGATCAGCTTGCAAGTTTGCCTGTGGTGCACCTTCGTCACTAGACAACACTTCGATGTGCTTCAGACGTAAGGCGTAATGAAGGTATATATTGTACACTCGCATACAAGCCGAGTTGGGTGTATAAACCAAATATTCAGTTGCGCGTGCGCGCGCGCGCGCACGCGTGTGTGTGTGTGTGTGGGTGTGTGTGGTGTGTGTGTGGTGTGTGTGTGCGCGCGCGCACGTGTGTGTGTGTTTAGATGCTAGCAGAACGTGCGAAGGTTGAAAAGAAATGTTATTTTTTGGGTTGAGTATATCTTAGCACACGTACGAAGAGTCACACTGTAATATGCTTAAACAGTGGCGTATCAGACCTTGGAACCATGTCTGGCTATTTCCATTGAAACGAACCTCTCCCCATTGAAAATTATTGTAGTGATTGACTCTGGCGAGATCTGTTTTTGCGGGTACAAGTATGACCACCACTTGAGCATTAATCCCGTCGCCGAGACAGCTTAAAACACTCGCAAGCCGAAATTTCTGCCCAAAATCTCACAGAATGCTAAGCCTTGAGAAACACCACCACATGTTTTTCGGTATGCAGACTTAGTACATTGTAAAAGCTGTCCAGCATTGATATTGGGATAGCTGCAGGACTTAGTTTCTAAATCACGTCAGCGCGAAGCGACGAAAGAAAATAAATTGAGTAAGTGGCAGAGGGAGGGATGTCGGACGAAAAATTTCGGGGGGGGGGGCGTTTGAACCACCTAACCCCCTTGGCTACGCCACTGCACGAAACGTACTCGCAGGTAGAGATGAACGCGAATAAACGTCTCAGTTGTTACTTCTCTGTGGCCCCGCCGCGGTGGTCTATTGGCTAAGGTACTCGGCTGCTGACCCGCAGGTCGCGGGATCTAATCCCGGCAGCGGCGGCTGCATTTCTGATGGAGGCGGAAATGTCGTAGGCCTGTGTGCTCAGATTTGAGTGCACATTAAAGAACCCCATGTGGTCAAAATTTCCGGAGCCCTCCACTACGGCGTCTCTCATAATCATATGGTGGTTTTGGGACGTTAAACCCCACAAATCAATCATGTTACTTCTCTGTGCCGAAAAGCGCGCTCTTCTCACAAACAAAGACTTTTTTCAAGGTTTTTTTTTCTTTATTGCGTTTAGATACATATAGATCCAGAAATTGCGGCCATCTGGCAGTCTTTAACGTGCTCTGACATCGCACAGTACGCGGGACTCTATACCTTTTCGCCTCCGTTAAAATGCGTCCACCACGACCGGGGCATCGCTAGGTGGCGTCGAGGAGCGCGGACGTGAAAACGTCGGCTCCCGCTTTTCTAAGTGTTTTCAGTCGTTTCTTTGCTCCAAGATCACTTGGCTTTGTGCTTTGTCGAACAAGCAAGCTCTGCGGTTTCAGTGAAGACGCCATTTTTGGCGGTGAGTGAACTCTTAGACATATTTTTGGACTTTAAAGTTGCGACGCGGCGAGGGTCCCCGCTAACCCTAACCACACTTAAGGTTGGCGAGGAGTACGGCCGTTACACGTAGCCAAGGGCTCAGCCAGACGCGGCAGCTACTGGATCAATGGATCAACCTCCGTACGTCGCAGACGACAATCAGGCACTGAAAATGCCTTCCACCATAACCGTGGAGGGAATGGATAAGCGCGGAGATCTTCGACGGACCAGGATGGGCCACCGCCATGGGACGCCGAAGACAAACGACTCCGCCGAACGAGGAGCTGGCCGCAGAGACGGTCGAGCACAGCAACCAGCCGAAGCACCCCAGCGGCTTTAAAAAAAGTCAATCGGCACTACACCGTGTGGTATCCGCTTCCAGGCTACCCCGCCTACCCAAGGACCAGATCAGGGTAATTATGAGACCCAGAGGAGGATTGGACGTAGCCCGAGTCGACCTCGTTCTGCTGGCGAGAGCCGTCATCATGGCCGCCCAGATCACCGACGAACAAGCATGGGAGGACACGATCTGCCCCAACAATATGCAAAACATCATTGTTATTTCTACGCCGTACCAAAATAATGCTACATCATACGTGAACGTGCAGAAACTGCACACAAACCAAGGCTCGTTCGAAGTTGCCGTATACGTGGCCGCGCCCGATAATACATGCAAGGGCGTCATAAAGAACGTTGACCTCTCCCTTGACGACGCAACGCTCAAACGCCTTATTGTGCACGAGCGAAATCCCACTGCCATCGAGGCAAGACGCATTAAAAAGACCAAAGTAGTCGCAATCCTCTTTGACGGGTTGCGCGTTCCGAGCACAGTGATATGCTGAACAGCCATGGTTCCCTGCTTGCTCTACAAGCGACAAGTCGATGTTTGTAGAACGTGCGGAGGAGTCGGCCATCGCGCCGATCTTTGCCGGCACACAAACGCTACGAGCAAGAAATGTCACAACTGCGGTGAAACGCTACAAGAAGACGGCGTGCATCACTGCGAGCCAAAATGCAAGCTTTGCGATGAAAATCACCCCACCGGAGATCGCGAATTCAAAAGACACTTCCACATTCCATAACATAGTGAGAAGGAGAAGAAGACGCAGAAAGCAAGAGTGGCAAGCACAACAATGTCAAGACGCACCAACATCTGTCACGTTTAAGGGACCCTGCCACAACCAGGTGCCGGGACGGGAGAACGCCTCGAGCGTCCATCACCGTTCTCCATCCAGGGGGAGATCCCCATCCAGAGGGCGTGACCGATCCAGAAGGCGTTTTTCGATCCAGAGGCTGTTCTCGTTCCGGAGGGCGCCCCTCGACCCTGTCGGGATCCGACTACCGCCTGTCATCTCGGGAGTGCTCCTGATCCCGATCGAGAACGAGACCAACAGCCACGCAGCAGCAGCAGCCGAACAATGGCTCCTAGGCCAGCAGGGTTGCAGGTGAATCACGAAGCACAAGTAGCTAGCCCAAAGGTAAGGCACAGACAGAGCATGCTCCCGATTCTCGGATTGTAGCGCTTGAACAAGAAAACAGGGCCCTCAAGAAGGAGCTTAAAGAGCTCCGGGCTTCAATAGCTAGAATAGAGAGCTGTCATGGAATTAATCTGTCGAGCTCACCGGCACCACCGACAACACGCTCACAACAAACGATCCACAACACACACAAACGCAAAGCCGTAGACAGCGACAGCGACATGACGGAGGAGATCAAGATGGTCTCGATAGAAAAAGAAGCCCCAATGACAAATGTCGAGTCCGCGTCAACTAAGCTCAACGACAAAATTGATACGTTGGCAAACACGCTTGCCAAGTTTATGGGAAGCTTTAAGACTTACACTGACAAAGCTGACCAGAGGCTCGTGAGCCTGGAGAAGATGGCAGCCAACCCACCTGTGGCAGGTGCTCCTCAGAACCTAAACGCGGGCAAACCAGCGGTTACGGCAAGTGTGCCGAGCATAACTTCTGAAGCTAAAGTCCGACCAGTCAAAGCACGCAATCTCGCGGAAATAACGAGCCGCGACGCACACAAGCTACCAAGCCAAAATGGCTGCTGACCGTAATGAGATTAAGATCTGGCAGTGGAACTGTAACTCACTTCAGAAACGCAAAGCAGCACTAACACAACTATTGCTAGCTTGTAAAAAAAGCCGCATATATTATTGCTACAGCAATGTGGAGAAAGCAAAACTGCTAAAAGCATTGGCATACAGGGGTACAGGGTAGCCAGGCCGACCCTGCACCCCGAGCAGAACAAGACGCGAGGAGTGGCTACCTTCATCCAGAAGGACATAATGTTCGCCGAAAGGGACGCCCCCATATACAAAAAAGGCCTGGAAATGGTCCTGGTGGAAATCTTGCCACACAGGGCTGTTAAAAGAAGCATCTTTGTGCTCAATGTTTACAGTACTCCATCAGATAAGAAAAGAGATTTCAACTGACTGCTTACATCGGTGGTAAAAATGGCGGGTGACAATCCGCTTATAGTAGCGGGCGATTTTAACTGCCAAGAGTACCAAATGGGGATGCTTAAAAAGCGAAGAAAAAGGCACCAAGTTAGCAGAAAGCGCGAATGCGCTGGACCTGCAGCTGATAAACAACCTTGACCTCCCTTCAAGAAGAGGTAATTCGGTACAGCGTGACACGATGCCGGACTTAACCTTCACCAAGAACGTCAGAGCTACCTGGGATAACCTCGCCGAAGACCTAGGTAGCGACCACTGCATCCTGGAAATTACCGTTGAGAACGAGGCGAAAGCGCCAAGAAAATTCAAAATCACAGACTGGGACCAGTTCCGTAAAATACGGGAGCAGAAGGGAAATACAGAACTATCATATGAAGCCCTCTTAAATGAATTAAAAATGGCAGCGAATGAGGCCACCAAAGAAGTCGAGACTGATGAATCCATCCAGGCAATGGACTCTCATCTGGCCAGTTTGCTGCATAAAAAGCATGACTTAAAAGAAGCGTGGCGTAAAAACAAGCTCAACAGACACTTACGCGCAAAAATTGCGGACCTTGGCCACGAAATCGAATCTCACGCCAAAACACTGCGCCCAGCAGTGGAACAACACATGTGACGAAGCAGATGCCAAATGAGGAAGGGAAACAAATGGGGGCTGCTCAAACACCTTATGGCGGACAGCGACAAACCCACCAGAGGCGGCACCCAGCTGCAAATTGAACGATTGGTGCACAAGCACGCCCAGGATAGTGGTGGATCCCAAGCTCTCCTCAAAACGCTAGGCCGAAAATATCTCCCACTGGAAAGCAAATCAGTAGCCTGGTGAAACAAAAATCCCTCATATGGAGGTCGACCGCAAGAAAAGCTACACGAACCATTCAGCACAGCTGAAATACGGTACGCTTTACAACAAATCAATGGAAGTCGGCGCCAGGGCCATATGGAATCGACAATAAACTGCTACAAAATCTAGACAATAAAGCAATTGTAATCATTACTAAGAAGATGAATGAGGCATGGAAAACGGGTACCGTGCCTAAAGAATGGCGTAGTGCCAAGGTTTCACTCATCCCGAAACCTGGAAAACCGCTGAGCACCGATAACTTAAGGCCCATGTCACTCACATCTTGCGTTGGAAAAGTATCTGAGCATGCAATACTCAACCGTATCACGGATCACATTGAGAGCAATGGGCTCTTTCGACACAACATTATTGGCTTTCGCAGGGCACTGTCCACACAGGACGCCATGTTGATGTTAAGAGAACACATATGTTACGGCCTCCTCCACTCGCCCAAAGCCATATTAGCCCTAGACCTCGCCAAGACCTTTGACACCGTAAAACATGAGCACATACTGGGTGAATTATCGCACATGAACCTAGGCGAGAAATTCTACAACTACATTAAAGGCTTTCTGGCGAACGGAACCGCCACCATACGCATAGGAGAGCAATGCGGCGAACCCGAACGACTCGGAAATATCGGCACCCCACAAGGGTCAGTGCTCTCGCCATTGATATTTAATGTGGCGATGCACAGGTTGTCGGAGAAGCTCGCTCAAATCCCATCCGTGCACCATGCCATATACGCGGATGATATTACCATATGGGTCCCATGTGGCCACTCATATGGTGCCTTGGAAGGAATCCTTCAACAAGCACTGACTACAACTGAAGAATTTCTCAAGCCAACTGGACTCGCACTGTCCATCACTAAATCTACTCTAACGCTCTTTCACCCTCGACGAAATTCGGGCGAAGAGGAGCAGCAAGTAGTGCTCAAAGCTGAGGACAACCAAACGATACCGCAAGTATATACGGTCAAAGTACTAGGGCTAACGTTAAGCGCCAAGGAGGGCCACAACAAAGAAGCACTCAAGCGCCTTGAAAAAAGCACGAACGATTTTTCAAGAGGCATTGCTAGAATCGCCAACAAGAGAGCAGGCCTTCTAGAAGACAACATCATGAAGGCGTATCACGTCTTTCTCGTAAGTCACGTAGCATACGCGTTCCCGTTTCTGAAACTTACGAAGGCTGAAATCAAAAAGGTCGACTCCATGCTCCGCAAGGGACTGAAAACGGCACTCGGCTTGCCCAATAGCACGATCAACGAGAAACTTGAGCAACTTGGTCTGCACAACACAGCCGAAGAAATTTTTGAGGCTCAGAGAGTGGCACAGATCACACGCCTGTCATTGACGCAGGCAGGCCATCTCATCCCACGAGACGCAGGCATTTGCCCAATTTTTTAACCAGACAAAAGAACACAACTTGGTAATGACGTGAGGAAACACATTAGGGTTGAGCCAATCCCCCGCAACGTTCACCCTACGTTCAACAAAGGGCGAAGGAAGGACAGAGCGAGGGCGCTCATAAACAAGGCAAAAAAACACAACACGCACGCGCTATTCGTAGATTCCGCCCGCTACTATGGCAGGGAGGCGTTTGCCATAGCGGTCGTTGATATAGACGGAAACCTCCTAAACGCGGCAACCGTCCAAACAAGCTATGTCCACGAAGCAGAGGAAATGGCGATCGCGCTAGCCTTGCAAAGCTGCCAAGCCTACTCCACAATATACACAGACTCTAAGACGGCGGCACGAACGTTCGCGGCTGGCCTAGTAGCTAGAAGCACTGGAAAACTCACCGTCAACGCAATAAGAGAGTACGAGAGCAAAGAAACCCTTGTTAAGAAAGAGAAAGCTCAAATCTACGTATCCTGGTTCCCTGCACACATGAGACAGTTACCGGGACAAGACCACTGCAATCCCAACGAAGAGGTCTACCACTTTGGCGCGTGAGATCACACGCCGCGCTGCAGACAACGACCCATGGATGAGTGAGCGGTATGAGAATCTCTGCAGCCAAGACAAAGCACTCACATACCACGAGATCACTTCACATTACCAGGGACAAAAACGTGACTTCCCAGCACCACACCCAAAACTTAACAAAGCACAAGCTCTAACTCTCAGAAGATTGCAAACACGTACGTACATAACACCATCCACCTTATACAAAATCGACCCCGACACACCACCCACATGCTCCCTTTGCAACCATCCCTATTGCAATTTCGAACACATGCTTTGGCTGTGCCCTACCCATAGCGCAGCACAACTTAATACCCAAGAGGCTTGGCAGGAAGCCCTCAAGAGCAATCAATACAATCTGCAACTACAGGCGGTCCAGAGGGCCCGGGACATCGCTACAAGCCTTCGGCTGCCAGCGCCATCCTGGGCGGAGCCTCCAGGTTGAATTAAGGGTCGGAATGGCCCTTTCTCAGCTTCCTCAGGATATGTCTAAATAAAGTCAATCTCTCTCTCTCCACCACGACCGGGATTGAACACGCGACCTTCGTTCGGGTGAGCAGCCGAGCATCGTAACCACTGTACCACCACGGTGTATATCGAGATAGGTCAACAGTTGTTTGTTAATTATGTGTTCCAGTAATTTTGAGCATGCGCTTACCAACGACATTCGACGGTAGGCGCGGTTTTAGCGCACTTCCCCGCAGTTGGAAATGAGCCGTTACGCACTGATGAGTACAATATTTTAGTAAGAAAAAAAGATGTTCACTCTGCGAATCTGTACAAGAACTTATTGGGTACGCCATCAGGACCAAGGCTTTCTATGTTCAAATCAAATAAAGGATTAAGGATGCTTAGAAGACTGTATAGGCGGGTTGCACAGGGGCGTGGCACACGAGATGGCGCCAGCGTCGAAGAGGCAGCGAATCCATCTTTGTGGTATCTCTCCCGGCCGCCGCGGGCAAGCAGTCGCAGAACGTACACTAGTTTCTGTGGTACACTCACGGGTGCACGTCCGTGCGAGATTCATGTGGTCATAACGGTGAACTGTGCCGTGTTCGGTCGCTACAACAACCCGAGTAAGAAGGCTGGTCATGAGAGTGCGTCTGGTGTCGGTCTTTTTGTCATACTTGAAATGATTGTAAACCAATCAAAAAGGTTTGAATGGCTCAGCCACATACTATACCACGTGTGCGTTAAACATTTCATTTCATTTCCGGTAAGTGTTCAGAGCCTAGGTTTGCTTTTCTGGTGAAAAACTTGAGTTTTCGCGACGTGCTATGAAGATTTGTTTACGCAGCAGGAGACGAGCGCGCCCACAACGACCGCGATCGCTGCTTATCAGCTGTATCATTCAGGTAGGTGTGGGGTGTTGCTGATTTCGGTGTGTTAGTAAACAGTCAGCGACGCAGTGCGCTCTCGTATACCCATGCTTTGACGAGCTGAGCACATAAACGGGGATATCACATTAACGTCGATCAGTTACAGTCGAGATCGTATGTGATCTCTGGGTGCGCAACTGCCTGACGCGCGTCATTGGACCCTGAAGCAAAGAGCATTTTTGATCGCAAGTTGTATAATTGGGCTCAACCACGAACGGACTACGCAAATTGTATTACCTCACCTGCTCTTGCAAATTGATTGATTGATATGTGGGGTTTAACGTCCCAAAACCACTTCATGATTATGAGAGACGCCGTAGTGGAGGGCTCCGGAAATTTCGACCACCTGGGGTTCTTTAACGTGCACCCTGCTCTTGCAAATGGTGAAGCCCTTCCACGTAAAGGATTCGTGAAGCGACACCACCGTGGTGAAAAAAAATATTCGTCCAAGCACTGAGCAAGGGGAACGAGTCATGCTTCTGACGACGACGCGGCGGCCATCTCCGAGGTCTCGGTGCCCTGTATAGCATACGTATACGCTTGCAGTAAGGTATATGGATAACATGTCAAGGTTAATGGAGTTGTTCACCGGTATATGGTGTGCTATCCCAATATATGGCTACATGTAGCCAAGTGTCTAAGGTATGGTTCACATAGAACCTTTGACATTCTGTCTGCGTCTGCCCCATGTATATGCGATGCTTTTGTTTAAGGTTCTTTATTGCCTCTATGGATAAAACTGGCGGATTGAAACGCAAAAAATAAGGCGAACTAATGTTCATGGTTTCATATCCAACGTCTACAGTTCGTGTCACATTTACAATTTTCTCTTTAACTCTTATATCAGAGCCATCGTTACTTTTGCCAGTAAAATTCGAAGCGACATGACGTGGTTATCACGAGCACTTGCCCATAACTTTCGTTACAGTAAAACAAAAAATGCCACGTTTCAATCCGTGAGTATTGTACAATACGCTTAGATGCGATAGAGAAACGAGAATGGGGGGCCTACCTGTAGCGATAAAAAAGAAGGAAAAAAACATTGAAATGTGCATACCTGCGATTGAATATATGTCGTACAAG
The DNA here is from genome assembly GCA_013436015.1 of Rhipicephalus annulatus. Classification (NCBI taxonomy): domain Eukaryota; kingdom Metazoa; phylum Arthropoda; class Arachnida; order Ixodida; family Ixodidae; genus Rhipicephalus; species Rhipicephalus annulatus. The sequence goes on along the minus strand of WOVY01012561.1, from coordinate 192,631 downwards.
TTACAGTCGAACGCGCATATATAGAATATGCATGCTAAAATAAGATTTGGTTCGATATGATTTCAAGCACAGCTTTTCTATTCCTTGCGAAGTCTTCCTCTACGCGTAGTTTGCAAGCATCTAATCATGGTACATTTTTGCGCTCTCTGATACATTTATGCATACCATCTTTTCCCGCACTATAAAATGATAGAAATCCCCGTGAGAGCAGGCATTTGGTGCGTAGCGTCACCACGGACCCGAGCTAACGGGGGGGGGGGGGTCCGACTCCCTCCCACGCCTAGCTGTGCGTGGTTTTGCCGTGTCCGGGGAAAAGGGGATCCTAGGGGTGGAGCTGACGCCATATGATTGGACCTTTAAGGCCCCGCGGCAGAGGCAACACACCCCTCTGGCCCCGGCTTCACGTAGACGGCACCCCTGGGCTGATCCACCCAGGGTAAATTGGCAGTCGCCTTTTCCTATCTCTCTCTCCCTAGATCTTCGTCTTTATCTCTCACTTTTTGTCGGTCCTGTCTACTTCTCTCTTCTGTTCCTTTCCAATTTTCCTGGCGGCAATGGTTAACCCGGTGCAAATAGCCTACCTTGGCCTAGGCGCATTGGGTTATGGCAGTGTTGTACGGCTGACGTCTGCAAGCTTTCAGCATCCGCAAACTTGCAGCGTCCCCTTGTTGGGTTCCGTGGTGGGTGGTCGCAAACGCTGCTGAATAAAAATAAGACCGGCATGCATAGAGCGTTCCCCCTACTTACTGATCGTACCGGCTTAAAGCTGGTACATACCGATGACCTAAATTTTTTCAACCAGCCCACAGAAACGTTTCCTGACTTCCACGTCATTCACTGTGAGAAAACTGGAAAGCAAGCCAGGACCGTATCTCCTTTCGTAGTTGCCAGATGTCTTACCTAAACTCTCGGGGCTGGATACAAGGTAACCAAAATGGCTAGCGGAGCCCCGCCACGGTGGTCTAGTGGCTAAGGTACTCGGCTGCTGACCAGCAGGTCGTGGGATTGAATCCCGGCTGCGGCGGCTGCATTTTCGATGTAGGCGAAAAATGCTGTGTGCCCGAGGGCTCAGATTTTGGTGCACGTTAAAGAACCCCAGGTGGTCGAAATTTCCGGAGCCCTCAACTACGGCGTCTCTCATAATCATATGGTGGTTTTGGGACATTAAACCTCACATATCAATCAATCAAAATGGCTAGCGGAGACCTCCTCCTTGAAATTCGACACAAAGAACAATTTGTAAAGCTAAACGGCCTTTCAACTTTCGCTGACGTACCGATCACCGTAACACCACACAGATCAATGAACATAACTCGCGGAGTGGTATCTGATGCAGACTTAGTTGACCTGACCAAAACTGAACTTTTAGATGGTTGTAAGAGCCAAAATGTGACTATAGTACAGAGAATAATCATCAGAAGAGATTACAAGGAAACACCAACGAAACACTTAATACTCACGTTTCCTTCCAGTAAACTGCCGGAATCTATTCAAACAGGGTACACGAAGACCTCTATCAGGCCGTACATACCAAACCCTCGTCGTTGCTTCCAATGCCAGAGGTATGGCCATGGCTCTAAAAGCTGTTGTGGTCGCCAGATCGCCAGACTTGTGCACAATGTGGATTCCTAGGTCACGTGTCTGAGAACTGCAAACAACCGCCACATTGTGTAAACTGTGAAGGAAACCATGCCGCATATTCACGCTCCTGTGCATACTGGAAGAAAGAAAAACAGATAATTACGTTGAACGTGAAGGGGAACATTTCATTCAAGGAAGCACGGCGAAGAGTCTCACCATTCTATGGACCTACATATGCTGATGTGGCGCGTCATGGGGCACCGCCGCACCAGCCTCCCGTCACTCCTTTGGCCTGTGCACAGCGAGCTGGTGGTTGTGGCACCTGCCCCCAAGGCGGCTGTAGTTCAGACTATTCCACTTACTCGCGAACAGAGACCGGAGACTTCAGGGTCCTCCGGTCTCAAGGCCTCGCCTCACCAGGCGAGACCCAGAATTCGAACTACCAGCTCGCATGTGCGGGCATCCAGTGCCTCCGAGGATGCAATGGATACGTCGGTACTCTTGGTGCCGGAAGAGCGGCGTGGCGCCTTGAAGCGCGCCAAGAAAACAAAAAAAAGCAGATAACAGGACCTGGTAACAGTCGTGTGACTTGAATTCAAGCTCCCCACCTAAACAGCCACTCGATTTTTGTACACACAGCACTACTTTACTGTCACCACGAACACTCAAATTTTACATGGGAACGTCAGGGGCTTTCTCAGAAACCTTGACGACGTCCAAGAACTATTACACAAACACTCACTAAAAGTGCTGTGTGTACAAGAAACACACCTAAATTCAAAACACAGCAACTTCCTACGTAAATACGTCATTTTCCGAAAGGATAATGATGATGATATGACATCATCCGGAGGTGTTGCCATTATCGTGAATCAAGGGATTGCATGCACACACCACTCCAAACGTCCCTAAGGCAGTGGCTGTTCGAGCTGTTATTTTTCATAAACTGATCATAATTTTCACTATTTACATTCCTCTAAGCTATCAGCTGCAAAAACATGATTTACAATCTTTATTTGATGAACTTGCGGAGCCTTATGTTCTCCTTAGAGACTTGAATGCGCATAGCAGGCTATGGGTGACTCTCGTTACGACGCGCGAGGTCGACTGATTGAACAGTTCCTTCTCTCGTCGAGCGCGTGTCTTCTGAATCGAAAAGAACCAACCTATTATAATCTCGCTAATAATACCTACTCCTACATAGACCTAAGCTTACTGTCTCCGTCTCTTGTGCTTCTACTCCAGTGGAAAGTCATCAGTAATCCGCACGGAAGTGAACACTTCCCCGTAGTTTTGAGCACAACTACAGCAACTGAGTGTCCGCCACGGGTTTCCAAATGGCTCATAAACAGAGCCGACTGGGAACAGTTTTATACCATTGCTCATTTAGGCTGGAGGGACATATGTACTTTGAGCATTGATGCTGCTGTCAACTATTTCACAGCGTTTTTGATTGATGCTGCAACAAAGTGCATACCACAAACAAATGGACACCCTGGAAAACGGCGTGTGCCGTGGTGGAACTCTGAGTGCCAAAATGCGCGCAAGCAGAAAAACAGAGCATGGAGGTTGCATCGGCACTCACCGACAGCCGAAAATCTTCACATTTTTAAGCAAATGAAGTTTCAGGCGAGGAGAACGCGTCGGCAGGCCAGAAGAGAAAGTTGGCAGAAGTTTTTATCACGAATCAATCCATATACACCGGAGGCAAAAGTCTGGAACATGGTTGGTTGGGAAGCAGGAAGACAAACACACACACACTCCCACTTGTAAACACACAGGGCGACACCTTTGAATATCAGGGAACTTCCTCGCGGCGCACACTTTGAGCGGGTGTCCAGCTCGCCGCACTGTACTGACGCTTTCCAAAAATACAGAACAAAAATAGAAAAGCAAAAACTCGAACACAAATGTACAAGATAAAAGGTGTACAACCAAGCTTTCAGCTTAGGTGAGCTCCAAACATCACTGAACTTCTGCAGTTATTTCGCTTCAGGTTTTGACCGTGTGGTTTACGAATTGTTAAAAACCTACCAATCGAATGCAAAAAAAAAACTTACTTAGTTTTTAGAATGCTATCTGGTTCTTTGGCGCTATCCCTACTTCCTGGAAAGAGGCTATTCTTATTCCCATTTTGAAACAGGGCAAGGACCCTTCTTCAGTTTCGAGCTATAGGCCTATTGCACTTGCAAGCTGCCTATGCAATCTTCTCAAAAAAAAATGATAAACTGCCGACTTGTACATTTTCTTGAAACGAACAATTTGCTCGACCCATTTCAGTGCGGGTTTTCGAGAGGGTAGATCCTCCACCGACCACCTTGTTCGTATTGAGACACAGATCAGAAACGCTTTCGTTCATAAGCAATACTTTCTCTCTGTGTTTCTCGATATCGAAAAGGCATATGATACAATGATGCTTTGAAATACTAAGAGACCTGTCCCAGCTTGGCGTGCGTGGCAGAATGCTTACTATAATCGAAAGTTACCCGTCAAACAGGACATTCCTAGTTTGAGTAGGCAGCGTTCTTTCTCAAACATTTGTCCAAGAAGCAGGCGTGCATGCGGCAAGGTGGTGTACTTAGTTGCATACTTTTGATTATCAAAATGAATTCTTTGCGCTTCTCCATCTCTCGCAATATGTTTTATTGTACATAGGTCGACGACGTCCAGCTTGGCTTTAGATCTTGCAATCAGGCCTTGTGTGAGCGCCAGGTGCAGCTTGGTTTGAACAAAGTCTCCAATTGGGCTGAAGAAAATGGGTTCCGACTGAATGCACTGAAAAGCGCGCGTGTCTTGTTCTCCAGGAAGAGAGACATTCATTCCGAACGCGATATTCAACTGCATGGGCAACGCCTTTCCATTAATACCGAACACTAATTCTTAGGCCTAATCTTGGACGCCAAGCTAACCTTCATACCACACATGAAGTATTTAAAAACAAGGGCATAAAAGCAATGAACGTTCTAAAAGTGTTGTCACGCACTATGTGGGGAACTGACCAGAAATGTTTAATCGATTGTATAAAAGCCTCATACGTACCCACCTAGACTATGTGGCAATGGCATATCAATCTTCGACACCTTCTGCTCTTAAAATGCTTGACCCTGTTCATTATCTATAGCCATCCGTCTCTCTACGGGTGCTTTTCGCGCTAGCCCCGTGGAAAGCATGTACGTGGAATTGAATGAATGGTCGCTTCACCTACAAAGATGTTACATGTATTTTAAATATTATCTTAATGTAAATGCAGACAAAGATCACCCATCACGTTCCACAAAAAATGACATGTCTAGCCTTGCTGTGTTTAAGAAACGGCCTTCTATGAGACAGCCCTACTCACTCCATGTGAGGCGCCTATAGCGAAGGGAACCGGTGTGCCACTTGAACACCGTTCGATGGCTCCCGCAGTATGCCTGCCACCATGGCAATGACAGGTGTTAGATTGCTACGTGTATTTCTTGGAGGTTACGAAGCATGCACCAATTGCACATATCCAGACATACTTCCTAAAACTACAATACAAGTACACATGTCCTGAGTTCTTTACGGATGCTTCAAAGTCCGACACTTTTGTCTCGTACGCAGCCGTCGGCCCATCCTTTTCAGAAGCTGGCGTTCTGAACTCTGATTCAAGCATCTTCACAGGCGAAGGTTATGGGATACTTGCGGCCGTCAAACACATTAAACACATAAATATACAGAAGGCAATAATATATACAGATTCCCTCAGCGTAGTAAAAGCTCTGAAAACTCTTAAAAAGCACAAAAACGCTGTCCTTGTCTCGCTTCATTCGCTCCTATGCACAGTCTACCCATCTAAGCAGCATGTTGTAGTCTGCTGGGTGCCAGGACACCGTGAAATTCAAGGCAACGTTCTGGTGGACCAGCTAGCTGGATCTGCCAACAAAACCACTTCCAGCACATCGATACCAGTTCCTGCACTCGACTTGAAACCGTTTCTAAAACAAAGGCTCAGGGGCTATTGGCATAGCACATGGTACCCACACACAGGTAATAAATTGCATGTCATCAAGCCGCTACTTGGTCATTGGCCTCCAGTATCAAATTCACGCCACACAGAAGTAATCCTTTCAAGGTTAAGAACAGGACGTACACACACAATACATTCATTTTTTTGTCGGGGGGCGATCCACATTTGTGTGATAGATATGGAGAAGCACTCACCGTACTTCACATTGTAATCCAGGGTAAAGAATTAGACACGCTGAGAAAACAACACTTTCCGTTACCCTACCGACAACAGATACCACTCCATACTGCAATGTTCGTTGGTAGGGAACCACGTTTACCCATAAATCATTGTTAGCTTTTTAAAGAGAAGTTCGTACTTTTAAAGAGAAGTTCGTACTTAAAGAGAAGTCCGTAGCACAACCTCTCTAGAGAGGTCGTGCTACGGAATGCGCCTTCTATGCGAAGAAGACTCCGCTGCGGCGGCTACATTCAACAACGAACTTGCCTCACGGCCCTTGAACGCAAGGGTGTGAACGAGTGAGGCACTTGTGCTAATGCCATACATGTCCACCATCGTTTTTATCTTCACAAACATTTGTGATCCATTAACACCACACACCTTTCACAACATGGTCATAATTTTATTACTTCTATGTTTTTACCCGCCTAAGTGCGACGAATTTTGTGGCCCTTATACAGCCGCTTATCACAATCATTGTCCATATTTCTAGTAAGATGGTAATAAGGGCTACAGCGCGAGCACGAAGGTGCTAGAAGAAACAGACGAAAGGCGAGGCACGGAAAGCAAAGAGGACAACACGAGCGCTGCTTTCCGTGCCTCGCCTTTCGTCTGTTTCTTCTAGCACCTTCGTGCTCGCGCTGCAGCCCTTATTACCATGAATTCAAACCAACTAGCCCAAATAGCCATTCTTCATCAATGCATTTCTAGTAAGATTAACTGGCGCTCTTTGGCCATGAAATGGCCTTTGCACCACCAAACATCAAACATCATCAAAATTACAAAAATTCATACCTGACCACATTGGTTCACTTCAGTTGAGTGATAAGGGAGAGTAAGATGGTTTGATGAATATGACGCACTGGTCAAGACATGAATATTGTCGCCATCCCATCGCGTACGCCGGTCGTCAAACACTTCCCGTCAGACAGTGGCACATACCCGTCGGCGGGCATGTGCCACTGGTATGCGGGTATGTGCTACAGCTGATTTACGCTTAGTATCTACCCAGGAGCGACAACAACACACATGGATAACTTTAACACCCGAGCGTTAAGGAAACGCTGCCATCAGTAGCGTTGTCCTGACGATTGCAAAGAATATATGCAAGATTCCAGCAGCAATCGAACCCAAGCATTTTGCGTGGCAATCAAGCATTCTTCCTCAGATCCATGCATGTCAGTTCTCGGAGATACTTTTCAAATAGGCTCCATAGTTCGGAAAACTTCCATTGTTGTTAGAGTGTGGGCTATCCAACTTTATAAATATTACATATGTACTCCTATGATATAGCAGTCACATCGAATTAACGCCACTTGTAGTTAGGTGCCGTACGTTAAAGTTGATTGATGTAAAAGTGTACAAGGCTACCATCCTCGCGACCACCAGCGCTTCATATCAGCTTATTGCTTCTGGTGTTGCTAATACTCACGTTACTGTTGGCATTGTTGCGCAAGTGCAAACTGGTTGTAAAAACATTTGTAACTGTTCAACATACGTCTGTGCGTGCAGGCATTTGTACATATATTTAGCGCCATTTCATAGCATATCGCTCAATAAACATATTACAATATGGTCGCCTTCCCTTTGCATGCTTCGCATCACATCGATTCCCAAGGTACGTGGGATCTGCCAAATTTTCGTGGCTACTCTTGTTGAAAATATTTATGTAGAACAAAAGCTTAATACCGCTGTTGTTGTAAATGATTTTTGTTGTTCCTTGTTTTGCATGTTTTGTCTGTTCAGGAGCTTTTGTGTTTAGGAGTTTCGATAGCTCTTTGTCGTCGACTCTTAAGCTTAGTCATCGGCTCTTTATGTCATATACTGTCACTTTATGTCACTGTACATTGTATGGGGCAATGCTCGGGTGACGTATGTGAAACACAAAAAGGTTTAACAATAAACTAATAATAAATCTAATTGTGGCAGAACAATATAAAACACCTACAAGCGCAAACTATTTATACTAGTCGGCAAATTTAACGTAGACATTATATAACTTACAACCTAGCTTTGTCGTAGACTCCTTATGTCACATTATCTCGCCTTATGTCACTCCATTTACATTATACGGGGCAATGCTCGGGTGACGTATGTGAAACACAAAAAAGGTTTAACAATAGAGTAACATCAGTAATATTTGGAACAGAAGAGTGTAAAACACTAACAAGCACAAACCGTTTATACTAGTCGGTCACTTTAACGCTATGAACCTTAGGAGTTAGCGTCGCCCACTCGTCAACATTCACTTCATTTAGATGCGTGGATGTGTTTTCTTTTACTTTTTAATGATCGCATTAGTTAAATTAGATATGCGAGTGCGATAACATTAGATATATGGCTTATCATCGATGCTGGGATCATGCGTAAACATTGCGTTTCGTGGAATGGTTAAATTTTCTGTAATTTACCCGCAGAAGCACAATTGTCATTTTTTTTCTTACTCGACACGACAGGCGAGGTGCACTATAGTTTTTCAAGGGCTACAGAACTATATCGTGTTGGAGCGACTGTTTCATTTGCTGCTTGAACGGTTTCTTTTGCATTGCCGACTTCTGTGCAAGGTTGTTGGCGAACAGGTGTCCCGACTTGTCCGCAATAATGCACTGTATGCTAGTGCACATTACTACGCGTAATACCGTCGATATATTGAATGGGTGTGGCGCAGAATAATGTTGAACATGACACTCGTATATTAATTTACGAGACATTATGACGCCGTTTCCAAAACCCTGAGAAGCGTGAAAGTTTGGTTCTGGGACGTTAAACCATATATATTAAGTCTGGGTTGACAACGCATTCACTGCAAGAGCAGATTCTCACATTTTCATCGTAGAATATTTTACAACGCAACGGGTTGGATATGAATAGAGAAGTGACTGCGCTGTATCTCTTCTGCGTCCTTATTTGTGCTGTAAAATGTTCTACGATCAACGTCCAACAACTTGCCCAGCTCGCGATTCTGCTTCTCGTATTTTACCGCAGTTGTGAAGCCCCTCTAAAAAATTTGATACGATTTTTTGTTTTGTTTGTTACCATTACACATATACACATATAAAAAGGAAATCTTTCTAAAGGAAGAAGTTAGGTTCGTAGTACGTACTGGCTGACTAGTTGGTTCGTGTAATAAATAGCTTAACAGGCAGACAGGCACAAAAAGAGGAAGAAAACACACTTTATTTGTCCTCATATTTTCAATTTTAATGATCATGGTTAATATTAGTTTCCGTCAAGGGGAACCATTCTTTCGTTATTTCCTAATCTGTCATCTTTCCTAAACTTTTATTGGATGCTGAAAACACACCTTCATGCATGTTTATTTTCTCTCGCAGACAATGCAATGAGTATATCTAAATGTTCATTCTGGCATCCCATTTATGCGCCTTCTATGCGAAGTGCCCACGGCAGAGAGGATAATTTGGAATATGTTTTGGTAATCTCAGAACCGATCCTGAACAGGGACATCACTTCATAGCACTTAATTACGCAAAAAAACTTGGAATTCGCCCAGAAGTACGACTCTTGTGAAACTCGGTGCATAAAAAAAAACGACAAAATGTACGCACTATACTACATGTGTGATGTAGCAGTTCGTCCTGCATCGTTTGAGAGGGATGAAAAATGTTCACGATCGTAATCGATCTGCCTTGCGAGAGTGCGCGAAGATAGTTTTTTTTAAGCTTCAGGAACACGGCAACGCAAACAAGTTTGCACGCTGACAGTGTACTTCAAAGAAACGAGTCGATAGAATGTGAATTCACTGCGAATGTTCGTTCAACTAATTGACAAAGCGAGCAAGGCGGATGAGTGTTGCACAATACGAAACTAAAGGGAAGACAGTTTACAAATTGGTGGAAATGGTCGCTGAAGTGCAGTCCAAATAGCAACACTTTTTGTGAGGGCTCATTTTCGCATCATCCTGGCAGCCGAAAGCACGTGCGAAGGGTGCGAAGTTCGACACCGCCTTATTGCAGTGCAAGCGATAAGAGTGCATGGTCTCAGGGAGGTTGCACATCGCGAAGCAGGCAGAGAGGAAAAATAGCTGTTCGTCGCTGATCGAGCTCGACACTCTCCGTTCGCTATCATTTTTGATGGCGATCGAGTCCTTATATGCTTGGTAAGCGAATTCCAAAGCCGGTATCTCGGGAAACGGCGTGCTGTGGAAAGGGTTGAGGCACGCCGCTCTGCGCCTAGATCCCGCCATCCAAGTGGCCGCCGGCTGGAACAGCGCGGCTTGTCCGAGCAAATCTACCGGTACCGTGAAGGGATCGAAAGACCTCGCCAGTTCACGGGCGAAGGAGAACCCGACAGTGCCGTACGCCATGGCTTTGGTGCCATCGGCGTAGTACCACGGCCTGGAGAACGCAGCCAGGGATATCGACACGCTGTTGAGAACGTGCGTGTACCTGAAATACGGAAGCGCGTAGTTGCGCGGACTCTCAATGGTGTCGTTGTGTGTGGCACCGTCTCGCAGTCGGCGCCATGTTTTCATGGCCCAAATCCACTGCTGAGCGAAGAGGTTGTTTTCGTCTGCGAAAAAGAGTTGTTCAAACCTGTGTATCGACTCGTCGGATAAGAACTCGCTCCCTGGCCAAAGCTCCACCGTGACGTTTCGGACACGATCGACGAGTGCTTGCTTGGAAGCTTCGTCAGCCCAGGTGACGCTGAAAATCTTATCGACAGCCGATTGCGCCACGCTCGCTAGGAGCGCGTCGATGCCGTTTCTGGTATGGGTAGTGAAGTGATCCTTGGCGTACGTTGACGTGAACAGCCGCTGATAGGCTATTTCCACCTGGGTAGCGCAAAAGATGTGCCGGTACTCAGCCGCTGCCCTCTTGTCTCCATGCTGCGGTAAGAGCAGCTCTCGATCGGCAAGTGGGCCGAAATTCTGCACGAAAATCCAAGATATGTGCTCCAGCAGCTCGACTCTTGTGTAATTGACGAACATTTCATTCACAGCGTAAAGCAAATCTCTGTCCCATACGGTCACCCTGTCATTACGCCGAAACTCGCCGAAACGATTCACATGACTGTTGAGCTGGTCAATCCATCGTGATTCCGGTATGTTGGGCGTCACGTAGCGTATGCTGCCGAGCTCGAACTGCACTGGCTGAACGGCAACCTTCTTGCCGACAAGGATAAACCTATTAAAGACACTCCTCTCTATCATGGCGATCCGGTTGATGTATTCCTCGGACCGCTCCGGATAACCAGGAGCAAGGAACGCATTACTAAATCTGTTCCAGTAGGTCATGTAAGACTTCAGAGCAGACAGGTCTCGTTGCTTGTTCTCACGCACGATGAAGAAGCTTGTGGGATCGAACAGGATGTGTCGACCACCGTCACTCGGCGCACAGCCGTATGGGCATCGGCGAAGTGCCGCGGAGAACCAAATGTCGAGACGCCAGTTGAGCGACAAGTCTAGGAGCACACCCAAGGGGTCGACTTTTTCCAGAGGAGCGTCCGGCCAAGAAATCCTCAGCTGGCGCATGAACGACTTCAGGTCACTGATGCCCCTCCTCGAGTCCTCGGGACTGGTGAGCATGCAAGATGAGAACGCGGCGTCCACCTTCCTAACAAAGTGCTCCCGAGGGGACCCATCGAGAAATATCTTGCGGAAGCTCTCGTACCAAGCTGCCATAGCACTGCTCATGGAAGCCATGCCGTAGCTGTAAGGTTGTGCGAAAGGTGCCCAGTTCGAGCAGGCGTACGCCTCGAAGTCATCGCATGGGTTTATAGTGGCGTTTACCGCGCCCGCCAAGATTTCGGCGTAGTAGCGACAGCCCACAGTGCGGCACAGCACCTCGTTATCTTGCATAGGCTCACGTGAGCGTGATTTCATGGGCATAAGAAAGAAGAGTAGCATCAGTAGTACGACTAGCATGATCGATGTGGCGATGGTGGCTATGATGGTGCCGCTGTCCTTGTCTTTCATGTGGCGCTGTCTCCTGGGATGCAGCGTAAGCTGCGAGATGTTTGTAAAAGATAGTAAAAATTGATCGCCCCCTCCTTTTAGCAAGAGCGGAATCTGGTTTTCACCACACACACACACACACACACACATACACACACACACACACACACACACACACACACACGCACACGCACACGCACACGCGCACGCGCACCCACACGCACGCACACACACACAGATATATATATATATATATATATATATATATATATATATATATATATATATATATATATATATTCAAGGTAGGTTTACCAATTGACGTGCTTTTTATGTAGAGAATTGTATGCCCTCCCGATCATCATTTCTTTTTTTTGATGTATATATTTTTATTTATCTGCATGTCTATTAAAAGCAAGACGCCCATTTGATCAAGCTCGCCTTGTTATAGTAATATCTTACAACAGCCTTGGCTCAATATGTTATTTAGTCATTCTACAAGAATATTCTTCTTTGTATATATTTTATATATGCTGCTGCATGCAAGGGCATAAGATCTATGCGATGTTCATCACTCCCTCTTTAGAAGTGTTTAACTAACTAGGCAAGAAAACAATAGAAATAAATAATAATGGTGAATATATATCTTATCAACTTTGATTTCGTAGATATGGCATTATGCTTTTAGGCAAAAATTGCGACAACTTGTTAGAAGAGATTGCTAGGTGCCCTTGGCACCTCAAAAGGGAAAGTAATAATGTGTAGTTGAACGTAAATATGCCGAACACCAATGTAATGTTCAGTGGCCTAGGATAAAACGAAAGTTAAGAATTGGTAATGAAACCTATAGAATCTTTACAAGAGTATTTGTAAGACCGTTACTCAAAAGGTGACTGCCTCGTGTAAAGCAAACACACCTAGAGATAATGACGGGCTTTCGCGAATGGGGTAGGCTTTCAGAAATCATGACAGTCTGTCGCTGTCTCTAAAGCTAAATGTATGCGGTTAATGCATACCACCCGTCCTAATATGCTGATATGGAACTTGGAGGATAAGAAATGAGTCCGAACTTGGAGGATAAGAAGTGAGTCTGAAAAAAACTTGACCATGCAGCGTCCAGTGGTACGAAAAATTATAGGCGTCACATTGAGAGACTGGAACAAAGCAAAATGGGTCAGGTAACAAGCAGGGGTAACCATTATTCTGAGTGGCATCAAGAGAATGAAATGAGCTTGAACCAACCAAATAATGCCTGGGGAACAGTTACGGGTGGTCAGTTAGATCAACGAAGTGGTTACCAGGGCATGGAAAACGCAGCTGAGAACGGAAGTTAGTAGGATGGAGTGACGAAATTAAGAAGTTCTATTTGCAAGATGTTTCAGCGCGCGAACAAAGCAAAAAGGACAGGGTAGATAGAAAGAGCGCTCTTTCTGTCTACCCTGTCCTTTTTCCTTTGTTCGCGCGCTGAAACATCTTGCAAATATGACTACGCACCAACTAGCCCAAGCTTCCTCTCTTGTAAGAAGTTCGCTGGGGTAAAATGGAATCAGCTCGCACAAGATGTAAACCGGAGGTCATTGCGAGAAGCCTTAGTCCTGAAGTGGATATAAAATAGGCTGACCATGATGATGATGAATGATGATGGCTGTTTTCCTTAGAACAAGTTCCTAGCTATGTACCGGCAGGCTGGCCGCCCTAGCTGTTTGCATGAAGGGCACTCGACTGATGCGGCGCTCGAAGTCCACCAGGTTGCCTATCACGGTGCGGCGGCGTTTGGGGCACGCTGCCTGACATCGCTCTCGCTCATGGCCGGCCTCTGGACTGGAGCTGCAGGTGCTCAGCTCTGTTGGCAGTGCAGCTTCCTTATCAGCCGGTGACGCTGCACCTGCTAAATGAATAGTGCATTGTTTGGAACCACGTGTACATTGGCTCTGTATATTTAGGCAAGGCCGTAATGCGGCGCTTGCAGTATGGTTGAAGAAAACTTTAGTTTACAGTTCGCAAAAGGAAACTACGAAAAATCCCAATGCAAAGGTGCTGTGCAATGTCAGAGACCATATGCAGACCAAAAGCTTAATTCGATGCTGTTTGTTTGATACATTACTCTCTTTTGGATTAAACACTTGTACATTCCAGGCTGCAGCTTCAGCAGCTGCTGAACATCACCAGTTGCTGTGCGCAAACGCCATTTCCTTACACATTGAAATGTTTACATAAATTGTAAAATTATGTCGTCATAATTACGACAAGAGATTATCGTTAGCGGGAAGCTGGCAATGAAGATAGCATGTAATGACGCTGCAGGTTAAACAGGGCTAAGCAATGATTATTTGTAATTGCACAACACATCGAGACGATGGGTGTATATGTAAAATTCATCTAGATATAATGAACCTGATACAATACTTGCCATCTGTGTTTTAAGGTGCTTCGATGCGTACGTAAATTCTTCCTTATATACCCATTGCTAAAGCTGTCGCAAGTTTGCACCTGTTCACTTGCAAACTTCTCTTCCACATCAGCAATTTCTTCATGTGCTAAAGACACGAACGGCGAGCGAGAGAGGATGACAATTTGTGTTTTCCGTAGGGTTCGTCTCCCAGTCAGCGAAGGAACTACGAACAGACACCAAGTAGCCTAAATTTTGCGTTATTTTGAAATTCTCTACCATCAGCACGCCTCCTTATTTTCGCACTTCTGCTCATCTCATATCGCATAACCTCATCTCAGCACCTTCATACGTGTCAGGGCGTTTTGATAATCAGTATAAAGTTTTCGTTACTTTTTGCCGCATTAATGTTTTTTTCAGACCCCTTTTTGTGACAAACGAGCGCTCAGTGGAACCGCCTTCCCCCCTCCATCGCCTGCATCGAGAACGCTTCATCCTTCGAAGCTGCACTAACTGATTACGTCTTCAGCCTGTCATAGCTGAGTTTGTTTGAACGTGTATTTTCTTTAATATGTTGTATTTCTATGTTGCATTTTTTGCATTTTTTGTTTTTGTATAACCCTACTCCTTCTGTAACGCATTTATGTACCCTGAGGGTAAAATTAATTGAATGAAATTACATGCCAGAATGTTTTCTGCGTTCCTGCTGCAAATCACTTTGACATTGCTCAATAGTATATGAGGCCGGCAGGGCTTTCGCAAGATCTGCGCAGCCAAACTATGCAATTAGTAATTTTTCTGAGCTGTATTTACAAAGAATATGATGTACTATTATTAGATTCCGGTCACATGTTGAGTTATGCTTCTCAGTAATTGCTTGTAGCTTCGCATTTGGGTAGTCGACATACTGAACAGATTGCACACGTTCAATAAAATAACGAAGCTTATGACCTGCTGATACGTATGCGATGTATATGCCACCAACCTATACCTCGCAAAGAGGGCCCATATAATCGTCATCATGACATTTTTATTTTGCTTTTATTGCGTACAGGCGAAATGGGGTGTTTTAATAAGTTATGGTTATACCGTACAGCTACTCCTTAGATAAGTTGGCCTTAAACAAGAAAACAGTCTCTACGAACAAAAGATGAATAATTTTGTTCTCTGAGTCTGTATTTGTTCGATTATCTGAATTATCATGCACGTACTGTGTTTCCGAAGTTCACGTACTATATCTAAACAGTCCAAAATTGCGTTATATATGCCCCATATACAATAAAAAATGTCTTATGCTTTAGCACACCCACAACGAAATCACCTCTATAGAGAACGGTTCCTTACGTCTCGGCTATTGCAACATGGCGACCTTCGCAATGAACTGAGTTGCTTAATGAATTATATTGAAGGCCTTGAGCACTTAGATCATTGTGCAGGCGTTTGGCTGCTTCACTTTCGACTGCCGATAGGTGATGCTGTATATATCTCACCGCTGCCGCCTTTGCCGTGTTCGTGGACGCGTTTGTCAGAACTTGCCGGGGTTCCCTGACTGGCGGCTGGTGTCGTTTGGCCACTAGGTCCAGGGGAGCCCGCTTCCGACTTCACTTTGGGGGTTCCGCTAGTTCTCGGGGCTGCGGCCTCTTCGCTACTGGCGGGTTGCGGGTTCCCGTGCATAGGTGCAAGTGCAGGCGAGGAGGCACCGCTGCGCTTGTCAGCACCAGCGACGGACAGGCGGCTCAGAGCGTGCCCGCCTAGCACGAGTACGCAAAACGCACTTGGTTGGCTCGCACTCATTTTGGTGGTTGATAGTCATACTTAATCTTTAAAAAAACAAGAATGAAATATTGAGGGATGAAAATGTCTAGTGTTTTTTCGTTCTAACTTTAATTTCCTTGATCATTTGTCCTGAACAAGCAGTTTACCGCTTTTCGAGGAATGGTCTGAAGGCTCAGAGCACAAACTTGTTTTGCTTCATGTTTAGGCCAGGCTAGTGTACAAAAAGTCACAGTTTCGCCACCAGGGCAAAGGTATAAATGCGATCAAAAAAATTTGAATATCACGCGAAGAACGACAAGCAGCCCCCCTTTCAGCGCACCACTGCTGCAAAAGTAAGGGCGCTCGTAAAGAACGCACAAATGTCTAGCAACAGTCATAGTTGTGAACTTTATTTTGAAATCCGGCTAGTTGCTGGTCCGTGCCCCACCGCTCAGATCAAGGATGGAAGATCTTGTCTCCTAGTAGCCTCCCTGGCCTGCTGGATTGATTGCCCAGGTGAATTAAAGCTGAGCATGCAGCGCTGTACGCCATTTCTCCCGGAGACGTTCTGGGGAGTGTGGCTTAGGAGGGCCGCTTCTATTTTACAGGCTTTCCATAGTTGTTACGTGTTAATATCTGAAGAACATGGTGAAAATTTCCACAATTCAGAAGCCGACGCTGTTTCATTTTTTTCTATTTTAAACTGCGGTACATGTTGTACCCCTCAGCGTATCCTGCTGCGCAGTGGTGCTTGACGCCTAGTGTGCCCCGTATTCTTTTTTTTTCTACTACATCATGAGAGCTACAGAAGGGATCTACTTTTTCTTGCGCATCTCGAGGGCAGTTTTCAATTTGAAAGAAACTTTAAAAGCGCGCGTGATAGAAAATACGCTCAAGCTGTTCTGAGATCTGAGTACCGCGAGCGGGAAACGGTGCATATCAATAGCTTCCCGTTATACAAACAGCGCAAGCGTGCCGAACTATTTATTTTGATTTACGCCTTCTTTACTTATATAAGTACATAAACATATTCGGGAGATGACGGCGACGGCGAAAATCAGCCTAGATTGTACACGTAATTGCTATCGCTATTATGCAGACAAAAGTTCCCACGTTGATTCTCAATATACGTAGGGTGCCCGCTTTCTGTTTTACGCTCTTATTGTTCCCAAGATCAATGTGTGTAGTGGGTTGGTATAAATAGAGGTTTTGACGTCACGTTGACTGCGATAGTTCTGATAAATTTTGTATTCATAGTGAAATGGTTGAAATAGGACTGCGTGGCCGTATCCTACCTATATATACAGCGTGCTGAATCAACCGGCTACCAACATTTGTAAACGAATGGCCGAGTGATATACAGTTTATTTATTTAAAAAATCTGTCTTGAGGTTTAACGTTGCTATAAAAGGCTGGCAGTATTGCAAGAGTAACATTTAACGTAGGATTAATGTGAGCATTGCGTGGTTCAGTCAGCTCTGCATGGACTCTTTACTAACAAAGCAAATTAATACTCCCACGGGGTCTACTGAAGCATAATTGAAAATTTTGTTGAAGCGCACTAAAAAAACGGACGGACAGAAGCTTTTGCTTGTGTATGCTGTAAGCGCTGGCCTGCGGTGCGAACTTGGAAGTTGATCTAGCCTTGCATGCAGACAGGGCGTGTACTGCCCCACCGTGCATGGTAAATACAATTATGAGAGCTAAAATAAATGCTCGGCTTGTTATTGAGCACTACATGCCAACCAATCCATTATATAGGCATCATTTCAATATGTGTGTGGATGCAGAGACTTTATTGCTCAGAATGGTTCAACGTCTATTACAGATTCAGGCGTCCGCCATGTGCAAAGGATGAATGAACGAAAGGTAACGCACTTTAATTAATGTTGTTTCAAGCTCTAAAGGCTAAACTTTGGATCATTCAGCACTACCTGCAGTAGATAAAGGCTCAATAAGTGCACTGTAAATCAGTCTTTTTAGAGATATTTCCTGCTCTAAAGTACATCTTATGTCAAATCATTTCAGGCTTATTTTCCGAGTCAGCCTGTACAGTACGGTGGCAGATAGATGAACGCTGTGCCTGTATATGTCAGGCTCTGGAGTTTTGCGGACACGTAGTGCCATTTATCGACGCAGTTTTTGATAGTGCAAAGCCTAACTTCCTCTCACAGTTTGCTGCGCAATCAGATGCAACTAGCCCATGTGCAACAACGATTGAGATAAATATTAGATAAATTCGTGCATTGAACACTTAGAAAAAAAAGCTAAGAATTTCTCTCCACTAGCCAAACGCGTCGCCAAACCGCCGTGAAGGGCTTGCTGGTTCACTCGCCAGAACGACGGCGAAAACAAGAGCAGACGCAACAGCTCCACGCTCAACGAAAAAAAAAAGAGCCCTGTCAACGCCACTGTTGCGTTGTGATTGCCACAGAAGTAAGGGATTACAGGACGTAAGCACTAATTTCTGCAGCTTTTGCGAAACAGAACGGCGAGAGCGCTTGATGAGGGCCGTTGCGGGTGTGTTGGGTAAGAGAACTACTTGCGTTCTCTACAGCCGTTCGCATGAGAAGTGTCATGACGTAGGTATTCGGTTATTGTTTTGAGTTGCCTTGACGAATAACTGCGGTAACTTTGAGTAGCAGTAGATAGGTGACGCGCGCCATAAACATCGAACACGCCACGACTATCAATAATCTGAAGTGGCCGGAACCATACAGCATTGTGCATGTAGGCTTTGAAGGCTCTACGTTTCTGCTATAACTAGCATATGCTATTATGTACGTCATACAGGTAATCGCAAAATGTTGGCCGTTACCATAATAAAGTTTTCCTTGCCGTTTGTCTCCGCGATTGCCGGAGCTATCTCGGAGGTTTCGATTTTGCCTTTTGTTGTACATAGAGAAAGTGGACACGCATGTATCCATATTTACAGTGTGTACAAACGGGAGGCAACCGTCAACAGAACTTTCTAGGATTCGCAATAAAACAGTTCAACGCACAAGAAGCAAGAGGTGGATGGAGATGCAACTGCAAAGGCCGAAATCACAGGAGCCATCTGATAAAGTGAGTTCACTGATCGTATAAGATACATTGGTCGCGTATGTACGTCATCGCATGACCATCATGTGTTCGCCCAAATTTAGGCGTTACAGAACGCATGTAGGAGTGCTTGCATTGAACTCGATGTCATGCGACGTTCGCTTTGGCCTAAATTGTGAGTTGCAACACCCCGAAATGAACTGAAACATTTTTGGCGTTGTACCAGCAGTTTGCTTCGATCAGATTCCTACTTTTCTGAAGCGACGTTACATTGATGGTAGGAGCTTGCCACGTCTTTGATTATCAGGGAACCACGCCTAAACACTAACAATGGGCCTATGCACGTTCGCTTGCGGACGGCTCTCTTTGCACTACCCAGTTATGGCCAGCGCGGCGATGGGGGCGCTGGTGGCGGCGTTTTTCACAACGCCATCTGGGCAGAGTCTGACGTCTATTCCGTGGTCCAGACTGCTGCATAAACTCCAGCTTTATTCTGTGGACCAAACCGCAAAATAAACTACAGTTTTATTTTGTGGACCAATTACACCAACACAGATTTGTGCTAGCCTACTTGTGCTGCGAAGCGTGTGACTACGCCACATAGAGGAAAGGCTGTAGAATCACCTCTCTCGACGACAGTTGGTCGCACCAATGGCAAGATTTGTTTGTGTGAAAAGGAACGTACCATCCGGACAAAGTTCTCCTTCATTCATTCATGCGAGATTGAAAAAAAAAGACATTCGAGGTGCGAAGCCCTTTTTGGGTGCTAATGAACACAGTCGTTATGAACTGAAGCAGTCAAAGGAAGACGCGTTTAGTGTTGCAGAAACTCACCGAAATGATATGAATCGGCTGCTTATTGCTAAGTTCATATTGCTTTAAATTTATCTATCATGTATACACGCATCTCACTTGATTCGCCCGGTAGACTTCCGAATTTCGAGCAATCTCCCTGAACGGGTGGGCCTTAAAACGAATAAAGAACACTGCTAACGCCACCTCAAAAAAAGGGGGGGTGGGGGTGGGGGGTGGAGGGGGACAGCGTTAGACATTTCTACTGACTTTCGTCCGTCGAGTGCTGAACTTTTAGGTATATTTTTGCTCTAGCATAGTTGTGTGGTGCAAAAAGCGCAATGAAATTGGCCAGGCCCTATGGTGTAACGAAGCATGGCACATTTTGTACCTTAATTACGCACGCGTCACTATTGAGGTCAATGTCTCAAAACTTTACTGAAACGTCTGAAAACGTGTTATATACTGTGAAAGCTACATTTGTATCTTGTTAATCTTAGTGCGCTTTTCGCATTACTTTTATGTACTGCGGTGAGAGTGACGTTCTGAACATGACGAAGTAGTGTGTGAAAAATTTAGAAACGCCGTTCTTTGTTCTTGGTATTTTATTTTAGCGGGGAAATTGGCGCTGATTCTAGGAAGATGGTGCTGTTTTTTTGGGCTTTGCCTGTACAATTGGGAGGAATAACCAAAATTTGTTCTTTTGTGCAAATTCTACTTCACTTTTTTGCATGACAGTACTGTATTGTGGCGAAAGTAACTTAAATATCCAGCACGTGATAGATCAGGGCGAGAAAATTTTAAAATAGCCGTCATGTGTTATTATTATACGCCGGACTACTCTTGCTCCTGCAGTTTGCAACTAAAAGTTTCCCCACTGCTAATAAAATAATGGAGGCACGTGTGAGACGAGCAAGCAAGCCAAGGGTGCCATTCACCTTAGCATTTCGAGCCTTTCACGCATATATGCGTCTTGGATAAGATATGTGGGGTTTAACGTCCCAAAACCACCATACGATTATGAGAGACGCCGTAGTGGAGGGCTCCGGAAATTTGGACCACCTGGGGTTCTTTAACGTGCACCCAAATCTGAGCGCACGGGCCTACAACATTTCCGCCTCCATCGGAAATGCAGCCGCCGCAGCCGGGATTCGAACCCGCGACCTGCGGGTCAGCAGCCGAGTACCTTAGCCACTAGACCACCACGGCGGGGCTATATGTGTCTTCAATCGCGCATCGCTGTACTCCGACGCTTTATGTTCACGGACATGACCTCCTTGGTCAGGACCAAGAACGGCAAGTGAACTTTCCTATTCGCACACAGCCATCGACAAGGAAGGAAGGAAGGAAGGAAGGAAGGAAGGAAGGAAGGAAGGAAGGAAGGAAGGAAGGAAGGAAGGAAGGAAGCAAAGAAGGAAGGAAGGAAGGAAGGAAGGAAGGAAGGAAGGAAGGAAGGAAGGAAGGAAGGAAGGAAGGAAGGAAGGAAGGAAGGAAGGAAGGAAGGAAGGAAGGAAGGAAGGAAGGAACAACTGTGACCGTTGCCAGTTCGAGCTCGTCCTGTCTAAACATGTGCGTCTTTGTGTGCCCTCAGTATTTGAGCAGCACGCTTTAAATGTCTAGCTATGAAAATCGTTAGTTCGTACTTGTCCTAAGTGTGTTCTTTTCGTGCGTCCTTTGTGCTTGAGCAGAGCTCTGGAAGTTTCAAGCTGCTTGCCGTTCTTTGCGCGACATTCAAACATGTTGCTGTCACATCCATTGCTTAGCTCCTGCGCCGAAAGTGTGGCTTTTGTTTGCGCTTGTTGGCGTCATCTTTTTGCAAGGTTCACAGTGTGCTGTGTCCAGGTATATGTTAACAACTTCAGCTACTACAACAGTTCAGTCATGACCATGGGCGTTTGTCGCTGGATGGCGATTTACCACTATAGGCGTCAACGTGGGCGCGTCCACGTGAAACAGTGCTATAGCTGCCAAACACCAATACACATTGTACAAGCTCTCATATGTAAGTGATCCGCCGCGTTGGGTCAGTGGCTAAGGTGCTCGGGTGCTGTCGCAATGGTCGCGGGTTCGATCCCGGCGGTCGCATTCCGATGGAGGCAAAATGGTAGAGGCCCTTGTACTGTGCGATGTCAGTGCATTTAAAGAACACCGAATACTCGGGAGCCCTCCACTACGGTGTCTCTCGTATTCAAACCGTGGTTTTTGGGACGTAAAACCCCGGGTAATAAATAATGAAAATAATCATAATCACAAGTCAGCGCCCGATAACCACTAAACTACATACTTTTAGGACACATTTTATTTTCGCGTCATACCGAAATCTTTGGCGGAAAGATCAGCCATACTTTCACTCCCTTTTCTCGTTTATTTTTCCACACTCACAATTATGTCACATCCACTTGCCAGATAGGTGAAGTAAAAGACGTCTCGTAATAAAAACTCTAGTGATCGCTGGTGCCGTGTATCAGGCAGGCCGGCGTGTGCATAACTCACCGGACCCTCGGCTCTCACTCCGGTTTCGTGACGGGCTGTGGATGCTGCGTCCCGAGCCTCTACCCGGTAGTTTCCTGCGAAAAATTCTTGAAGACGAGCTCGGGGAGCTCCTTAGTGGGATTCTCGACGGATAGATGCGACGCAGGCGCGGCGAATTTCGGCCCGAGGTGCTTCCGCTTCGGAGCAGCTTTTGATTTGTGTAGGAAAACATTGTTCGGTCACTTGGTCGGTTGTACCGGCTGCATGCACCTGCATTCAAAGGATGATGATATGATTACCCAGCGGAAACGCGGATGCAAGGGTAATACCCAGGCAGTTGTTTTCACTGTGTGGTACGTACGCACTAGAGGGCATCAGCCAAGATTCGCATTGGAAATATCATGAAATTACATGCTACATGCTATGATAATGTTATTTATTATTGCCCAGATTTAGACTATCATATCTGCGAATAGTGATGGTGGCAATAATTGGACACAACCCACGCTCAAACACCCAATAATGAGTAAGAAAGGAAGCAAAACCACGAGAGGTCGCATTCACAAAGACCTCCACTCCTTTCGCCCGACCTTCCCGTCATCAGCAGCAGCCTGCTCTATTTCATTGCAGGACGAATTCCTCTCTCGGGGTTCTCGAGTTGAGCTTTTCTGGCACAAGCTGATTCCTATTTATTCCTGCGAACCTCGCAATTTTGGTACCCCACCTGATTCGCTGTCGCCCTCGGCTGCATTTCCATTATCTATGTGTCCATTCCGTCATTCTCCCTGACCATAGATTATCGACACTATGCGTTACGTGACCCGTCCATGTCCATGTTTTAATGTTAACATAGACAAGAATATTGGCCATCCCAGTTTGCTCTCCGATCCACTTTGCTCTCTTCCTATAAATTCTACGCCTATAATTTTTTTTTTCGTTCCATCGCACTCTAGCTGCGCGATCCGTAGTTTCTTGTCGAGTTAGCTTGTTAAGCTCCTAGTTTCTACCCCGTATGTTAGGAGAGCCATAATGCAATGGTCGTACACTTTTCACTTAAGAGACTCCAATAAATCTTGTATTATAATTTGAAAAGGTTTTCAGTGTGCGCTCCTGCGCAGTGTGCGCTCCTTATCTTTCGATTTCTTTTCATGAGTAGGCTCCCGTGTTAGTCATTGACTTACATACACATTTTCGCACACATTCTACACACTGACTGGTAATTGTGAACTTTTGTTCTTTCACCAGGCTCTCGATTGTTATCTTTGTTTTCCTGCATATTCATCTTGAGCCCTACTTTAATGCTTGGTTTGATCTGCAATCAATTTTTGCCACTGGTCGTACTTGTTGCTGAAGACGACGATGCCACCAGCAAACCGTAAGTTGTTAAAATCTCCGTTAATTTTTGTTCCTTTTTATTCCCAATCTGGTCGTACGAACACACTATCAAAACACCCGGTGCACAACATGGGAGACATTGGTTTTTTTTCTGTTCCCTTTCTTGATCGCAATATTTTCCCTGTCCATGTGGAGAACCTCCGTGGAGCCATTGGGGACGTTAGCTATAGGATTTACTTGTCTCCAGTACTCGTTCAGGACGCAGTTTTTCTAAGACTGCTAGTATTTCTGCTGGATTGAATTCATTTCCGTAATTTTTGATAGCTATATAAAGCGGTTGGTTGTACTCAGTAGATTAATTATTTGATCGGCTGCTTGACTATGATCCATTGTAAAGCACCCTTGCCCGCTTGCTCTGAAGGTTGATTAAAGTGTTTCTCTCATCTTATTCAAAATCATCCTATAGAATATTTTATAAAATACTGAGACTAAGGTGATGAGTTTACCATTGTCCAAGTTTTTTTACATCTCCTTCCTTAGGCATGAATATTGCACTGGCGTTTTCCCAGCTCATTGATACATGCGGGGGTTTACTGGCCGGCTGCCTTTTATTTCTAAGATCAAGTGCCACGTCACATCCTCTGGTAAAAATAGTGTTCCATGCTCGTTGTTTTGGCTGCGATTGACACTGGCTAGCACTAACAGCGATTAAAACGAACAGACACATACAACCAAGGGGACGAGGGAGTGCCATTTGACATAGCTCTATAGGTAGATAATCATATACGTGATTCAGATGTAAAGGGTTGGGGCCCCACCGACAAAATGGGTGCTTTTTCCTCCACAGTAGCTCCATAAAATTTATGTCGTAATTTGTGTTCTACCGTTATTAACGACCAATAAGAGTCACACTTTTCTAGGCTCAATTGCCTCTTGGTTTCAATCGGTTGTGTCCGTCAAAGGAATAAGTGCCTCGAACAATTTCGTGAACATGAGTTCCACTCCATCTTTGATCATATCGACTGTTATCCCGTCCTCTACGGCCGCCATTCTGCGTAATACGTTCCGCATGGTCTTTGTACCCTCATTAATAGTTGCATATGAAATTTCAGTGTCCTGATGGGCATATATTTCTCTTAGTGTATAGGTTGGATTATTTATCTGTGAGCTGTACTGTTCAGAATGAAAGCCTTTTGCCACCTTCGCTACATCACTGCAATTGCTCTGTCTCTCTATCTTTCTCTATCTCACACAAAAAACACACACACACGCACGAAGCTATAGTCCCCAAAACGGATCACATCACTCGCTTATCAACTCAATGATCACGGTATACAGGGGTAGGGGGGGCGGAGATAGTCGCACGTTTTGTATAGCAGCTACGACACAACTTATTGCATTAGAAGGCATAAACGGAACTTTAGGCTATCGCAAGTCAGAATAAAGACAGCTCTATAGTCCTAAAGTTCCAGATTCTAATGACGTAATCATTTTGTGCTTTAATAGCTGACCTAAAGTGGTAGGTTTGAGCTATTTGGTTTATGCATATTGTATGTCATCACCGTTAACACACACAAAGAGAATCGAGATACAAGTAGTGCTTACTGAAACTATTTTACTTGTACGGCGAATTTAGACAGACGCTCAGTAAAGTCAAAGCTAAACAGAGCGGAAGAAAAAAAAGTAATTGATTTCTCCGTCATACGAATCGGTGTAACACAAAATTGAAGTATGTCTTCACTAGGGCACAGTGTTTTCTTTATTGTGCATTGATGTATGAGAGGTTGTGCAATGTGCATTGGTGATAGGCCATTTAAAATGGATGCATTTCCCTTGATGCCTTCCTCCGTCCCGATGACTAACGCCCAAAATCATGAAGTAGTTATTGCATCAGTGGAAGTAGTTAACATGCACCGGGACACAGCATATGCTTCATCCCGCGCATAGATGACATCAACAAGCACATAACAGATATTTGATCGTTGCCATATGAGGACAGATTGTGTTAGAAAAACTAGCCACCCTGTTTACGAGGTGTCTCCTGACGGGAAGAGTACCAGAGTCTTGGAAGAACGCTAACATCATCTTAATACATAAGAAAGGAGATGACAAGGACTTGAAGAATTACAGGCCGATCAGCTTGCTCTCTGTAGTATACAAGCTATTTACAAAGGTAATTGCTAACAGAGTAAAGAAAACATTAGAATTCAATCAACCAAAGGAACAAGTAGGATTTAGAACAGGCTACTCAACAATTGACCACATTCATACTATCAATCAGGTAATAGAGAAATGCTCAGAGTATAACCAACCACTATACATAGCCTTCATAGATTACGAGAAAGCGTTTGATTCAGTGGAAATATCAGCCGTCATGCAAACACTGCGGAACCAGGGCGTAGATGAAGTATATATAAACATTCTGGAAGAAATCTACAGGGGATCAACTGCTACCATAGTGCTTCATAAAGAAAGCAACAGAATACCAATCAAGAAGGGTGTAAGGCAGGGGGACACAATTTCTCCAATGCTATTTACCGCGTGCTTACAAGAGGTTTTCAGAAGCCTAGAATGGGAACAGTTAAGGATAAGAGTCAATGGAGAATACCTTAGTAACCTGCGCATCGCCGATGACATTGCATTGCTGAGTAACTCGGGGGACGAATTGCAACTCATGATTACGGAGTTAGACAAGGAGAGCAGAAAGGTGGGTCTTAAAATAATCTGCAGAAAACGAAAGTAATGTACAACAACCTTGGAAAGGAGCAGCGCTTTGAGATAGGTAATAGTGCACTTGAAGTTGTAAAAGACTATGTCTTCTTAGGGCAGGTAATAACCGCAGAGCCGAACCACGAGATTGAAGTAACTAGAAGAATAAGAATGGGATGGAGCACATTCGGCAAGCACTCTCAAACTATGACAGGTAGATTGCCACTATCCCTCAAGAGGAAGGTATATAACAGCTGTGTCTTGCCGGTACTTAGCTACGGAGCAGAAACCTGGAGACTTACAAAGAGGGTTCAGCTTAAATTGAGGACGACGCAGCGAGCAATAGAAAGAAAAATGGTAGGTGTAAGCTTAAGAGACAAGAAGAGAGCAGAGTGGATTAGGGAACAAACGGGGGTTAAGGATATCATTGCTGATAACAAAAAGAAGAAATGGACATGGGCCGGGCATGCAGCGCGTAGACAGGATAACCGCTGGTCATTAAGGGTAACTGACTGGATTCCCAGAAAAGCGAAGCGGGTTAGGGGGAGACAGAAGGTTAGGTGGGCAGATGAGATTAAGAAGTTTGCAGGTAAATATTGGCAGCAGCAAGCACAGAACCGGGTTAACTGGCGAAACATGGGAGAGGCCTTTGTCCTGCAGTGGACGTAGTCAGGCTGATGATGATGATGATGATGATGATGATATGAGAACAGAAACACCAAGTTGCACGCTTCCCAGTAGTATAGGACCACCTGCGTCTTTGTCCGTGCATATACCATACAACGCCTTCGGGAACGCAGGAGGCAGAGTTCGTATGCCGTGAATGCGGGAAGGTGTTCTGCATCCAGCCGGGCATGCCTCTTTCCGCACCCAAAGCTAAAACAACCGAAGCGCTCACTGACGACGCTCATAGGTTTCATGACGCAGTTCTTCACTTTACCGGTCTCTGACGTCGCCACTGCCCTCCGCCAAGCAAGACCGCTGTGAAAGAGTGGTGCGAGAGATATGTAAAACGCATTTGTGAGCGTCGGTAGCAGAGTTAAAGCGCCCGGCAGCTGTCTTCATGAAAAAAGAGGCTCAGAGCTCGAGGGTTGGACTACCAAGTCACCCAAGTCAACTAAACCGTCTCTTCCGTTTGAGGTGTTTTTTTTTGTCATCTGTATTCCACTGATGGTATTTGCGCAACGCAAATATGTCAGTGACGTCTTGGGGGACCACACATTAAACAATTCCGTGTGCAAAAGCGAGACGGAGAAAATACGACAAGAATCGCGTACAGTCGAAGAAATCAGCATCGCATTTTAACAGCGAAGATGACGGACAATTCGCACATACGCTGCCACTGTCCCTAACAAACGGCGCTTTAGCAAACGGCGCTTTAGCAGTGCAGCTTCCTTATCAGCCGGTGACGCTGCACCTGCTAAATGAATAGTGCATTGTTTGGAACCACGTGTACATTGGCTCTGTATATTTAGGCAAGGCCGTAATGCGGCGCTTGCAGTATGGTTGAAGAAAACTTTAGTTTACAGTTCGCAAGAAAAAACTACGAAAAATCCCAATGCAAAGGTGCTGTGCAATGTCAGAGACCATATGCAGACCAACAGCTTAATTCGATGCTGTTTGTTTGATACATTACTCTCTTTTGGATTAAACACTTGTACATTCCAGGCTGCAGCTTCAGCAGCTGCTGAACATCACCAGTTGCTGTGCGCAAACGCCATTTCCTTACACATTGAAATGTTTACATAAATTGTAAAATTATGTCGTCATAATTACGACAAAAGATTATCGTTAGCGGGAAGCTGGCAATGAAGATAGCATGTAATGACGCTGCAGGTTAAACAGGGCTAAGCAATGATTATTTGTAATTGCACAACACATCGAGACGATGGGTGTATATGTAAAATTCATCTAGATATAATGAACCTGATACAATACTTGCCATCTGTGTTTTAAGGTGCTTCGATGCGTACGTAAATTCTTCCTTATATACCCATTGCTAAAGCTGTCGCAAGTTTGTACCTGTTCACTTGCAAACTTCTCTTCCACATCAGCAATTTCTTCATGTGCTAAAGACACGAACGGCGAGCGAGAGAGGATGACAATTTGTGTTTTCCGTAGGGTTCGTCTCCCAGTCAGCGAAGGAACTACGAACAGTCACCAAGTAGCCTAAATTTTGCGTTATTTTGAAATTCTCTACCATCAGCACGCCTCCTTATTTTCGCACTTCTGCTCATCTCATTTCGCATAAACTCATCTCAGCACCTTCATACGTGTCAGGGCGTTTTGATAATCAGTATAAAGTTTTCGTTACTTTTTGCCGCATTAATGTTTTTTCAGACCCCTTTTTGTGACAAACGAGCGCTCAGTAGAACCGCCTTCCCCCCTCCATCGCCTGCATCGAGAACGCTTCATCCTTCGAAGCTGCACTAACAGATTACGTCTTCAGCCTGTCATAGCTGAGTTTGTTTGAACGTGTATTTTCTTTAATATGTTGTATTTCTATGTTGCATTTTTTGCATTTTTTGTTTTTGTATAACCCTACTCCTTCTGTAACGCATTTATGTACCCTGAGGGTAAAATAAATTGAATGAAATTACATGCGAGAATGTTTTCTGCGTTCCTGCTGCAAATCACATTGCCATTGCTCAGTAGTATATGAGGCCGGCAGGGCTTTCGCAAGATCTGCGCAGCCAAACTATGCAATTAGTAATTTTTCTGAGCTGTATTTACAAAGAATATGATGTACTATTATTAGATTCCGGTCACATGTTGAGTTATGCTTCTCAGTAATTGCTTGTAGCTTCGCATTTGGGTAGTCGACATACTGAACAGATTGCACACGTTCAATAAAATAACGAAGCTTATGACCTGCTGCTACGTATGCGATGTATATGCCACCAACCTATACCTCGCAAAGAGGGCCCATATAATCGTCATTATGACATTTTTATTTTGCTTTTATTGCGTACAGGTGAAATGGGGTGTTTTAATAAGTTATGGTTATACCGTACAGCTACTCCTTAGATAAGTTGCGCCTTAAACAAGAAAACAGTCTCTACGAACAAAAGATGAATAATTTTGTTCTCTGAGTCTGTATTTGTTCGATTATCTGAATTATCGTGCACGTACTGTGTTTCCGAAGTTCACGTACTATATCTAAACAGTCCAAAATTGCGTTATATATGCCCCATATACAATAAAAAAATGTCCTACGCTTTAGCACACCCACAACGAAATCACCTCTATAGAGAACGCTTCCTTACGTCTCGGCTATTGCAACATGGCGACCTTCGCAATGAACTGAGTTGCTTAATGAATTATATTGAAGGCCTTGAGCACTTAGATCATTGTGCAGGCGTTTGGCTGCTTCACTTTCGACTGCCGATAGGTGATGCAGTATATATCTCACCGCTGCCGCCTTTGCCGTGTTCGTGGACGCGTTTGTCAGAACTTGCCGGGGTTCCCTGACTGGCGGCTGGTGTCGTGATGCCACTAGGTCCAGGGGAGCCCGCTTCCGACTTCACTTTGGGGGTTCCGCTAGTTCTCGGGGCTGCGGCCTCTTCGCTACTGGCGGGTTGCGGGTTCCCGTGCATAGGTGCAAGTGCAGGCGAGGAGGCACCGCTGCGCTTGTCAGCACCAGCGACGGACAGGCGGCTCAGAGCGTGCCCGCCTAGCACGAGTACGCAAAACGCACTTGGTTGGCTCGCACTCATTTTGGTGGTTGATAGTCATACTTAATCTTTAAAAAAACAAGAATGAAATATTGAGGAATGAAAATGTCTAGTGTTTTTTTCGTTCTAACTTTAATTTCCTTGATCATTTGTCCTGAACAAGCAGTGTTACCGCTTTTCGAGGAATGGTCTGAAGGCTCAGAGCACAAACTTGTTTTGCTTCATGTTTAGGCCAGGCTAGTGTACAAAAAGTCACAGTTTCGCCACCAGGGCAAAGGTATAAATGCAATCAAAAAATTTGAATATCACGCGAAGAACGACAAGCAGCCCCCCTTTCAGCGCACCACTGCTGCAAAAGTAAGGGCGCTCGTAAAGAACGCACAAATGTCTAGCAACCGTCATAGTTGTGAACTTTATTTTGAAATCCGGCTAGTTGCTGGTCCGTGCCCCACCGCTAAGATCAAGGATGGAAGATCTTGTCTCCTAGTAGCCTCCCTGGCCTGCTGGATTGATTGCCCAGGTGAATTAAAGCTGAGCATGCAGCGCTGTACGCCATTTCTCCCGGAGACGTTCTGGGGAGTGTGGCTTAGGAGGGCCGCTTCTATTTTACAGGCTTTCCATAGTTGTTACGTGTTAATATCTGAAGAACATGGTGAAAATTTCCACAATTCAGAAGCCGACGCTGTTTCATTTTTTTCCATTTTAAACTGCGGTACATGTTGTACCCCTCAGCGTATCCTGCCGCGCAGTGGTGCTTGACGCCTAGTGTGCCCCGCATTCTTTTTTTTTCTACTACATCATGAGAGCTACAGAAGGGAGCTACTTTTTCTTGCGCATCTCGAGGGCAGTTTTCAATTTGAAAGAAACTT
Organism: Rhipicephalus annulatus; assembly: GCA_013436015.1. Lineage (NCBI taxonomy): Eukaryota > Metazoa > Arthropoda > Arachnida > Ixodida > Ixodidae > Rhipicephalus > Rhipicephalus annulatus. The sequence continues at coordinate 161,889 of WOVY01012561.1, read as the reverse complement.
TAAAAGCGCGCGTGATAGAAAATACGCTCAAGCTGTTCTGAGATCTGAGTACCGCGAGCGGGAAACGGTGCATATCAATAGCTTCCCGTTATACAAACAGCGCAAGCGTGCCGAACTATTTATTTTGATTTACGCCTTCTTTACTTATATAAGTACATAAACATATTCGAAAGATGACGGCGACGGCGAAAATCAGCCGAGATTGTCCACGTAATTGCTATCGCTATTATGCAGACAAAAGTTCCCACGTTGATTCTCAATATACGTAGGGTGCCCGCTTTCTGTTTTACGCTCTTATTGTTCCCAAGATCAATGTGTGTAGTGGGTTGGTATAAATAGAGGTTTTGACGTCACGTTGACTGCGATAGTTCTGATAAATTTTGTATTCATAGTGAAATGGTTGAAATAGGACTGCGTGGCCGTATCCTACCTATATATACAGCGTGCTGAATCAACCGGCTACCAACATTTGTAAACGAATGGCCGAGTGATATACAGTTTATTTATTTAAAAAATCTGTCTTGAGGTTTAACGTTGCTATAAAAGGCTGGCAGTATTGCAAGAGTAACATTTAACGTAGGATTAATGTGAGCATTGCGTGGTTCAGTCAGCTCTGCATGGACTCTTTACTAACAAAGCAAATTAATACTCCCACGGGGTCTACTGAAGCATAATTGAAAATTTTGTTGAAGCGCACTAAAAAACGGACGGACAGAAGCTTTTGCTCGTGTATGCTGTAAGCGCTGGCCTGCGGTGCGAACTTGGAAGTTGATCTAGCCTTGCATGCAGACAGGGCGTGTACTGCCCCACCGTGCAGTGGTAAATACAATTATGAGAGCTAAAATAAATGCTCGGCTTGTTATTGAGCACTACATGCCAACCAATCCATTATATAGGCATCATTTCAATATGTGTGTGGATGCAGAGACTTTATTGCTCAGAATGGTTCAACGTCTATTACAGATTCAGGCGTCCGCCATGTGCAAAGGATGAATGAACGAAAGGTAACGCACTTTAATTAATGTTGTTTCAAGCTCTAAAGGCTAAACTTTGGATGATTCAGCACTACCTGCAGTAGATAAAGGCTCAATAAGTGCACAGTAAATCAGTCTTTTTAGAGATATTTCCTGCTCTAAAGTACATCTTATGTCAAATCATTTCAGGCTTATTTTCCGAGTCAGCCTGTACAGTACGGTGGCAGATAGATGAACGCTGTGCCTGTATATGTCAGGCTCTGGAGTTTTGCGGACACGTAGTGCCATTTATCGACGCAGTTTTTGATAGTGCAAAGCCTAACTTCCTCTCACAGTTTGCTGCGCATTCAGATGCAACTAGCCCATGTGAAACAACGATTGAGCTAAATATTAGATAAATTCGTGCATTGAACACTTAGCAACAAAAACTAAGAATTTCTCTCCCCTAGCCAAACGCGTCGCCAAACCGCCGTGAAGGGCCTGCTGGTTCACTCGCCAGAACGACGGCAAAAACAAGAGCAGACGCAACAGCTCCACGCTCAACGAAAAAAAAAAAGAGCCCTGTCAACGCCACTGTTGCGTTGTGATTGCCACAGAAGTAAGGGATTACAGGACGTAAGCACTAATTTCTGCAGCTTTTGCGAAACAGAACGGCGAGAGCGCTTGATGAGGGCCGTTGCGGGTGTGTTGGGTAAGAGAACTACTTGCGTTCTCTACAGCCGTTCGCATGAGAAGTGTCATGACGTAGGTATTCGGTTATTGTTTTGAGTTGCCTTGACGAATAACTGCGGTAACTTTGAGTAGCAGTAGATAGGTGACGCGCGCCATAAACATCGAACACGCCACGACTATCAATAATCTGAAGTGGCCGAAACCATACAGCATTGCGCATGTAGGCTTTGAAGGCTCTACGTTTCTGCTATAACTAGCATATGCTAACATGTACGTCATACAGGTAATCGCAAAATGTTGGCCGTTACCATAATAAAGTTTTCCTTGCCGTTTGTCTCCGCGATTGCCGGAGCTATCTCGGAGGTTTCGATTTTGCCTTTTGTTGTACATAGAGAAAGTGGACACGCATGTATCCATATTTACAGTGTGTACAAACGGGAGGCAACCGTCAACAGAACTTTCTAGGATTCGCAATAAAACAGTTCAACGCACAAGAAGCAAGAGGTGGATGGAGATGCAACTGCAAAGGCCGAAATCGCAGGAGCCATCTGATAAAGTGAGTTCACTGATCGTATAAGATACATTGGTCGCGTATGTACGTCATCGCATGACCATCATGTGTTCGCCCAAATTTAGGCGTTAGAGAACGCATGTAGGAGTGCTTGCATTGAACTCGATGTCATGCGACGTTCGCTTTGGCCTAAATTGTGAGTTGCAACACCCCGAAATGAACTGAAACATTTTTGGCGTTGTACCAGCCGTTTGCTTTGATCAGATTCCTACTTTTCTGAAGCGACGTTACATTGATGGTAGGAGCTTGCCACGTCTTTGATTATCAGGGAACCACGCCTAAACACTAACAATGGGCCTATGCACGTTCGCTTGCGGACGGCTCTCTTTGCACTACCCAGTTATGGCCAGCGCGGCGATGGGGGCGCTGGTGGCGGCGTTTTTCACAACGCCGTCTGGGCAGAGTCTGACGTCTATTCCGTGGTCCAGACTGCTGCATAAACTCCAGCTTTATTCTGTGGACCAAACCGCAAAATAAACTACAGTTTTATTTTGTGGACCAATTACACCAACACAGATTTGTGCTAGCCTACTTGTGCTGCGAAGCGTGTGACTACGCCACATAGAGGAAAGGCTGTAGAATCACCTCTCTCGACGACAGTTGGTCGCACCAATGGCAAGATTTGTTTGTGTGAAAAGGAACGTACCATCCGGACAAAGTTCTCCTTCATTCATTCATGCGAGATTGAAAAAAAAAAGACATTCGAGGTGCGAAGCCCATTTGGGTGGTAATGAACACAGTCGTTATGAACTGAAGCAGTCAAAGGAAGACGCGTTTAGTGTTGCAGAAACTCACCGAAATGATATGAATCGGCTGCTTATTGCTAAGTTCATATTGCTTTAAATTTATCTATCATGTATACACGCATCTCACTTGATTCGCCCGGTAGACTTCCGAATTTCGAGCAATCTCCCTGAACGGGTGGGCCTTAAAACGAATAAAGAACACTGCTAACGCCACCTCAAAAAAAAGGGGTGGGTGGGGGGGGGGGTTGAGGGGGACAGCGTTAGACATTTCTACTGACTTTCGTCCGTCGAGTGCTGAACTTTTAAGTATATTTTTGCTGTAGCATAGTTGTGTGGTGCAAAAAGCGCAATGAAATTGGCCAGGCCCTATGGTTTAACGAAGCATGGCACATTTTGTACCTTAATTACGCACGCGTCACTATTGAGGTCAATGTCTCAAAACTTTACTGAAACGTCTGAAAACGTGTTATATACTGTGAAAGCTACATTTGTATCTTGTTAATCTTAGTGCGCTTTTCGCATTACTTTTGTGTACTGCGGTGAGAGTGACGTTCTGAACATGATGAAGTAGTGTGTGAAAAATTTAGAAACGCCGTTCTTTGTTCTTGGTATTTTATTTTAGCGGGGAAATTGGCGCTGATTCTAGGAAGATGGTGCTGTTTTTTGGGCTTTGCCTGTACAATTGGGAGGAATAACCAAAATTTGTTCTTTTGTGCAAATTCTGCTTCACTTTTTTGCATGACAGTACTGTATTGTGGCGAAAGTAACTTAAATATCCAGCACGTGATAGATCAGGGCGAGAAAATTTTAAAATAGCCGTCATTTGTTATTATTATACGCCGGACTACTCTTGCTCCGGCAGTTTGCAATTACAAGTTTCCCCGCAGCTAATGAAATAATGGAGGCACGTGTGAAACGAGCAAGCAAGCCAAAGGTGCCATTCACCTTAGCATTTCGAGCCTTTCACGCATATATGCGTCTTGGATAGGATATGTGGGGTTTAACGTCCCAAAACCACCACATGATTATGAGAGACGCCGTAGTGGAGGGCTCCGGAAATTTGGACCACCTGGGGTTCTTTAACGTGCACCCAAATCTGAGCACACGGGCCTACAACATTTCCGCCTCCATCGGAAATGCAGCCGCCGCAGCCGGGATTCGAACCCGCGACCTGCGGGTCAGCAGCCGAGTACCTTAGCCACTAGACCACCACGGCGGGGCTATATGCGTCTTCAATCGCGCATCGCTGTACTCTGACGCTTTATGTTCACGGACATGACCTCCTTGGTGAGGACCAAGAACGATAAGTGAACTTTCCTATTCGCACACAGCCATCGACAAGGAAGGAAGGGAGGAAGGAAGGAAGAAGGGAGGAAGGAAGGAAGGAAGGAAGGAAGGAAGAAGGAAGGAAGGAAGGCAAGCAAGGAAGGAAGGAAGGAAGGAAGGAAGGAAGGAAGGAAGGAAGGAAGGAAGGAAGGAAGGAAGGAAGGAAGGAAGGAAGGAAGGAAGGAACAACTGTGACCGTTGCCAGTTCGAGCTCGTCCTGTCTAAACATGTGCGTCTTTGTGTGCCCTCAGTATTTGAGCAGCACGCTTTAAATGTCTAGCTATGAAAATCGTTAGTTCGTACTTGTCCTAAGTGTGTTCTTTTCGTGCGTCCTTTGTGCTTGAGCAGAGCTCTGGAAGTTTCAAGCTGCTTGCCGTTCTTTGCGCGACATTCAAACATGTTGCTGTCACATTCATTGCTTAGCTCCTGCGGCGAAAGTGTGGCTTTTGTTTGCGCTTGTTGGCGTCATCTTTTTGCGAGGTTCACAGTGTGCTGTGTCCAGGTATATGTTAACAACTTCAGCTACTACAACAGTTCAGTCATGACCATGGGCGTTTGTCGCTGGATGGCGATTTACCACTATAGGCGTCAACGTGGGCGCGTCCACGTGAAACAGTGCTATAGCTGCCAAACACCAATACACATTGTACAAGCTCTCATATGTAAGTGATCCGCCGCGTTGGGTCAGTGGCTAAGGTGCTCGGGTGCTGTCGCAATGGTCGCGGGTTCGATCCCGGCGGTCGCATTCCGATGGAGGCAAAATGGTAGAGGCCCTTGTACTGTGCGTAGTCAGTGCATTTAAAGAACACCGAATACTCGGGAGCCCTCCACTACGGTGTCTCTCATATTCAAACCGTGGTTTTTGGGACGTAAAACCCCGGGTAATAAATAATGAAAATATTCATAATCACAAGTCAGCACCCGATAACCACTAAACTACATACTTTTAGGACACATTTTATTTTCGCGTCATACCGAAATCTTTGGCGGAAAGATCAGCCATGCTTTCACTCCCTTTTCTCGTTTATTTTTCCACACTCACAATTATGTCACATCCACTTGCCAGAAAGGTGAAGTAAAAGACGTCTGGTAATAAAAACTCTAGTGATCGCTGTTGCCGTGTATCAGGCAGGCCGGTGTGTGCATAACTCACCCGATACTCGGCTCTCACTCCGGTTTCGTGACGGGCTGTGGATGCTGCGTCCCGAGCCTCTACCCGGTAGTTTCCTGCGAAAAATTCTTGAAGAGTAGCTCGGGGAGCTCCTTAGTGGGATTCTCGACGGATAGATGCGACACAGGCGCGGCGAATTTTGGCCCGAGGTGCTTCCGCTTCGGAGCAGCTTTTGATTTGTGTAGGAAAACATTGTTCGGCCACTTGGTCGGTTGTACCGGCTGCATGCACCTGCATTCAAAGATCATGATATGAGTACCCAGCGGAACACGGATGCAAGGGTAATACCCAGGCAGTTGTTGTTTTCACTGTGTGGTACGTACCCACTAGAGGGCATCAGCCAAGATTCGCATTGGAAATATTATGAAATTACATGCTACATGCTATGATAATGTTATTTATTATTATCCCAGATTTAGACTATCATATCTGCGAATAGTGATGGTGGCAATGATTGGACACAACCCACGCTCAAACACCCAATAATGAGTAAGAAAGGAAGCAAAACCACGAGAGGTCGCTTCACCACGACCTCCACTCCTTTCGTCCGACCTTCCCGTCATCATCAGCAGCCTGCTCTATTTCATTGCAGGACGAATGCCTCTCTCGGGGTTCTCGAGTTGAGCTTTTCTGGCACAAGCTGATTCCTATTTATTCCTGCGAACCTCGCAATTTAGGTACCCCACCTGATTCGCTGTCGCCCTCGGCTGCATTTCTATTATCTAGGTGTCCATTCCGTCATTCTCCCTGACCATAGGTTATCGACACTATGCGTTACGTGACCCGTCCATGTCCATGTTTCAATGTTAACATAGACAAGGATATTGGCCATCCCAGTTTGCTCTCCGATCCATTCTGCTCTCTTCCTATAAATGCTACGCCTATCATTTTTTTTTCGTTCCATCGCACTCTAGCTGCGCGATCCGTAGTTTCTTGTCGAAGTTAGCTTGTTGAGCTCCAAGTTTCTACCCCGTATGTTAGAGAGGCATAATGCAATGGTAGTACACTTTTCACTTAAGAGACTCCAATAAATCTTGTAATATAATTTGAAAAGGTTTTCAGTGCGCGCTCCTGCGCAGTATGCGCTCCTTTTCCTTTGATTTATTTTCGTGAGTAGGCTCCCGTGTAAGTGATTGGATTACATGGACACTTTTGCACACATTGTAGACACTGACTGGTAATTGTAAACTCTTGTTCTTTCACCAGGCTCTCGATTGTTATCTTTGTGTTCCTGCATATTCATCTTGAGCCCTACTTTAATGCTTGGTTTGATCTGCAATAACTTTTTGCCATGGTCGCACTTGTTGCTGAAGACGACGATGCCACCAGCAAACTGTAAGTTGTTAAAATCTCCGTTAATTTTTGTTCCTTTTTATTCCCAATCTGGTCGTATGAACACATTATCAAAACACCTAGTGCAAAACATGGGAGACATTGGATCTTTTTTTCTGTTCTCTTTCTTGATCGCAATATTTTCCCTGTCCATGTGGAGAACCTCTTTGCAGTCATTGTGGACGTTAGTTATAGCATTTACTTGTCTCAAGTACTCCTTCAGGACGCAGTGTTTCTAACACTGCTTGTATTTCTGCTGGATTGCATTCATTTCCGCAATTTTTGATAGCTATATAAAGCGGTTGGTTGTACTCAGTAGATTAATTATTTGATCGGCTGCTTGACTATGATCCATTGTAAAGCAACCTTGCCCGCTTGCTCTGAAGGTTGATTAAAGTGTTTCTCTCATCCTATTAAAAATCATCCTATATAATATTTTATAAAATACTGAGGACTAAGGTGATGAGTTTACCATTGTCCAAGTTTTTTTTTACATCTCCTTTCTTAGGCATAAATATAGCACTGGCGTTTTCCCAGCTCATTGGTACATGCGGGGGTTTATTAGCCAGCTGCCTTTTATTTCTAAGATCAAGTGCCACGTCACATCCTCTGGTAAAAATAGTGTTCCATGCTCGTTGTTTTGGCTGCGATTGACACTGGCTAGCACTAACAGCGATTAAAACGAACAGACACATACAACAAAGGGGACGAGTGAGTGCCATTCGACGTAGCTCTATAGGTAGATAATCATATGCGTGATTCAGATGTAATGGGTTGGGGCCCCATTTACGAAATGGGTGCTTTTTTCTCCACAGTAGCTCCATAAAATTTAAGTCGTAATTTGTGTTCTACCGTTATTAACGACCAATAAGAGTCACACTTTTCTAGGCTCAATTGCCTGTTGGTTTCAATCGGTTGTGTCCGTCAAAGAAACGAGTGCCTCGAACAATTTCGTGAATATGAGGTCCACTCTATTTTTGATCATACCGACTGTTATCCCTGTCTTCTACGGCCGCCATTCTGCGTAATACGTTTCGCATGGTCTTTGTACCCTCATTAATAGTTACATATGAAACTTCAGTGTCCTGATGGGCATATATTTCTCTTAGTGTATAGGTTGGATTATTTATGTGCGAGCTGTACTGTTCAGAATAAAAGCCTTTTGCCACCTTCGCTACATCACTGCAATTGCTCTGTCTCTCTATCTCTCTCTATCTCACGCAAGAACACACACACACACACGCGCACGAACACACACGCACGCACACAATCAAGAGCTATTGTCCTCAAAACGGATCACATCACTCGCTTATCAAATCAATGATCACGGTATACAGGGGGAGGAGGGCGGAAGTAGTCGCACGTTTCGTATAGCAGCTACGACACAACTTATTCCATTAGAAGGCATAAACTGAAATTTAGGCTATCGCAAGTCAGAATAAAGACAGCTCTATAGTCTTAAAGTGCCAGATTCTAATGACGTAATCATTTTGTGCTTTAATAGCTGAACTAAAGCGGTAGGTTTGCGCTATTTGGTATATGCACATTGTATGTGATCACCGTTAAACACACATAAAGAGAATTGAGATACAAGTAGTGCTTACTGAGACTATTTTACTTGTACGGTGAATTTAGACAGACGCTCAATAAAGTCAAAGCTAAACGGAGCGGAAGAAAAAAAAAGGTAATTGGTTTTTCCGTCATACGATACGGTGTAACACAAAAATGAAGCGTGTCTTAACTAGATCCCAGTGTTTTCTTTATTGTACATTGATGTATCAGAGGTTGTGCAATGTGCATTGGTGATAGGACCATTTGAAGTTGATGCATTTCCCTTGATGCCTTCCTCCGTCCCGATGACTAACGCCCAAAATCATGAAGTAGTTATTGCATCAGTGGAAGTAGTTAACATGCACCGGGACACAGCATATGCTTCATCCCGCGTATATATGACATCAACAAGCACATAAAACCTATTTGAAGCGTTGACATTCGAGAATAGAAACAACAAGTTGCACGCTTCCCAGTAGCATAGGAACACCTACGTCTGTGCCACTGCGTATACTATGCAGCGCCTTCGGGAACGCAGGAGGCAGAGTTTGTATGCCGTGAACGCGGGAAGGTGTTCTGCATTCAGCTGGCATGCCTCTTTCTGCACCCAAAGCTAAAACGACCGAAGCACTCACTGACGACGCTCATTGGTTCCACGCAGTACTTCACTTTACCGGTCTCTGACGTCACCACCGCCCTCCACCAAGCAAGACCGCCGTGAAAGAGAGGTGCGAGAGATATGTAAGACGCATTTGTGAGCGTCGGTAGCAGAGTTAGAGCGCCCGGCAGCTGTCTTCATGGAAAAGGAGGCTCAGAGCTCGAGGGTTGGACTACCAAGTCACTCAAGTCAACTAAACCGTCTCTTCCGTTTGAGATGTTTTTTTTTTCATCTGTATTTCACTGAGGGTATTTGCGCAACGCAAATATGGCAGTGACGTCTTGGGGTTCCACACATTAAACGATATCGTGTGCCAAAGCGAGACGGAGAAAATACGACAAGAATCGTGTACAGTCGAAGAAATCAGCATCGCATTTTAACAGCGAAGATGACGGACAATTCGCACATACGCTGCCACCCTCCCTAACAAACGGCGCTTTAGCAACCTCCTTAGTTCACGTGTTACAAAATTTAGGGGTGCTGGGATGCTAGACTGACGGAAAACTTTTACGGGGTATCCTAGTAAACGTCATTTCGAAGCGGCCTTTATAACGCCTTATAGTCGTCACGCAAGCGTACTACATTCAAATAGTGCAGCCTGTCCATTGCGTATTCTTCCCCGCCGCGGTGGTCTAGTGGCTAAGGTACTCGGCTGCTGAACCGCAGGTCGCGGGATCGAATCTCGGCTGCGGCAGCTGCATTTATAATGGAGGTGGAAATGGAGTAGGCCCGTGTGCTCAGATTTTGGTGCACGTGAAAGAACCCCAGGTGGTCCAAATTTCCGGAGCAATCCACTGCAGGGCCTCTCATAATCATATAGTGGTTTTTGGACATAAACCCCACATACCAATCGATCAAGCAATCAATCAATCAACCATTGCTTATTGTTGCAGCGATGAGAAATTCACACGCGAAAACCCAGTACCACACAATAGCTGTATACTAAAGCTTATGCCATATTTTGTTTTCTTTAATAACGCTGAGACAGCTGGTTTGCAAATTTCAAATATCATCTAAGCGTTATTTACATCGCTTTCCTGAGAGTAAAAAGATGCGCGAAAGAAAAGACGCGTTGACATGTACGGGACAAGCGCACGCAGTACTATAATATGAAATATTTTCATAGTTGTATCGTTTTGTCTCGTAATACAGCCTATTTAGCTGTTTCCGGTCACCACCTTAACACGCCAAACGCATTCTGAAGAAAAAAGCAAGAACAAATGTACTTAAAGCTTTTCAGTGTGTCACATTAAAGTTGCAGTCTTCTGAAGCGGTGCTATACTCATCTTCAATACAGCCCCGCCACGGTGGTCTAGTAGCTAAGGTACTCGGCTGCTGACCCGCAGGTCGCGGGATCAAATCCCGGCTGTGGCAGCTGCATTTCCGATGGAGGCGGAAATGTTGTAGGCCCGTGGGCTGAGATTTGGGTGCACGCTAAAGAACCCCAGGTGGTCGAAATTGCCGGAGCCCTCCACTACGGCGTCTCTCATAATCATATGGTGGTTTTGAGACGTTAAACCCCACAAATCAATCAATCAATCAATCAATCATCTTCAACGCAATGAAAAATAACTTATTTCCCACCCATGCAGTTAGTTCTGTGGCGTGAACCACGCGGGAGAGGCACAAAAACGAGAAACTGACACGGACTTTGTGCCTTGCCCGCGATGTTCACGTAGTCATGGAAGAAATATATACCAATACGTTAGCTGTGTTAGTGATATTGGGTAGTTATTCGATGAACCAGTTATTGCGAGTGTCCAACTGTATGAATAAAAAAGTGTCAGTATATGACAATTCGTCGAGGAAGAAAAAAAAGGCATCAGTGGTTTTTAGATATAGCTGTATTCCCCCAAGAGTAAATCGGCGCTGCGGAAAGCGGGCTGACACCTTTCATTTCTTCAATTACATTTGCCACGCCGGCCGGATTGAAGGCGATATCAGCTTAAAGTTATAAGCACAGGTTGGAAAATCAGGGTAGTTATCAACAGGTTCTTCTGTAAAAACGGGAGAAAAAGTGTGGTGCAGTGATTCCGCAGTTTTATTATCAGGAATTGGCTGGTTTTGGTTATCGGGCACGGACAGTGGTTGTGGGTGATTAGAGAATTTATTATTATTTGCAGGATTGTTTCGGGTTATTGTGAAGCATGTATGCGAGTGTGGACGAGAAAAAGTTACGTCTGGTTCTGCTATACAAGCTTCAGCTTTCCCAAATATTGATAGGCGATGGGGAACAAAGGTCTGGGCTTCTCGTTCAAGCTTGGGGACGCGCTCTTTCCAGTAATGCGCACTGAATCTATACGCATCTAACGGTACAGCGAGGTACGTTGGTGGAGTTCTTGTCCAAAATAATTCCTGCGTATTGACTAGGTGTGCTACTTCACGAGCCAAACCATAATCCCATAGTATTCGAGGCGTTCAAACAAGCTCCTGATACTATACCAAATTTGTCTATTACGAATAACATGTTTTATATGCTTAGTTTATCTGTGCAGAAGACTGCTACGTCGTTTGCAGATAATATTTTCATTTCAGTTCCTAATATGTTGAATCCTCGAATACTACTTTATCGTAATATACTGAAGCATAGCGGTTCTAGATAAAGGGCAAACAGAAGTGGGGACATAGGCAGCCCTGCTTTACAGACGAACAAATCAAAACTGGTTTCGACAGCTGACCATTAACAACAAGACGAGTCGAAGATTGATTATAGCATATATAGTTCGACGCCTTTAAGCACAACAGTGCCGACAATGGCATGTTCCAGGAGAGAGAGAGAAAAAAAGAATGACTAACAGGATCGAAGGCTTTTGCAAGGTCTACCTGTAACACTGCAAGGTGTTTTTGTTGTCCATAACAGTACTGAAGGACAGTACGAGCGACGCGTATATTGTTTTGTATAGATCGGCCCTTAATCCCACATGTTTGGTTGGACCCAATGAGAATGGGCATTGCAAATTGCAACCTCTTTGATAATTCTTTGGTGAAAATTTTGTAGTCAACGTTTGACAGCGCTATTAGCCGGTATCCTTCAACAGAGCGAAGTTTTTCCTTGTCCGAGTTTTTCGGCATCAAAACTGTGTGGCTCTTGCAAAAGGATCTCAGGAGTGTCTCCATGTCATAACTTCTTTTAAATGTACCCAGCAATGTAGGAGAAAGAGAATTTTTAAAGGTTTTGTAAAATTCAGCAGAAATGACGTCAGGGCCAGGTGACTTCGATGAAGGTAAGTTGTCAATACCGCGCTCAATTTTCTGTATTGTAATATAGGACAACTAATGGCTGCACAATCATTATCTTCCAATGGGCTCAAAAGGGAAACAAAACTCATGGTAAGGTTGAAGTCAGGGTTGCGGAGAGCACTAAGCAAACTTAGTACTTTTCGAATGTCGACGTTATGTCTCTTATGTCTGTTACAAGAACAACATTAGAGTAAAAAGATCTGGGACAACTTTAGAAATTGCGTGGCGTTTTTCATCGAGAAAAACTTCACGCGTTGGCTGTTCTGAATTTAAGGTACGTCTATTTCGAGACCTAATACGTGCTCCTCTGTAAGAAGCGGCATCATATCTTTGAAGTTGACATTTATTATCTTCAATATCATTTAAGTACGATCTCGGTGTCTCGCATTCCATTTTAGAAAGGTTGCACAAACTTTTAAGCTGTAATTTCATTTAAGTACGATCTCGGTGCCTCGCATTCCATTTTAGAAAAGTTGCACAAACTTTTAAGCTGTTTCTTTTCCCCTTTCTTCCTATAGAAATACTTAGTAGCTGCAATCTTTATAGACATAACACAAACTCCTTGTTTAAATAGCTCCCAAGCAGCATGTATATTTAAACCTCTTGAGAAAGACTGCGTTAATGTTTTCCGCACACGATTATTGAATTCCTGATCACAGAGGAGCTCGGTGTTTAACTTCCAAAAGGCCCATTGTGGCCGAAATCGGCTTCTGCAATTTGCACCAATTTGTGCAATAACGGTACAGTGATCTAGAACGACACTAGTGCAGTGGTACAGGAGATTTGGTGGGAAAGGAGTGATGAGAACACGTAAATCCGGTCAAGGTGAGCATAAGAGCTTCCCTGAACTCTTGTATATGCAGTCACTTGGCCAGACACACTAATGTTAATGAGCCCTGTGTTGCCTACAATTCCGGAAAAAAGCTCGCCACTCCTGTCTGGCTGACCATTATGGTTACAATGGTTAAGGTCACATACACAATTGAAGTCACCCATTAGCATAGTGACACCTTATATTGCGCTTATTGCCACATGTGGTCAGTCGGAGAGGTCGATGGTGAGACTTCTCTTGAACCCTCACCAGGCCTCCAAGATCGTGACCACCGGCACTTTTCTTTCCGAGTGTTCTGATTGGCCGTTCGGCGACGGTGCGTCTTTTTATTAACAGTCCCTGTGTCATCCTCGTTGCTTGATTCCGAGCTGTACATGGCCCTACGCTTAGGTATTGCAGTATCCACAGAAGCCTGCACATCCTCTTCTAACGTCGTACCGTGTTGAAGATACTGCTGCGAAGCTACGGCACAAGCAGTTGGAGCATCTACAATGAGCTCATTCGTAGGAACCTCCATCTGCGTAAGAAGCTTTCTGGAGTCATTTTGGGTTGGCTGCTTGCAAGAATCTCTTGGTTCTTTGCACGCAGGAACTTCATCTTTTTTATCCACGTCTGACTCTTTTGCATCTTGTGCACCTTTTTGGGGTGAAGTTCGTAGTGTCACCCCGCCGTAGTGGCTCGTGGGCTGAGGGAGCTCGTTGTGCGTTGCGGGACAGACAGGCACCGCCGGGTGATGACGCCGTTGAGTTGTTCGCGTCAGGCGGGCTCGCGTGCTGGCCTTGACACAGATTGCCTTTTTCTCCGAGGCATGGACGTTCGATGTGGACTCGCAGGCATAACAGCACCCCCACCGACAGACAATGCGCCGGAAAGACGAGCTGCTTCCACGTGGCTCGGATGTCAGGCGCGCTCGTTCGCCAGGTCCCTCCAGGTTCGCCTCCAGTGCCATGGGGAGAGTGCAACTCCAGACTCTGTTCCTGGAACACATCCCATTCTTGAGGACGGATGCCAGCTCCACTGGCTTGTCGCCACAACTTGTCGACCAGCTTTGCTCGTCTCTTCTGACGATCGTTGGTCTCAGCACTTGTCGATGGTTCTACAACTTGTCAAGAACGGTTCGACAACAGCCAACACACGACACAAGCAAGTGCCCTCGCTCACCCGACAGAACACCAGACAAAGTATAGTACAACATATACCTAGCTACGTGTCTATCCAAATTTCGTGCCCTCTACATCAAAAGGCATATGTGGGACACAAGACTATTAAAATGAGAACTAATTTTTTACACGTACAACAACGTAACGAAATAGAATACAACATAAAGTTGGCTCCTTGAACTCATTCTGGATGAGAGCCCCAGCTAAGGCCGTGATGAGGACAAAATTTTGCCCCGAATTGCCAGCGAGAAACCGAAAGGTGGAGAAGGTGCTAACTAAACGCACGGCTCAATGCGTCTGCATTAGCGTTTAGCTTTCCTTTTTTGTAGCGAACGTCAAAGCTGCGCTGTTGGAGTATCATGCTCCACCTCAGTAACCGGCCACTTTTAGGCGACATGTTATTTAACCAGGTTAGAGGACAGTGGTGAGTTTCGACCACAAACCTCAAGCCAGAGAAATAACAAGCTAGCTTTTGAACGGCCCACACGAGGAAAGCGCATTCCTTTGCAGAGGTACTGTATGCTTCTTCCCTGCCACTGAGTTTTCGACTTAAATACAAAACTGGCGTTTCGTTACTAGCAATGTCTTCCTGGCACAATACAGCTCCCATGCCGCGATCACTCGCTTCGCATTGAATCACAAATCTCTTAGAGAAATCGGGTGCCATGAGAACGGGCTTTTCGCTTAGGACCTGTTTTAGCTGGCCAAACGCATTCTCCTTTTCTGAGTTCCACACTACTTTAACCGGCTCGGATTTTCGAAGTGCGTCAGTTAGAGGGCTGGCAATGCTAGAGTAATTTTGCACGTAATGCTGATAGTATCCAGCCAGACCCAAGAATGCCCTTATCTCTGATTTTGTGGTTGGTCGTGGATAGTTCACGACGGCGACTACCTTAATTTCTGAAGGTCTACGCCTGCCACGCCCCACAACGTGTCCCAGGTAAGAC
Source organism: Rhipicephalus annulatus (assembly GCA_013436015.1). NCBI lineage: Eukaryota > Metazoa > Arthropoda > Arachnida > Ixodida > Ixodidae > Rhipicephalus > Rhipicephalus annulatus. The sequence continues at coordinate 146,709 of WOVY01012561.1, read as the reverse complement.
ACCTCGCCGCACCCTGGGTGACATTTAATAGGTTTCACGGTAAGACCAGCTTCTTTCAACCTGTTCAGCACGACGCGTAAATGCTCGACATGTTCTTCCCAGTTGTTGGAGAAGATGGCGACATCGTCAAGATACGGCGGAGCAAACTCAGAGAGGCCTTTAAGAACGCGGTCCATTAAGCCTGAAAAACAAAAGGGTGCATTTTTCAATCCAAAGCTGAACTTAAGCGGACGATACGTTCCAAATGGTGAAACAAATGCGGCATAGCGGCTAGCACGCTCCGTAAGGGGGACTTGCCAATACCCTCGCACGAGGTCTAACGTGGAAATATAGCTAGACTGTGACACAGTTTCTACCCTCTCCTCTAGCTTTGTTATCGGGTAAGTTTGGTCTGGAGTTATGGCGTTAAGACGCCGATAATCGATGCATGGCCTGGGATCTTTTCCCGGCACTTGAACCAATATTAAAGGGGATGTATAGTCACTCTTTCCCGGTACTATGACTCCCAACTCCAGCATTTTCTCGATCTCCTCTTTCACGATCTGCTTTTGCACAGGGGAACAACGATACGGCTTGCTAAGGAGTGGCTCCTCACAAGTTAGCTCGATATCGTGTTCAATTACCGTCGTGTTTCCGGGACGGTCCGAAAACACGTCTTCAAACTCGGAAACAATCCTTCTCAGGTCCTCCTTCTGGACTTCACTTAACCTAGGCTCTAGGTTTAACTGCCTCAAGATTACTTCCGATCCCCCTTCGATCACATCACCAGTGGTCAAAATTTCTGCTCCTTCTTCCTCTGAAGCATTCAAAAGCAGATGTACGACCAGTTGACGTTGAGCATAAGGTTTCATCAAATTACTGTGGTTAATTTTGTTCGGCCGCCTTCCTAATTTAACTTCATAACTGGTATCAGAAAGCTTCGATATTACTTTGGCGGCCCCTTCCCAATGAACCTCAGGCTTGTTCTTTTTGGACGGCCGCAGCAGCATTACCTGACTACCAACTTCAAAAGCAAGCTTCTTCGCCGATTTGTCGTAGTACTCCTTCGACAACACTTGTGCAGTCTTCATGTGACTTTCCACAAGATCTTTCGTTTTTCCAAGCCTCTGAAGGTGGTCTAGAACATATGCAACTACATTAGGGTCCTCATCGAATCCCTCGCAGGACTCGCGTAGCATTCGCAATGGTGTTCTCAAACTCCTGCCATACACAAGTTCTGCAGGGCTAAAACCAGTGTTCTCATGAGGCTCTGATCTCAAAGCGAACATAGCGGGAGGAATGCACGCTTCCCAGTCGCATTTGTGCTCGTAGCAAGGAGCTCTCAGTATCTGTTTCAAAACGGAATGCATACGCTCTACTGGATTAGATTGCGGGGGATAAATAGAGCTGTGCACAACTTTTATTCCGCATTTATCCATAAAGGTAGAGGTAAGGCAGCTGGTGAAGACACTACCATTGTCGCATTGGATTTCAGAAGGAAAGCCGACGCGTGCAAATATGGATAGCAGTGCATCCACGACATGAGGAGAATTGAGCTCCTAACGTCGTATCGCTTCCGGAAATTTTGCGGCTACACAGAGAGCCGTCAGGATGTACCAACAACCTTGCCTTGACTCTGGAAGTGGGCCGACAATATCAATTACTAGGCGCCGAAAAGGTTCTGTGATGATTGGCACAAGCTTCATAAGTGCCTTCCACTTATCCGTGGATTTCCCCGCTTTCTGACAAGTGTCGCATGAGCGTACAAAGTCTTCGATATCCTTCCAGCATTTTGGCCAATAAAACTCAAGGGAAACTCTAGCCTTGGTCTGTTTTATGCCGAGATGCCATGCCTATGCGTTTTCATGCGCCAGTTCCAATAGTTGGCCATGATACTTTTGTGACACCAAGAGCTGCTCATACTTGCGACCTTGCGCATTTGTGTAGCTCCGATACAGAAGCCCTGCTTTCTCAAAAAAAAAGAAACATTCTTTTTCTTTTTTCCCAAGTTTACGCTTTCCATTAGCGCTTTAATCGAGACGTCCTCACGCTGCTCTCGAATGAGCGTTTCTCGATCACTCCTCGACAGCTTACTCCAACTTTCCGCTACAGGCGAGAGCGTTGCACCCCTCTCGCTCTGTCTCAATGGCGCCATGTCGTCTCCCCCTGCTACGGAAACCGCACCGGTCGCTTCGGCGACGGGCCGCTCGAGTGACTGCTCACAAGACTCACACGGACAATTTGCTCTCTGAGTTTCCGTCGACCCGCCGTCAAGGTCACTTGATGGTTTACCGCATTGAACAAGATCAAGCTCCAGCGAAAGCTTCCGCGCTTGCGATCGCGTGAGGGCCATGTACGCTAAGTTGGGGAAGAACGATTTACCCTGCTCTTTGAGAAGCTGCTCTGAGTTGTTAGAGAAAAGATAAGGAAAACTATCAGGAAGCGCGGCAGACACAGCCGCTTTGGTGCCAAGCTTACCGAACGGGCTTTCAATGAAAACCGTAGCGATTGGTAAGCAAGCACTTTGCTCCTCGGCGACTTGCCTTTTCCACGCGCATTCTCCTGTAAAGTCATCCGGAGACACTAATGAAGGATGGACAACGTCCATGGTTGCCGCTGACTCTCGAAGTGCTCAACACGTTTTTCCATTCACACTAATTTCTTGGAGATACGGCTCCAACATCAGCATGTTCTTTTCCGATTCTCGGATTGTTGCAAAAGCAAACTTTTGCTTACAGTTTTTCGCGATGTGCCCTTCCTTTTTGCAGTTGTAGCAGATTCGCGGCTTCCGTTTCTTTTCCGATTCTCAGATAGTTGCAAACTTTTGCTTACAGTTTATCGCGATGTACCCCTCCTTTCTGCAGTTGTAGCAGATTCACGGCTTCCGTTGATCAGGTTTCTTTGAAAAGCCCTCTTTCCTTTCATCTTTTACAACGCGCACTGCCCTGCTATGCAACTTTCGGCGAGTATAATACTCCTCAGCTAACTCTGCTGCCTTGTTCAGCTGTACTTCACCAAGTTTGTCTTGCAGCTTGACATCCTCCTCGATGCAGCGGTAGAATTGCTCCAATGCAATGCATTCTACCACTTTATCGCGATCGTCATAAACACCTTCGCCCTTGAGCCATTCAATTAAATTGGCTTTAAGACGAAACGCGAAGTCAACGTGTGACTCATTCCCCCTTTTAGCATACCGGAACCTTTGCCTGAAAGCCTCGGGTGACATCTTATAACGTCTCAAGAGCACTTTCTTAACCTCGTCATAGCTCTCAAACACGTCCCTCGACAAGCACGTTATCACGTCGGACACTTCGCCGGGAAGAAGAGCTAACAGGTTCTGCGCCCAAAGAGACCGCTCTAAAGCGTTTCGCTCACAGACGTGTTCAAACTTGATAAGATACTTCACCATATCTTCGCCTACTACAAACGGTGGAAGTTGGTCCCTAATTCTTTAACCGCTGACCTGAACTGTCGCAGAAGCTACGCTAGGTGCCTGCGAACACTGTAGGATTGCTAATTCTATTCGCTTTAACTTGAGGCACTCCTGTCTCTCGGCCTCCTCACGCTCGCGACGTTCTCGCCTTTCAGCTTCTTCACGTTCCCGAACTTCTCGCCTTTCGGCCTCCTCGCGGCGTGCTTTGATATCCGCCCAGGCCTCATCGACTTCCTCAGCCCACACTCCTTCATCCTTCATTATCTCAAGGATCGCTTGCTTTCGTTTCACACGGCCTAAAGTAATGCTGAGTTCCTCACAAATATCGATGAGTTCCTTCAATTTATGGTTCTTCATCGTTCACACTAGCATCTTGCTGTTTGCCCCTGTTAAGAATCTACTTGCCGTAACCACTATAAGTCTACTAGCAAGACGCGCAAGCAATTTTTAACACTCCCGTGTTTACCCCCTTCGCATTAACTTTGGTTTCAGAGCGCTCTGACTTTGCTCAAAACGACCAAAGCTCACTCTAATGCTTCACACAGCCCTTCTCTAAACTACTACAACCTTAGCTAGAGTAGTCTGGTGAACTGAGGGGAAAACATCAGGCACTCACCGCATCGTTGTCGCTGACGCCGGCCGATCCCGCAGCTGCCAACCACTGTTACTAAGCGCGCCTTCGACGACGTTACGAAGGGCGCCATGAAATCTCACCGCTGCCACCACTGTTAGGAAAGACGGCGACGCCAACACGGTCCCGAAGGTGCCACTGCTCCGATCTCCGCCGACACGGTCACCAGCCGTTTGGTAGCGTAGGTTTCTCAGCTCGCGACTGCTTCTGCGCAGAGCTGATAGACGAGCGGACGAGACGACGGTGAGTTAAACAAGTTTTATGTACAGCATATATACAGAGGCGTTACAAATTCGGCACTGTGGCCGACAGCTTAGAGACCCGAAGAGCCGAGCTCTCCTCTCTAACACCTTGGTCTACTACTCACGACGCGCCACAGGGCTTTTTTTATATGCACCGGGAGGATTCTTTGAGTAGCCAAATGTCTAAGCAAAAGCGCCGCTGGTCATGAGGTCAGAATCCTCCAATGGGGTCGCCGCTGGGCAGCGTCATTCTCATCAAATCTGGAGCCGCTGCGCTGCACGTGGCTGCACCCAAGGACGAGTGACGTCGCCACGCATTGCGTCAGAATCGCCAGACAGGAAGACGCCGATTGCTTCAGCGGGCTCGTGAGCTGATCGGGCTCGCTGTGCGTTGCAGGACAGACAGGCGCCGCCGGGTGATGACGCCGTTGAGTTGTTCGCGTCAGGCGGGCTCGCGTGCTGGCCTTGACACAGATTGCCTTTTTCCCGAGGCATGGACGTTCGATGTGGACTCGCAGGCATAACAATACTCAAACACGTTCACTGGGCTGGTATTGCACGAAACGTCGTCGAAGATTGTCACGGCAGCTATCCGTTATTTGTTGGTTTTCGATGCGGAGGCGGGCGAGTTGTCGGGCCTCTTCGGCGCGCTGAAGGTACTCGCTCACATCGAGGTTTTCTTCATCGGTGACGTTGGGTAACATCGCGTCCAGCATCGTTGCCGGGGTCTTTCCGTAGACCAGTTTGTACGGCGTCATCTGCGTCATTTCTTGAACGGTCGTGTGGTATGCGAAGGTCTTCAACTTCCGTCAAAAGTCCCACTGATGACGGTATAGTCAGCTCCGGTGTCGACCAGAGCTGTGACGATGTGGCCGTCGATGAGAACGTCAATGTCACTAGTTCGTCGCCTGGTGTTGCGGTTGGGTCGTGGCGTCGGGGGACAGCTGCGTCGTCTTGTTCGGCTGCATCCATGTTGCGTCGTCAGGTCGTCTTTGGTGCGGGAGGTTTCGTCATGGCTCTGCTTGGATCGCGTCGTGTTCGGAAAGTTTCGCCGCGGTAGTTCGGTAGTTCGTCGCACAGCAACCGCACCTCCATCGGTTGCTGCCCTTAGCTTTCCGAATAGGGGCTGACGGAACGGCGCCCGTAGGAGCCGCTGTACTGCTGTCGTCGCTGAGGGGATAGGGTATATGTGAGGGTGAACGCAATGGTCGTCGAGGTGCCTGTTCTGTGCTGGTCAGGTAGTTGGCAATGTAACGTGGCCGCTCACCGTGCTGTGGGGGTGATACGTAGACGGCAAAACCACGTAGGCCCATTTGGTGGTACTGGCAGTGGCGGTATGTATGGCCTGCTTATCCACAGTGGTAACACAGAGGGCGGTGGTCAGGGGCACGCCAGACGTCGGTTTCCCTTGACTTGCTGCGCTGTCCAACAGGCGAATGATATGGTGGTGATGGTGGCGGCGGTGTCTGGCGACGGTAGTGCGGCTCTGCGGCGTCTTGACGTGGACGTGATGGGAAGACATTTCGTCGGGCTACAGCAGCGTAGCTCATGGCTTGTGGCCTCTGTTGTACTGTTTCATGTGTACGGAGAAATCGTTGAATTTATTGGCTTACAACGTCGGCAAATTGGCTCAACTGAATGCGGGAAAGGTGGCAGTAATTTACGGAACTTTTCCCGTAAGATGGCTTGGATAGTCTCGTGCATATCTCCGGTTTGAAATGACTGAACCTCCCCGTAGGTCGTCGTCAGATGGTGGCGGTATTGGTACGGTATAACATGACTGTATGACGAGCATAAGTGACCAATCATAACATGAAAATTATGACATGTATTTCATGATTTACATTTCACGGTCTTGCTGCTCCTGCGGTAGTTTCGGTCACATGAAACATTGCAAAACTAGTGTGGTATGACATGACTGTATGGCGAACATGAGTGGCAAACCCTAACGAAGAAATCATGACATGGATGCCATGTAAAACACGACTACATGCTACGCTCATAGTGCTCTCATGGTTATTTTGCTAGCTTCACATACACTAAATTATGTGTGACGTGGAATCAATAGATGGCAAAGGTATATGGCTTCCCGTACGTGCGGCATTTTTCAGATTTCACGTTACCGTGGTAGCGTAGATGTACGTAGTGTACGTAAACATGGCTGCGCTCTCGGACGCCCGCTTCGAAGTGATTTTGGTGTAGTTGTTGAAAGATTCACCTCGTTTGCAGCAAACGACTGTTTAAAGTGGCTTCGCATGCCTTCAGTTACCTTCGATGACCGAGTATTACGGATAAGTTGGCGTAATTTTCAAGATTGCTTCTCATTTCGAACGCGTATAATCATAACTACAAGATCGATGTAAACAAATCGGCAACATAATTTCTTTCGCGTTTGGTGCGTGCTTCATATTTATTTGCTTTTATTAGTAGTAAAATAAACTTGAAACAATGCTTCGCGCGGCGGCATAGGGAAGCATTCTCGTTTTATTTTTATTTTCACTGTCTTTAACTTATTAACCATTTGATAGCTGACGCCACCGTCCCACTAGGGCACGTAAACCACGTAAACGCTATCCCACTAAACTATAGGACGCTGTCTACAACGAACGTTTGCTGCACGGTAACGCCATTTCCTTAAACTCCGCTATCACGCTAACAATAAACTGTAACTGTCTATTGATGATAACTGTTAAGAGTTTTATGAACCCAAACTGGGACATAATTATGAGAGACGTCGTAGTGGAGGACTCCAAAGTTTTCTACCTTCTGGGGGTTCTTGCGCCTCAATCTGATCATCACACGTTGCTCTACCATTTTGCCTCTACCAAAACGCGACCGCCGCGGCAGGAATTCGATCCCTCGACCTTCGTGTCAGCCACCGAGGGCCATAACCAAAAAAGCAACGGGCGAGTATCATGCATGGCTATACGGGTTTGCAAAGTACGGACCACATAGAGGTATAGGAATCGTCTGAAGTTCCCAGGCATATATACGCCATGTATGCACATAGAAGCATGATATAGTGTTCTTTCTCGAATAATAATAATAATAATAATAATAATAATAATAATAATAATAATAATAATAATAATAATAATAAAGTCAATATTAAACAAATAAATAACAACCAATTGCTTGAGTATTACGTGATAAAATGGAGATACGATTATGAGGCGCACGCGTGTAGTTGGGTACTCCGCGCGTAAATTTCGCCACCAATGTTGCTTAATGCGAAACCTCCCGTCTCACGTTATGCAACTCGGAATACATACGTCAAGTGTTTCAAACGATGAAAAAAAGAAAAAGTGCGTGAGAAATGACTTTTCGGCCGAGCCCATAACACGAGCGCGTAGTAAAAGGCGTCTGAAGCATTCATACGCCCTCGTATAAGAATCGCTCGTGGTAAATCTTTTCTTAGGTAACGATTTAGAGTACTGCGTACTCCACTATGGGAGAGCATAAAGCCGTCCCGTGGCCTAACACTTTAACAAGTCATGAGGGGTGCTCTTATGTTTCTACTGTTTAGCAGATACGACTCGCTAGCCGTATGCCCAGAAGACTTCAATCTATTTCACCACCGCACTTGCCTCAGTAAGCCGTCTCAAAATTGCCCATAAAATTTTGTCAACACACGGAAACGCTCAAATCTGTACGTGTATTCATGATGTTCTCCATTATTGCCACCTTGCTTTTAACTTATGTTACTGTTAACTGCAAATCTTGATTCTTCTTTTTTTGATAGCTCGAGCAGTGAACCGTCGTTCGGCAAACGTGCCACCGAGAGCCATATGATTTTCGTCGGGCGACGCAACGCGGTAGATCTCAAAAGACACCTTTTTTTTTTTACGAATACTTGCCCTTCGCCATAATACGAAGTAGTGTGTCCAAATTGAATGAACACTTTTTTTTCTTGAACGCCGTTTAGAAGGGAACGATCAAATGAAACATGAACGCGACGTTCAAGATCGGATGGTCGGCTAGGCATGATCCTTGCTGTTCGGAGGTGGCAAAGACGGCTTCAGTTCTGTGAAATCAGCTCATGCGCCTTGCAAACAAGCACGTTCAATGGGAGATTAAGATACAGGTAGCAGTACAGTAACCTGTTAGCCCGGAAAGGCTGTCCCTGGCATGCGTTGTCATGGTACGTGATTGTGCTTCGAATTTTCTAATTTAGGCCAATAGCTTGCTAATATAGCAAGTTGACCGCAGTGAGGTGGTAATGTTTTGAGCTCCAACAATAATTTGATGCCAGAAAAGCCCAAAGCGTTCCTATTATGCGTTCCTATTATCATTTTGCTGCAAAAGCTGGGCACGCTCATTTTTGGACCCCCAAACGCCATGCTTGGCCGTACCAGAATCTTTGAAAAACTTTCACTAAATGGTTTTAGACTATTTGCGCCCACATCACGAGTAGTCTAAACGCGAGCCTCCGGGATAACGATGCGTATTCCAAGGGGTCCCAATCAGTCAACTCGGTGGACTGGGGACTGTCAACACTTATTAAACATCGCACAGTGACTGTACTCGTTGGCGGGCTAGTTTGTTTATCATACTTATATGCGCCATAGTTCGAGGTAACCATGTGACATCACCAGAAATTTGGTCTCTAAAGATAACGCTGGCTCTGATATATGGGCTGGAGGTAAAATTACACTGATTTGACCTGATGTGAAAACGCTGGAAGTGAAAGTATGTGCGTTACTTAGCCCTAAGTTGTCCTGTTTCCATCCGACGGAGTGTTGTACAACTATCTTTATGTGGATTTACACTTAAAAAAGCGCATGAAAATATCACTTTGATGTTCACGCGGTGTTAATTCTTATAGGAATGCTTGTCAAGACCCACATCCAGGAGGTGCGACACATATTTCGTCATATATAGTTAACTTTTGACAAGCACATCTTAGATCAATGCTCACGCATGCAGTTTGTTGAGAATTTCGCATCATCCGCAGCCGCAATCTAAGCCGCGATTCTTTAGGTTCTCTTCCACAACATGCTTAATTTCCATGATCTGAAATAAAAGATATTCACCTTAGTTGTTTTGAACTGAGTGCTATATGCACTCGTTCATTTATTTGCATTCAATTTCCTCAGTACGTAACCTGAAGCAACGCGTCATTTGCATGCAGCATTCACGTGAAAATCAATCATCTTCTCTCGCATTTATTAAGAAATTCACGTGTAGCAATGTTTCACAAAGAATTTTTAATGTACATATGCTGGGCCAGATACACATGATTATTCGTAATTCTAAATTCTACTGCATAAATCTTGTTCACTAGCGCTGTGGTGTTATGCACTTATTTTAATTATAGGGTATATATGAACTCTAAATCAAGTTAACAAATATGTGTAAATCAGTTTGATTTATGAAAGTATTCTTTTATTTACACATAGATTGTATCAAGGTTTTCTGTGTATATGCGCACGCTTTTTTCCCCTGCAGATGTAACCCGATATGCTCTAAAAAGTTTTGATAACGTTATCTACTCACTGTCTAGTCGCCCAACAAGCCCTGCTCGCTTATATGTGTACATATAAATTAATAAAACGGCAGTAATTGCGCGGGATGTAGGTGCATGCAACGCAAAATATCTCTTAATTCAAACTAGAAATAAGCTTCCCTTATTGAGATAGAAAACGGGGCTGGAGCTACAGATATTGCCACAATCATAGATTATGGCCGTATTCATTATACACATACATATCCACACATGTGGAAGGGCCGATTGTATATGCGCCCGAAGACAACATAGCATTTGAATGCGGACAGAAGGGAACACGCACATATACCATCACAGCCATCCTTGTTGTAGATCATTGATCAAAGGTGTGCCTGTCCAAAAATCTAGCTATATATGTAACCGAAGGTATTGGATCTCTTGGGTTGCTAATAGCAAGCAGACTAATAAGAGTTAACACCTCTTGCGCATAAAATTGATATCTTCAAGTGCGTTTACAGGTGCGAATGCGCACACAAATGCACGGATTGTAAGATGACAATTCAGTGCTAAGCAACGCACATTTTTTTTTTGTTTCCACCGTTTTCTGCCCTGGTCACAACGGCGCAATTTGGGCTCGAACTAGTAAGTCAGAGTAAACATTTTCTCTAGAGATCAGATTCATGATGACATGACGTAGTTATCTGAAGCTATTGCGCATACAAATATGATAAACAAACTAGCCCACCAATGCTCTTTTGCTCACACGCAAAGCGTGTGAGCTGAAGATAATAACCGCTTCACATCTGACGATTTAACTCGTGCAGTATCTATTGTCATGTGAGTCTATGATGGTATAAGGAACCGAAGCTCTAATTCGCGGAGCGATGACAACGCCGCGCCTGGCCCTGGCGGCGAGCTCCAGAACACTGAAGAGGTCGCAGGCGAGTGAGTGTGTTTCGCCGAAACGGGAGCGCGTGCGACACGCGCGATACGCGTTCTGCAACCGTTGCGGGGAACTTAGGCGCCGTGCCGTCAGCTTGGCGCGCTAAAACGAGACGCTCGCTGTGCGAGGTTGTTGGAAGTGAGCGGCCCCACGGACGCGTTGGCGAGGTCCGAAGTACTGTGTTGTGGGCTGCCACAACAATGCAGGGAACACCAAGGGACGCTCTCCACCTGCAAAGCTGTATCAGTTTCCCATCTAGTCACAGCCGGTGAACACAGCCGCGTTCACGAAAGATCGAGCAAGCATGACACGAGAGCCGAAAAAAAAAAAGGCGAGCACTTCAACTTGACTCGCCGTGGTTAAACTTAGCTTGCTGCTTCGCGGCGCGTCAGCGGGTCATGCGCGGCACGGAGAACATGACTCTAAAACTTTTCGCACATTTTAATGCCATGACCGTACAACTTTAGATTTTTTGCAGCACGCCGCAGAAGTTTGCACATGACAGTACATGGCTGCTACTGCTAGATACCACATCAAAACAACAATTATATGGTTTCCATAAACGTCAACACAGCGCATCCACACGCTATTATCTGAGATGACCCGAGAAATCCATTTCGCAGTGACTCGGTCGTCCTCCTCTTCCGTCGTCTGCTCCGCATGATAAATTTGACTAACAAGCTTTACTCCTTTTGTTAGATTCGCTTGTTGGAAGTGCTTGTCCAGCTCAGAGATTTTTGTGAAGCCGCACAGCAGGCGGTACATTATGAAGTGACTCAAACGCAGCGCGCACTCTCTGCACGAGCACGTAAGGGAGCGGCAGCGCATTGGAGCGAAGGAAAAAATGCGCCTTCAACATCCCGGATTTTTCTTTTTATACCAAAGCTGGCGCTGCCTGTCCGGGGTGGTAGCACCACCATGTGTTGTTTTGAATTCCTGTGCCGTTTTATGAAAAGGTGACCATATCAGCTGTTTAAAGAAGAAACTCTCTAATCGAGTAGACTTGCGCCCGGAAAACCAATTGAGTTCACTAGATCACACGTATGGCCATCACGGCCACCAATAATCTAACCGCCTGTGGAACGAGCATTATAGCGGAGGCTCGCGATGAGAGCTAACAGAGTAATAAGAACTGTGTTCGTACGTGTAGTACACGCTAATAGTTTAAAACAATCTAGAAGTTTCTCAAACATTCTGGCGCGGCCTGCGTCGATCAATTTTTCATGGGTCCAACCTGATCATATAAAAAAGAAATGAGCGAACGTGGAATATCACCGCTGCTGTATACAACCAAATCTCTTTCAACGACTCACTCAATTTTTATACACCCGCCGGAAAAAATCATTCGTAAAAGTTTAGTCATACAATAAACTCGGCTGTTATAACTAATACACTTGTGATGGTGACGTTGGTTTCACAACATTATGCTGTTAATTAGCGCCTGTACGTATTCGTTGCTCAATTTGTTTCATTTGCAGTACAAGTACGTCTTGCCACAATATATATGTTGGGGTGCAAACTGCATGGTGCATCTTGGGTTCCCTCGAGAAAACCCAAGATGCACTAAGCATGCAGTTTATGTAGCTGCAATAAAAAAAACTGTTCTCTGATTCATCAACTGCAATGACTTTTGTTGTGCAGTGACGATGCACATGTATGTGCACTGTATACGTTAAGGGATATATCTGACCATAATTGAAGTCATCTGCATGCAGTCAAACAGCACTAATTCCCTGCAAGTCCGATTCTTTCAGAAAGGCGTATTCAAAGTTTTTTAGCAATTAAATACCTAGCATTTGAAATACATTTCCTCTCTGTCCAGCATTAGAATTGCTGGCATATGCTTTTATAACTTTTTGGTAAAGTGGCATACCTACTTATCACATACCAGATAATTGGCTCTGAAAGGAATGACTCCCATGGTTTCTGTGAAGCAGTTGTTTGGAATGTGCTTGGTGGTACATGCACTGTGCATGCAGGTGTAGTATTTCATACTACTTTATCAGGAGAAAGTAACAGCGCTGTCGATGAAATAGAGAAGGCAATGGACACACATGCTGTGTCTGTGATTTTCAGCACACCTTTTCTTTATATAGTGCTGATCAATATTTGCGATTATGAATATTTGCGATTAGGAATGTGATTTTCTGCGCTACATAGTAGACCCCAAAACAATTTTATCATGCTTTGAGCTCGTCCTGAACACGATGTGTACAGAATACATTGCGTCAGCTGGAGTTTCTTAAGAGTTACTCAAATAAATGTTTATACGGTTATTGCTCAGTTGGTTGTCTCCAGGCGTGTTTTAAACCTTACTATCAGACGGGGGAAAAAGCACACATGCCGCGTCGTTGTCGTCGGTAAGTTTATTGCAGCAATAGAATGCCGCCGGCAATTTCAGCCTCAGACCTTTAATGTGCTCCGATGGCCAGTTGTGGGTACGCTTTGAATGCAAAGTAAAAAAAAATTCCTGTCCAAATATTTCTTCCTAACGGGCAATGTTTGGCATCGTTTGTCTGTTTTACTCACCCAGGCAGGGAGGTGGCGTACACAGATGTGTCGCGTGACACGGCGCTTTTCAAGGGCATCGGCAGTTCCCAGTATGACGTCTATCGCACCATGAAGGAAGAAAACGGGTGAGCATGAGGGGCCGCTGGTCTTGCTGGGAAAGCCGTGGCAACTGCAGAATCTCCTGCTGTCCGAATGGTTCTGGGTTTTGCATAGCGACATAGCCAGCTATGTCACTTCTATAGTCACTGCCCGTACGATGCAGTGACTATAGAATGGTACGGTCTCGAATTCGCCTAGACTTGAAGAAGGAACGACAGAAACTGATACGCAAGAAGCCAATCAATGAGCTAGCACTGAGAGGGAAAGTACAGGAATTCGGAGTCTCTCTTCAGAACAGGTACTCGGCTCTTAGTGAGGAAACCAACCTTAGCGTAGATACAATGAATGATAATCTGACAAGTACCATTACGGAATGTGCAGTGGAAGTTGGAGGCAGGGTAGTTAGACAGGACACTGGCAAGCTTTCCCAGGAAACGAAGAATCTCATTAAGAAGCGTGAAATCATGAAAGTCTCAAGTACAACAGACAAAATAGAACTTGCAGAGCTTTCAAAGTTGAATAATAGGCATAAGGTATGCGATGTGAGAAGGTATAACATGGAAAGAATTGAACACGCTCTGAAAAACGGAGGAAGCGTCAAAGCAGTGAAGAGGAAACTTGGGATAGGCAAAAATCGGATGTAGGCATTAAGGGACAAATAAGGCAAATAACTACCAATATGGATAGGAGTGGAGGAATTTTACAGAGATCTGTACAGTAGCCGGAATAACCACGACTTTAATACTATAAGAACTAGCAGTAACCCAGATGACACCCCACCAGTAATGATAGAAGAAGTTAGAAAATCTTTGGAGAGCATGCAAAGAGGCAAAGCTGCTGGTGAGGATCAGGTAACATCAGATCTGCTGAAAGATGGAGGACAGATTGTGTTAGAAAAACTAGCCACCCTGTTTACGAGGTGTCTCCTGACGGGAAGAGTACCAGAGTCTTGGAAGAACGCAAACATCATCTTAATACATAAGAAAGGAGATGACAAGGACTTGAAGAATTACAGGCCGATTAGCTTGCTCTCCATGGTATACAAGCTATTTACAAAGGTAATTGCTATCAGAATTACAACATTAGAACTCAATCAAGCAAAGAAACAAGCAATATTTAGGACAGGCTACTCAACAATCGTACCGCAGGGGTGCCTGCGCAAGTAGGCGTTTGGTGTGTAGCGACACCACGAACCCGAGCTAACGGGGGAGTTTCGACTCCCTCCCACGCCTAGCCGTGCGTGGCTTTGCCGTGTCCGAGGAAAAGGGGATCCTGGGGGTTGAGCCGACGCTGGGTGATTGGACCGTTAAGGCCCCCCGGCAGAGGCAACACACCCCTTTGGCCCCGGCTTCACGTAGACGGCACCCCTGAGCTGACCCACCCAGGGGAATCGGCAGTCGCCTTTTCCTATCTCTCTCTCCCTACATCTTCGTCTTTATCTCTTACTATTTATCTGTCCTGTCTTCTACTCTCTTCCGTTTACTTCCAAACTTCCTGGCGGCTAGGGTTAACCCTGTGCAAATAGCCTACCTTGGTCTAGGCGCATTGGGTTATAGTGGCGTTGTACGGCTGGCGTCTGCAGGTTTCAGCATTTGTAACCTTGTAGCGTCCCCTCGTTAGGCTCCGTGGTGGGTGGCCGCCAACGCTGCTGAACAACAATAAGGAAGACATGCATGGAGCATTCCCACTACTGTCTGATCGTACCGGCTTAAAGCCGGTACGCACCGATGATCTCACCAGAGAAGGATTGACCACCTTGGTGCAGTATCTGGCCCCCCTCCCGTAGGCATTCGTCAATTACCTCACGGCCCTCAGTCCCCACCAGCTGCGGAGCAACTGACCACGGCGGTGGTCAGATCTGCAAAGCAGAGGGTGCTAGGAATGTCTGGATACGGACAGGCCACCATTGGAACTTGAACTTAGCAACGTTTAACGTTAGAACGTTATCTAGTGAGGGAAGTCTAGCTGTATTATTCGAGGAGCTAGAAGGCATTAAATGGGATATAATAGGGCTGAGTGAGGTTAGGAGGACAGATGAGACCTATACTGTGCTACAGAATGGGCACGTCATTTGCTATCGGGGCTTGGCAGACAGAAGAGAACTGGGAGTAGGGTTCCTAATTCACAGAAACATAGCTGGCAACATAGAGGATTACTATAGCATTAATGAAAGGGTGGTAGGCATTGTAATTAAACTGAATAAAAGATACAAAATGAAGGTAGTACAGGCTTACGCGCCTACATCCAGCCATGATGATGCTTCAGTTGAAAGCTTCTATGAAGACGTGGAATCGGCAATGAGTAAGGTGAAAACACAGTATACTATAGTAATGGGCGACTTTAATGCAAAGGTAGGGAAGAAGCAGGCTGGAGACCAGGCAGTAGGAGATTATGGCATCGGCACTAGAAGCGCCAGAGGAGAGCTACTAGTAGAATTCGCAAAACGCAATAATCTGCGTATTCTGAATACCTTCTACCGAAAACGAGAAAACCGCAAGTGGACATGGAGGAGCCCTAATGGCGTAAATAAGAACGAAATAGACTTTATAATGACTGCACACCCAAGAGTCGTGCAGGATGTGGAAGTGGTTGGCAAGGTAAGATGCAGTGACCATAGAATGGTACGGGCTCGAATCCGCCTAGACGTGAAGAAGGAGCGACAGAAACTGATACGCAAAAAGCCAATCAATGAGCTAGCACTGATACAGAAAGTACAGGAATTCAGAGTGTCACTGCAGAACAGGTACTCTGCTCTTAGCGAGGAAACCAACCTTAGCGTAGGTACAATGAATGATAATCTGACGAGTATCATCACGGAGTGTGCAGTGGAAGTTGGAGGCAGGGTAGCTAAACAGGACACCGGCAAGCTTTCCCAGGAAACGAAGAACCTAATTAAGAAGCGTCAAATCATGAAAGTGTCAAGTACAACAGACAAAATAGAACTGGCAGAGCTTTCGAAGTTGATTAATAGACGTAAAGTATGCGATGTAAGAAGGTATAACATGGAGAGAATTGAGCACGCTCTGAAAAACGGAGGAAGCGTCAAAGCAGTGAAGAGGAAACTTGGGATAGGCAAAAGGCGGATGTATGCACTAAGGGACAAAGAAGGCAAAATAACTACCAATATGGATAGGATAGTTAAAATAGCGGAGGAGTTTTACAGAGATCTGTACAGTAGCCGAGACAACCACGACCTTAATACTATAAGAACTAGCAGTAACCCAGACGACACCCCACCGGTAATGATAGAAGAAGTCAGAAAAGCTTTGGAGAGCATGCACAGAGGCAAAGCTGCTGGTGAGGATCGGGTAACATCAGATCTGCTGAAAGATGGAGGACAGATTGTGTTAGAAAAACTAGCTACTCTATTTACGAGGTGTCTCCTGACGGGAAAAGTACCAGAGTCTTGGAAGAACGCTAACATCATCTTAATACATAAGAAAGGAGATGACAAGGACTTGAAGAATTACAGGCCGATCAGCTTGCTCTCTGTAATATACAAGCTATTTACAAAGGTAATTGCTAGCAGAGTAAAGAAAACATTAGAATTCAATCAACCAAAGGAAGAAGCAGGATTTAGAACAGGCTACTCAACAATGGACCACATTCATACTATCAATCAGGTAATAGAGAAATGCTCAGAGTATAACCAACCACTATACATAGCCTTCATAGATTACGAGAAGGCGTTTGATTCAGTAGAAATATCAGCCGTCATGCAGACACTGCGGAATCAGGGCGTAAATGAAATATATATAAACATTCTGGAAGAAATCTACAGGGGATCAACTGCTACCATAGTGCTTCATAAAGAAAGCAACAGAATACCAATAAAGAAGGGTGTAAGGCAGGGGGACACAATCTCCCCAATGCTATTTACTGCGTGCTTACAGGACGTTTTCAGAAGCCTAGAATGGGAACAGTTTGGGATAAGAGTTAATGGAGAGTACCCCAGTAACCTACGCTTCACCGATGACATTGCATTGCTGAGTAACTCAGGGGACGAATTGCAACTCATGATTACGGAGTTAGACAAGGAGAGCAGAAAGGTGGGTCTTAAAATAATCTGCAGAAAACGAAAGTAATGTACAACAACCTCGGAAAGGAGCAGCGCTTTGCGATAGGTAATAGTGCACTTGAAGTTGTAAAAGACTATGTCTACTTAGGGCAGGTAATAACCGCAGAGCCTAACCACGAGATTGAAGTAACTAGAAGAATAAGAATGGGATGGAGCACATTCGGCAGGCACTCTCAAATTATGACAAGTAGATTGCCACTGTCCCTCAAGAGGAAGGTATATAACAGCTGTATCTTGCCGGTACTAAGCTACGGAGCAGAAACCTGGAGACTCACAAAGAGGGTTCAACTTAAATTGAGGACGACGCAGCGAGCAATGGAAAGAAAAATGGTAGGTGTAACCTTAAGAGACAAGAAGAGAGCAGAGTGGATTAGGGGACAAACGGGAGTTAAGGATATCATAGCTGCAATAAAGAAGAGGAAATGGACATGGGCCGGGCATGTAGCACGTAGACAGGATAACCGCTGGTCATTAAGGGTCACCAACTGGATTCCCAGAGAAGGTAAGCGGGGTAGGGAAGACAGAAGGTTAGGTGGGCAGATGAGATTAAGAAGTTTGCGGGTATAAATTGGCAACAGCAAGCACAGGACCGGGTTAACTGGCGGAACATGGGAGAGGCCTTTGTCCTGCAGTGGACGTAGACCGGCTGATGATGATGATGAAGGTCGTCCTTATAAATGCATGGCTAAATTAAGCCTATGCAAATGCAGCCTAATAATTGAGACGAATATTGTGACCCAGCAAACATTGCCCTAACTTGACGAACACATTTTGGCTCTATATTGAGTCGTAAGATCGCTTGGAATAGACACATGCTAAAGAATGACTGGTATATAAATCACAACAAAAGGAATTAACTACATTGGGGACAGCATAGGTGCGACATTGCTCGAAACCTTGGCCCCAGGTTTTATCTCTTTCCCTGTTGAAACAACGACATATAATCTGTTCTTTGTTCAAAATAACCCAACTAGAAATTGCCAAATCCATACTTGTTCCTGGGACATACTTATATCGTAGAGAAGAAAGTGTTTTTCTTTGCTGTATTTCATACATGGCTAAATCAGCACAGGGGAAATCATACACCCCTGGCATCAACAAAGCTATATAGGAAACCACGGTATGAATATTGCTTTATTTTAAATGCACAAGATTGCAATATCCTATTTCCTGTGGGTGCTAAGTCTTCGAAACTCTTTTCCTTGCTTCTTCAGCTTTAGAATCGCTGGCATGCTTTTAACTTCCTGCAAGAGCGGTATACTCATTTTATGATTTTTTGGTATAAAACCTATGCAAAGCAAAGTGAAGCTTCTGCTCCTATACTAAACTCTGAAAGCAATAATTCCCTCCGTTATTGTGTGGAGAACTTTTTCGCACAGTACTTAGTAGTACACATTGAAGGTGTACTACTGAGTACATGTAGTTTCGTAGTGAATCATGCAGCACTGTAGATAAATTAAAGAGAAGGCAACAGACACAACATAAGTCTGCCATTTTCACCTTATATTTTAATTATGGTGCTGTTTGATTTATTTCTTATATAAAAAGGCTGCGTGGCATAATTCAGTCTTGGCAAATGCAGCAGTCCCATCTTGAAACAGGCTACTGCACATAATTTTTGTAGAGCAGGCAGGGCTGCGAAAAAAAAGAGAGGTTGATTCAAGCTGAAGACACAGGATGTTTTTCCCCATTGTGTATCAGAAGATGCTCAGCATAGACACATAACAAAAAAAACGGCTGGGAAAATTAGTCATACCAATAAAAAAAATTGCCCGCAGCTTCCCTCGGGGGAACACTGAGGAGGATGCGGAGCATATAATTGGTTAACGGGGTGTTAAAGTGCGACTTACTTGGGTCGATGGCCAAATTGGTTAACGTGGTTGTGAAATGGGGTGTTAAATTGCGACTTACTTGGGTCGATGGCTAAATTGGTTAACGTGGTTGTAGGAGGGGGTGTTAAATGAGTGAACACGTACACACGTATGCGAAAGGGCGGCGCTGGTCGAAGGGACGTCGATCATTGTGTTTGTGGATTCGTTGGAATTCATTTCACCGCGACCTTGGACGTCGACGCGCCGTACAAACCAACCGACGAGCGGCAACTGAGCGAGCGAGCGCCGACCTTGAGTATATATACAGCGCGACGGCGCATGCACTGTCAGCTGTCGAATGTTCTCGAAAGAGAAGCGCGCGCGCGGCACAGATGGCGACGGCGCGACGGCGCATGCGCTGTCAGCTGTCGAATGTTCTCGAAGGAGAAGCGCGCGCGGCACAGATGGTGGGCGACGGCGCGACGGCGCATGCGCGCGCGTCAGCTGTCGAATGTTCGAGAAGCGGTGCGGACGGCGTGGACGGCGCACTACAAGGCGCGAGTATAAGATGCTTCCGCATCTAAAAAATAATTATACTCAGCAGAGCATTATTGCAGTATTGTGCATTACCTTGGAAATGTTTTTTTTCTGTTTCTATGTTGATTCAATCACATAATTTTGTATAACATGGAAAAGGTCCACTAGCAATTCGTCACCTGAATTGTAATTCGCACAGGGCTTGCTTCATCGTACACTTACCATACAGCAGAAAGTTTGTTTTTATTCGCTGCGATGCATATGATGTGGCTAGAACTTAACGTGGACTGCACATGCATGTGTGGCATCAACAAAACCCCACAGGAAACAGAGTTATGAATATAAGTTTATTTAAGGTGCACAATAGTGTTATTCTACTTTGATGCTGACAGGTAAGAGATCGAGGAAACCAACTTTTTTTTCATTCATACTGTGAACAAATTACAAAATTCTTCGTTGTTACCAACTTGTTCAGCAAGAAGGCTAGAGCCAGTGATTTGTGCAACATGGTAATCATATGAAATAGGACCCACTGATTACAGGCTCGTTACAAGCCTGTTTATGGTTGTTTTTTCAGGAGCACGTGCTTCCTTAGTCCCCTTTGTCATTGCAAGAATACAGTTCTAGACAATCCACACGGCATGTGAGGCTTTAAATGTATAATTGTTTTTTGGGTGCATTACAGACCACTTGATGGAGAAGAGGACAATAAATTGATCTGCATTAGAATACGGTGAATATCATAGTACAGATTACCTGCTCCTGCTTCCTGCAGCAAGGGGAGGCATGAGAAAAATAAGGTACATTTTTTTCTTTAAGTTGAATACACGTGGTAATCAAGGTTTCAGGAATGAGACATTGTAAGGCAGTGATTTCGTATATTAAGCACCTTTTTGCAAAGCGAATAGTATGTACCGGAGCAACACGGCGCCCGCTATGTGCCAGCGTGAAAAAAGACAACGTTCGTGTGGCTGGTGCCTGCCAGGTTTCTGCCTGAACATGCTCATTGGGGTTAACGCTTCGTCAATAATAATAACTGTCCGTATAGGCGTACTTGCCTGGTGCATCGTAACAAGTTGTAGAGATGTGACTGCCGTGGCCGGGATCAAACTGCTGAACTTCGGGTCGGCAGACGAGCACCTTAGCCCCTGATCTACCATGATGGATGCAACTTTAAGCAATCGTGTGGCTCTGGGGTAGAAAACTTAGCTGCTTCAGAATGCCTGGGTTCACTTTTGGCTTTGTGATTTTTATTTTTTATGGTCTACAAATATTTTACTCACCGGCATTGTCATTGAAACAGGTAGTGGATTTTTGTTTTGCCGAAAGCTCTTGAAAGTTATTATGGTAAGATTTCCAATGCGATTTAGCTATACTTAAAAAGGCAAAGCCTTTTTAAGTATAGGCTTATAACCTGTGGGACGCACCCGCATTTCATGGGTCATAGGTATGCACCAGATGTGTATGGGAAAGGGTTTCGTGATTTGCGTGGCAGGTATTTCATGTCATTAAATTCATGATGCGTCAGTCATGTTTGTCATACACTCATACTCTTATATATCAGTTTTGGTACGTACTATTAAAGGAGGTGATTACACGAGCACCCAGACGTAGGCAGCTAGCTAGATAGATAGATCAAAACGCTCAAAATACTCTTATTTTGCTAAAAAATGCTTTGATACTCGGATGGTGCACACACACTTATCAAGACCGAATTGGAAGATCGTTTGGAACGTAGTAAAAGATTGGACATGTGACAACCTTTTTCACACATTAAGAGTGGAGCTGTTTAAGCAGAGTATTGGTTTGCGATGGAAGAACAGAAATAACTATTATCATGAACGGGCACATGCTCTCTCTGGACTCTTGTTCATATTTGTCCTGCTGTGCTTCGCTCCCGGAATACATGCGCAGATACGTCCGGCATGGGACGCTTTAAGACTGATGGATTAGAGAATGAGTGCAATTAGAACGAAATGTTGACAAAAAAGTTGGCCCCGTATTCTGCATTTAATCTGCAAATGTCGTCGAAAGACGATAGTCTTGCGCGTGGAGAGAATGAACAGAACATTTATTTGGTGTTCTGTGCAAGAAAATTGGTGAGTGGTATTCTGGAGGCACTGCGTTTGAGTGCCTCGAGCGTGCAGCGGAGGCGAACGAACGCATCAAGTCATGTCACACGTGAGACATGAGCGCCATCTGGCAGTTTTTTTTTTCAAAAACAAAGCGCGTGGCTCTGTACGGGTGTGCGCACCCGCCTCAGAGGTGATGAGGTGTAGAACGCAAGGCGACGGGTAGGTGCCACCCTCGTCTAGTTTTACCAAAGCGTTGGAAACACTCGCCTTTCCGTGCAAGCGTTGGTTGGTCAGCGCAGCGTCATAAGCGCTACGGTTCTTAAAATTACTTAAGTATGCCTTTTCTAGTAAAAGACGCACATACAGAATATATACGTGTTGTTATGGTGCCCCACACATGCGCAATATTTGATTTTTGATGGACAATTGCACAAGTATGAACGCTGAATCTTGAGCAAAATTGGTGGGCACAGTGGATGGGGTCGGCCGTTTCAAGTACCCGATGCTGTTAAGAGTGGACAAACAGACAACTGTACAGACAGACAGACAGACAGACAGACAGACAGACAGACAGACAGACAGACAGACAGACAGACAGACAGACAGACAGACAGACAGACAGACAGACAGACAGACAGACAGGCAGGCAGACCAAAATTTTTGTGTCAAAGGTCCCCAAGAAAGACTGTCGTCTTTAAAAAATTCTGAACGAGACGGCATTTGGATGTATGTTTTGACAATCCCAAAACAACCATTGGGCTATACAGGCACGCCGGCAGAATTTATCATAGCATTTTATAGTGCACAAGGGGGTTCGAGAGATAAGCGAGTGAGGAACAGGGAAAAAAGGTGGGGAGAGAGAAAGATGTCACGTAGAAAGAATGAGGAAGAAACAGAATGAAAAAGTGAGAGAGGAAAGTAAAAAAAGAGAAATAGAATAGAATCCAAAATAGAGAAAAAATCAATTGTAAACAACCAAGAGAAAAATAACAGATTAACTTTTTTTGGTCACGTTGTTATCACGTGACAACAACACTCGGCACTGGTCACAGATTAAATCAGAGACTTGAAACACGTGTTCCGCCGACCTTTCTTCAGTGACCAAGCCTGAGGACGATACTTTTACCCTAATTAAAATGTCAGTTCTCTAGTTGAGGCTCACTGACGAGGTCCTGCGATCAACCATGAGGATTGTCTCTGCAGAAGAATTAATACGGGCAGTTCTTCTTTTGCCACTGCTAAATTTCGCAAGGGCGAGTATGTTAAGAACTTCAGTAGCTGTTTTGTACTTTACAAGGAAAAAAATTAATGTCGCTTTGCTAAAGGGCACTCGCACTAATTTATTGCCTCTTGCCTTTGATAACTTGTTCAGGTAAATTGATTGATTTGTGGGGTTTAACGTCCCAAAACGACCATATGATTATGAGAGACGCCGTAGTGGAGGGCCCCGGAAATTTCGACTACCTTGCGTTCTTTAACGTGCACCCAAATCAGAGCACACGGGCCTAACACCTTTCCGCCTCCATCGGAAATGCAGCCGCCGCAGCCGGGATTTAAACCCGCGACCTGCAGGTCAGCAGCCGAGTACCTTAGCCACTAGACCACCGCGGTGGGGCGTTGTTCAGGTAAATTACACAGATGTCATTCATCTCAAGCTTTTGTTCCTCAAGCGCCCCGTGCAGCCAGAACATAAAAATGGAGTAAATGTTTTTTATTTCGTAATCAGCATCCATATTTTAGCCATTCTGAATGCCTATATCGTCATCTTTCTCAAAATTTGACGACAAATTTCTCGCATAAATGTCCCGTATATAAGATGTGGTAAAAATACCTTTTAAATTACATTACTTGACGTTTTTCACCCCCTCTTCCACTTCAAATTTCTGCACCATGCTAGCCTTTGCAGGGCTAAACTTTGTAATTGTGGTCCATCAGATCGGGGGAATTTGATACCATTGGTTTCCTTCTAATGGTGTGCTTTCTTATAAGGTTAGTTGCGAGACGGTGCAGTGGTGTGTATTTCTCCTTCTTGCGTCCTTGTTTTTTTTTCACTGTGTCGATTTCAACATGCAAACAATGCATCTGCGCAGAGATTTGAAAATAGTCAGCACAACAGCAGACAAAGCAACACTAGTGACACAAGGACAAACGCAGGCTTCCAACTGAAATTTATACAACATACAATATATAGCCCACACCAAAATATTAACATGCCCATGGTAAGAAAAAAAGAAATTACGTGAAAGTGCACTGAAACAAAGCAAAAAAAAACTAAGGCAAAATAGCTCATGACGATGAATACAGGTGAGCCAGTTCATCATGAGATAGGAACACCGAAGGTTTAATGCTTCCAGCTTCCTTTAGCTGTTTATGCAGCTTCAATGATAATCCTGGTGCTATCATAAAGGTCAGCTGCAAGAGCTTGTGTCTTCTCAAAGAGACGCTGGCAACCAAATTCTCAATTGACAATCAGAAGCCAAAGAACTATCTCTATTTGCGGTTTTTACTTTTTGACAATGTTCCTGCAACTTTATATTTCGGCTCCCGTCTCTTTGACCCACATAACTGGGTTCACAGAACCAACGTATGCCGTAATAGATGCCTACTGCACAGTCAACAAAGTTTCGTGGTGCATAGCTTGGCTATGGTTCAAAGGTCTTTCAACTACACTAGTTCAAACACATAACTGAGATTGCTTATTCAGTGCATTGGTTAAACAAGAAAGTTTTTAAACAAATGGTTACTGGAAAACTTGCAAAAAGAAAAATACATGAGTAGGGACGTTTCTTTGGGCTCTCATAGTTAGAAATACGATGGCCAGTGCCTGTCTGAGAAAACACAAGTTCTTATGGCTCATCCTCATGATGGCACCCAGAACCTTCAATACTTTTTTTTCTGCAAAGAACTTGCTTATCAGGATTCACTGGCATGTTCTATATCGCTGCTTTTAGTTTTTTTCTTGTGTGGTCTCTGTGAATTTATGTTTCACTTGATTTTTTTTTTCAGCATAAGCATGTTGCTTTAATGTCGGGTGTCGGCAATACATTTTGGAGTTGTGATAAATTTTAATTAGATGTCGGCTCTAATTCTCGATTCACTTGTGTTGCTGTGTTTAGCGCTGAACAGTTTGAAGTACGGAATACCAACTAGTTCGCAGCCACATGATGCTCCAAGCGTAGAAACCGTGGGTTACTAGCCACACGTTCGAAGTCGAGTGTTTTTTCATCGCTCGTGCAGCCATGGAAGCGAATAGCGAGGCTTGATTGAGCATGCGGGTGTCACATGGGCACTTTCTGTAGAGAGCGCGTGATGTTAATCAAATCACTCCAGCTGTGTTGGGTCTGGGGCGCCCTCTATGGGATTGTGTACATAAAGGATGGTGTACTAATAAACGGAGTCACTTGTGTTGGGAACGCGGAGCGTGCGTCTCGTTACTGCGGCCCTCGGGCTTCGGCCTGCGTCCCTGGCCGCCTTTGCTCGAACATGCCCACGACATGGTTTCAGAAGTGGAATCTCTGGTTCCTGCCTTCCGTCATGGCTAACAACGACGCTTCCCTTCACACCGGTATGGTTACCAATCTTCCTGGTCTCACCCCCGTGGTCACCGGTCTTCCTCTTCCTGCCTTTGCTCCAGCCGGTCTCCGGAGCCCGCCTCCGTTTTCCTTCAGCGATGCAGGCGAGTGACTTCCCTGCCTACAGTAGTTCGAGTACTACGCTTTTTGAAGACGATAGTCTTTCCTGGGGACCTTCGACGCAAATATTTCGGTCTGTATGTCTGTACATTTGTCTGTTTGTCAACTCTCAAGGGCATCGGGTACTTGAAACGGCCGACCCCATCCGCAGCGCCCACCTAAGTTGCTCAAGGCTGAGCGTTCATGCTTGCGCAATTGTCAATCAAAAAGCAATTATTGCGCATGCCTGGGGCATCTTAACAACAGGTATATATTCTGCATGTGCGTCTCTTACTAGAAAAAGCATACATAAGTAATTTAATGAGCGTAGCGCTTATCACGCTGCGCTGACCATGCAACGCTTGCACGGAAAGGCGAGTGTTTCCAACGCTTTGCTAAAACGAAACGGTGGTGGCACCTACCCGTCGCCTTGCGTTCTACCCCTTATCACCTCTGAGATAGGCGCGCATACCCGTCTCAGAGCCACGCGCTTTGTTTTCTAAGACAACTGCCAGATGGCGCTCATGTCTCACGCGTGACGTGACTTGATGCGCTCGTTCGCCTCCGCTGCACACTCGAGGCACTCTAACGCAGCGCCTCCAGAATACCATTCACAGATTTTCTTGCGCACCAAATCAACATCAAATAAATGTCTTGTTCACTCTCTCCACACGCAAGACTATCATCTTTCGATAGCCTTTGCAGATTACATGCAGATATGGGGCCAATTTTTTAACTGGCATGCACGGAGCGCCGGTCAAGACGCGGGTTAGGATGCTCCTCTACTTCATGGGTCCTCGGGCACGCGTCGTCCTCAGATCGCTCATGTCCGATGAAGACGCTTACAAGTCGTACGTGGAAGTCACCCGGTCGCTCATAAGCTAATTCGTGCACGAAATAAACGAGGCGTACGAGAGTGCTCGCTACGACAAGCAGAAGCAACAGCCCGGCAAGGAAGCTGACAGTTTCTTCAGTGCCCTGAAAAACATGGTATGCAAGTGAAATTATCTGTCGCCAGCTGTCGAATAGCGTCTTGTTCGTGACAGTTTGGTCGTAGATTTGCTGGACTCTCGTCTCTCGGACAAACTGAGCTGAACCTCCCCTTGAACGATGCACTCGTGCAAGCCCGTCAACACGAATGCCTGGAGCGCGAAAAGCAATGCCTGACCTTCGCCGCTGAGCAACCGCCATCGGCGTCTCACGCCAACTCGGCTACTTCCTGTAATCAAGCGCAGCGTCCAAGTGGACTACATGACAAACGGGACTCCGGCAAGAAGAGCCACGGCGGGGAGGACTCGGTAGCTTCGAGAACAGCAGCCACAGTGGGCAGTGCCAATTTTGCGGTCACAAGTTTCACCGACGGTCGAACTGCCCAGCTGCCAAAGCAATTTGTAATCGCTGCAAGAAGCGAGGCCACTTCGCGTTGGTGTGTCGCTTGAAGAAGCGTCTTGTATCTGTGTAGCTACACGCCATCGCGGCGGTGGCTCAGAACGGACGCTACGTAGAAGTACACGTCGACGGGCACCCTCGTCTATAAAGTAGACTCCGGCACCGACGTCTCGGGGGTGCCAGGTACATTTCTTGGCTGCCCAGCCGAACTCTACAAGCCGCGAGCGAAGAACTTTTTGGGCTCGGCAAACAGGCTTTGAAGCTTCTTGGTACCTTCTGCGCGGCTGTCTTGGTGGGGCAGACAAATTAACGAGCAGCTATACTTCGTCGAAGGTCTAGAGAAACCTCTTCTCGGCTATCCTGCCATCGTTGCCTTTGGTGTCAAGTTTGTCGGCACTGTCATGCCAGCTCGGCCGGAAACGCTGCCTCGAAACGTCCCTCCAGCCCTTCGCACCGACCTATCCCTCCTACTCCGCGTTATTCCTCCCACTTTTGCTGTACTGCTCGACGACTTTCGAGCTCGACAGGCTGCAGACTGGGAGTGCGCGCAGCCCAAGACTTACTGCCAGCAAGAATGGCCTCGGAAGCAGAATCCGTCTCTCAACATGGGTCAGTTTTGGGCTCGTCGTGCTGAGATAACTATCAACGACGGCCTTTTTTGAAGTGGAAGCCTATTGGTGCCCACTTCTCTGCGCAAGCACGCTTTTTCCCTGGTTCACGATGGGCACCTTGGAGTTAACCACTGCCGCACCATCGCCAAGGGGGCTGTTTGGTGGCCAACTATGGGGAACCAGATCAAGACCATGGTGAAAAACTGTCCCAATTGCACCACCACGCGGGTATAGCGAGCAGAGCCACTGCTTCTTACGGTAACGCCTAGCCGCCTTTGGGAGTGGGTCGGGGTGGACATCTTTCGTCACGACCGAGCAGATTACCTTCTCCTCATCGACTAATACTCGAGGTACCCCGAAGTGCTGACCCTTCGCTTTACGACATCCGCGGTGGTGATCTCCATTATCAAAATTGTCTTTGCAAAACATGGATCCCTGAGATACTCGTCTACGACAACGGACCGCAATTTCCTCGGCAGAGTTGCGCGCCTTCTCCCTGAATCACGGCTTCTTTCATGTCAACAGCAGTCCCATGTACCTCAGCCTAACGGTGAAGTCGAGCGCATGGAATGGACGGTCAAGGAAATCTTCAAGAAGCATCCGGACGGGCCCTTGGCTCTCCTGTCGTACAGCCATGCACCTGGCGTCACCGGCTGCAGCCCTGCTCAGCTGCTGATGAAACGCAGCCTCCGGGCTCATCTTCCTGTGCCTCCAGCCACACTTCTTCCCAAATCTCCTTGCGCTGCCGACTTCAACAGGCGTGACCCAGCCCAACGTCACCACCAGTGTCAAGATTTGAACCGTCGGCACGCTGAGAAGGACCTACGTCCTCCGGAGGAGGGGGGGTGAGTGTGGATTCAGGACATAGTGTGTGCAGGCACAGTGCTCAGTCCCGCGCAGCACCCACGCTCTTATGTGGTACAGACGGGCGCAGGGACTATTGTTCGCAACCGGAGACACCTCATACCTCAGCAGTCTCAGGCACCGGGCGATGGTGAACTTATGGTTCCTCAGCAGAGTGAGCCATCGGTTGGTGGTGACTTCAGTAGCATCAATTCACTGCAAGAAGTATCCTCAACCCCACTGCAGACTTCCACTCGTCCAGTGCTTGAGTGTAGCAGTCCTTCGCCACCTGCTGATATCGTTACCCCGCCACCAGCTGCCTCGCCACAGGTTGCTCGAGCTACCCCTTCAAAACTGCCGGCGTCAAGCGTGTGCACATGGTCGGGAGGTAGCATCAGGCCTCTTGTATGGCTGAGCTTGTAGTGCGCCTTGAATTCATTGAGTTTCATACCTGGTAGAAGTTATGGCCTGTATTGTTTTTGTTCATCTCAAAAAGAGGTATCTAGAGGGCGCGTGATGTTTGATTGATTGATTTGAGGGGTTTAACGTCCCAAAACTACCATATAATTATGAGAGACGCAGTATATAGAGGGCTCCGGAAATTTTGACCTCCTGGGGTTCTTTATCGTGCACCCAAACCTGAGCACATGGGCCTACAACATTTCCGCCTCCATCGGAAATGCAGCCGCCGCAGCCGGGATTTGATCCCGCGACGAGCGGGTCAGCAGCCGAGTACCTTAGTCACTAGACCACCGCGGCGGGGCAGAGGGCGCGTGATGTTGACCACACCAGCTGAATGGATGGATGAAGTGATATGGCTGTACCCTTTAGATCGGGTGGTGGCTAACGCCACCTAGCCGTAATACTAAGTGAAACAAAAACTAGATTTTCTTTTTTTCTTTTAAATATAAGTTGAGGACTAGTACTATGCAGTGAACGATTTAATTTTCACTCATACCTTGATTTTAGCCACCAATCCGATAACCTCCTTTTAGTTATTTCTACCCGCTTAAAGTCTATTTTCCTTTCCCTGTCCTTAAACCCCAGTGCCTTGAAAAACTCTGCGCCATCATCCTGAACTATAGGGTGAAGCCCTTTACAGAACATTATCAAGTGTTCGGTAGTTTCCTCCTCCTCTCGACACGCACTGCATACTATGTATACCCCTTTGTATTTGGCCCGATAAGTCTTGGTTCGCAATACTCCCGTCCTGGCCTCAAACAGTGGAGAACTACCCCGAGAATTATCATAGATCCTTTCCTTGGCAAT
Organism: Rhipicephalus annulatus; assembly: GCA_013436015.1. Classification (NCBI taxonomy): domain Eukaryota; kingdom Metazoa; phylum Arthropoda; class Arachnida; order Ixodida; family Ixodidae; genus Rhipicephalus; species Rhipicephalus annulatus. The sequence continues at coordinate 117,141 of WOVY01012561.1, read as the reverse complement.
TTCCTGCTTAAAAATTCAATAGATCTCTAGTGCAGATTTCTTAATCATACTGATTCTCCACATGTCGGTCTCCGTTTCCTTTCCCTTCTTAACCGAATGGTCTTTTTGGTTTGGCTCCCTGCTGTTTTCTAAGTATTTACCCGTCAATTTTCTGGTTCGCTTCCTCCATATTGTATTGACATTCTTCATGTACAAGTAGCTGAACACCTTCCTAGCCCAACACTCCTCCGTCATTTCTCTCAATCACTTCTCAAATTTTATCCTGCTGCTAGCTCGTCTGCCCTCTATTGATGTCCATCCCATATCCCCTTGTACTCCCTGATTTCTCGTATTCCCGTGAGCTCCTAAAGCAAGCCTGCCTATATCACGTTGCTTAATTTCTAATCTTGCCTAAACTTCTAATCTTATGCACAAGACCACATTGCCAAACGTCAGACCAGGAACTATGACCCCTTTCCATATTCCTCTCACAAAATCATACGTTTTGTAATTCCTCGGTGCTCTGTTTTTCATCACTGCTGCATTCCTGTTACCTTTAGCCATTACGCATATTTCGTGCTCCCTTAGGTACTGGGTCCCATTGCTTAACCATACGCCCAGATATTTGTATTTATGTGTTATCTCTAACATGACCTTCTGTATCCTAAGCTCACTACCTTCATTATCATTAAAAATAATGACTACTGATTTTTCCTTACTGAATCTGAAATACAACCTATCTCCCTCACAACCACAGATGTCCATCAAGCACTGTTCAATGATTTTTCTTTGTTTGATGAAAGGGAGGTTGAAGCCGAGTCCATTCCCTTCAAATTTGGCCTCGAATTCTTGTAGGCTCATCATGAATAACAAAGGTGACAGAGGACACCCTTGCCTAAGCCCCCGTTTTATTTCTGTGGGCTTAGGTACCCGTTTATCCCTTTTTATAACTACCTTGTTACTTTTATAGATATCATTCAAAAGATTAGTGACTCCATCTTCCCCTCATAGTGTGTCCAGTATTCCCCCCCAAGTCTCCTTGAACCACGCTATCGTACGCTCTCTTGATGCCCAAAAATGCCAGCCACAGGAGCATGTGTTCCTTTTCTGCTATTTCGATGCACTGCGTCAGTGAGAACAGGTTGTCTTCCAACCTTCTGTGTAAACCCATTCTGCAGTTCTCCCAGCACCTCCTCATTTTCTATACATGCCTGTAGTCTTTTCTTTATAATCTGCATCGCCAGCCGGCAGACGGCTGATTTCACTGCTATAGGACGGTAATTGTTTATGTCCGCTTTGTCCCCCTTTCCTTTATGGATCATGCTCATCCTGCATTTTCCATCCATCGGGGACTTCACCACCAATTATTGCTTTGCTCGCTACCTCTTTCAACGTCTGCTTAGGTTTGGGACCCAATGCCTTTATCAGCAACAGCTGTGTTGGATCTAGGGTGCCGTCTATGGGATTGTGTACATAAATGATGGTGCACTAGGGAACGGGGTCACTTGTGTTGGGAACGAGGAGCATGCGTCTCGTTACTGCGGCCTGGCTGCCTCTGATCGAATGCGCCCGCTACACTTTCTATCGAAAGTGAATTTGTGGACCGTGATTGAGTAGTCTCCGTATCTAACGCAATCAGGAAACTTGGATTGGATAACCATCGAAATTATATCGTGTGATGCCTGCACTTTGAAATCAGGGATGATTGGCAGCTTTTAAGAACGTTGTGGTGGTTAAAGTACCACGCATTTAACAGCTCAGCTAATACAAGTTGGATGCTACTACGCCTGTAAAATGAAGTATTTGACGAACAAGCACAAGAACCAGAGCAGGTTGCCGAACGGCCGCGCAAACCGCAAAACTACAAACGCGTCCAGCAAAACTGGCAACACGTATGGACTGCCACAACGTCACCACCGCCCACACAACAGAAATAGATATCATGGAAGTCAAAGAGCACTGGAACAGGTTGACGAGTCCTAAAAATCTTGGCCTTCACACGCAAGCTCAGACGAACCAGGCAGGTTGGTGAACCACGAAATTCAGCGGTTCCAACCGCAAACACAGTCTAACTATTCACGTTGCCAAAGTACAATGCAAACAAGCACAATCACAGTGTCCGCGCCAACGACGTTAACAGTGAGCCGACCACAAACACGTGAAGAATACGCCTGATGTGCCTTCATCAAAAGAAAAGCTTTCATAGGTTGCCTGAACCGGCGTTGTAAACTTTGACGAAAAGATGCATTGTTCCACAGCTCCGCCCAGATCCAAGCCAAGTTGAGTGAAAATAGCGCTTTCGTTATTTCGACCGGGTGAGAATAGCGTTGCGGTTATTCTCACCAGGTCACAGCAGCGGCAGACCCGTGGTAGTACACAGATTTGCCTAGTCTTCGTACTTGCGGGTGCCAATTGTACTTCCGGCTTCGTTTATTACTGAATACGGTTTTGTTTCGAAACAAAGAACGAACCCTCTTGAGCTTTGTGACCTGATTCAAAATGGTAAACCCCCCAAAAAATAAGGTGGTGAAGTGCAATGGCTGAACATTCGCTGATTTTTATTTCGTGAGAAAGCAGCTCCAAGCCACACGAACCCACACGGAGCCAGAAGCAGGCCAGAAGTACGAAGATTAGACAAATATTTGCACTACCCATCATTCCCATGCTCGCTGAAGCGCCGTGTGTTGCAGCTCCCATGGAAACTAGCGCCAGAGTTTCCTTTATTGTATATTAGGAAACTCTTGGCGAGAAAAGGAGCGGCAAAGCCCAGCACCTGTCAACGTAACGGAGGGATGTGGCGGATTCTTGTTTTTCTGGAGGGGGCGGGGTGGGGAAATAAGATTAAGAGTGCGGCTCGAAGCGGCGAAAGGTGAGGGAAGAATGCGGGGGGGGGGGGTCATTATGAGATGACACGTCATCACCACGCTGCAAAAAGGGTACCACTAATCATCATCATTATAAGGAGCCCCTGCACCAGTTAATGCCTAGTATATTGTGTCGGCAAACTACGGTACGGGGTGTACCCAAATAAGACGTCCCGCGAATCTATAGATATGTATATATATGAACAGTGAAATTCTGCGACTTGGTTCATCCAGTACAAGTTTATTTGAATACGTGTTTTACTGGTCACATTTTCTCAAAACAAAAATATTGCATGACTGTACCATCAGCACAAAAAAAAGAGTCAATTTGTTTTTCTTTTAATGTGTTGTACGGAGGTAAAAATCTGTTGTATAAATGTGACCAGTAAAACAATTAGGAGCAAGCGGACTTCCAGATATATTCCTACGTGTTGCGCGAAGGAGTCAAATTTTGCTGGCCATTTTAGCGAGTAAAATGTATTTGGAAATACTCTATATACTGCCACCTGGTGTTCTGTGCCAGTGAACAGTGGGTCAGTTCTGTGCCGGTGAACGAGGAAGACGAAGACGAGCAACCCGTGCCAGCGGAGACGTCCTTCTTGGTCTCTGAGTACACGCACAGCAGGGAACGCCGATTTATCACCACGTACCATAACCACCTTGACTTCCTTTACCTCTCTTTTCAATGACCTCCCTTGCCTCTCTCTTCGAGGTTCATTTTGTGCCCACATGTTTCGACGGGATTTGAATGGCGTAGGCTTCCCTTCCCAAGCGGCTCACCCCTGAACACAGCCGAGTGTCAGGCCGGGGGAGTGCTTGTGCCCATTTTCCAGGAACCGGTGGGTATCCGGCGGCAGTGGGATTCGAACCCACGACCTTCCGCAGCCGAAGCGGACACTCTACCACGAGGCCACGGCTGCGGTACCATGAAACCATGGTACCGCAGCCATGCCATACCATGAAACTTCTTAACTAGATACGCAGATGCGCCAGAGGTGTTTATTTTGAAAGTAGTGTAGAAGAACAAATCATGGCTCCGTAATCAGAAGCTTTTATTATCTTTTTATTTTTGAAGTATACATTTATAACGAACAGGCAAACGTAAAGAACACGTTCAGCAATTATCTATGCAACGGTTACGAAACGCTTACACCTAAAAGAAAGTGAAGAGTGAACATTCAAGCACTCATGACCAATCTGCTCACTCATTTTATGGTACACTGCTGTTTTCCTTTTTTTTACAATTTCCTAACGCGACCACACACAAAATAACTCGCAAAGAAAGAAAGGAAACAATGAACATGTCTTATTAATGTTAACGCGTGCATATTATCGACAGAAAATTTCAGGCTTTCGCGGAGATATTCAACTAACAATTCTTTGGAATGATATGTGAAATAATGCTGTGGAAAACAAATGTAAATGACATTTTTTTACGTATAAATAGTTGAATTTGTAGCCCACAACAGAGAACTTAGGCAAGCGACCCAAGGCCATTTTACACTTCAGACTTTGCAGTGGTTTCATACACTCTGAAAATACAAAAATAAGAAAATTATTACAGTTCTTCGATGTACATTTAATTCTGTATACATAAGAAAACTGTTAAAGCTTTTCCATATACCAGTCAGCCAATACAAATAAATCAAAGCAGATACATATAGCTGAGAAATTAACAAACTTGGGCATCGGACGATATTTTAGAGCGTATTTCTGGGAATCGTAGTCTTAGATTCCAACTATAAACGTATTTTCTCTAACTACCGTTTGACGAATGAACTCGTTGGCCACAATATTCAGATTCACTTGCCTAGCTTGCTCTTTGTGGCAGTGGAGCAAGGTGGTACAGTCAAGCCTGGCCCGTCCCGTTGTGGAGCGCAGGCAAATTTCAACTCTCCAGAGACACGAGAAAGATCTTTCTGACGAAAAGGAAGTCACAGGAATCGTCCAGGCAATTTGTAGAAGCTTGACAACTTCTGGAAGGAGCATCCTCAAGGGTTCACCTGCTCTTTCTGAAAAAAAAAAGACGACACATTGAGAAATGTGAATGGACTAGTTGCACGTTGTTTTGCTATGCCAAATAACATTGCGGTGAAGCTGAATACGCACAGCATTGGGATGCCCCTTGTAGAACTCGCATATATAGATACGTGCTGCCAGAATCACCTGTTACGAATTGCTCGACTTGTTTCATGTGATACCACATTTCTGGCGCAAACTGTGTGCGCTGCGATGCATACACCATGTCGATGGCTAGATAGAACCACTGTCGGCACAAAGCTTTGGGGGAACGAAAGTCATGTGCGCGTGACTCTTCAACCGACGTGGTGCCCGCACCGGTCTCTTCGAAACTCTTGGCACCCTGATGTCCATTTCAGAAGATTCATCAGACACCATTCGCCCAAAAATAGGAAAAGTCGTCCCGTTGTTTACCGATGCTCTCTTCAACAGCCTTAACTAAATTCTGTACACGGGTGACCCTTACGCTTTTCATTTGGAGAGCGGAGTTGACGATTTCCAAACTCTCAAAGACAAGAAGCATGAGCCTCAGTAGAAAATAGGCGTGGAACTTTTGAAGCCTTGTTGCGTAACCGCTCACTTTGGCACCCACGTCATTTTTGTCTTCCGAAGAAAGAGAAAAAAAAAGAATGTGGTTTGTTCGGAGTAGTTAGCGGAAACCGATCGGAGAGAGTGCGCCTATACCAGAAAGGATACCAGGGTGGATATCGCCACATTCAATTAGAACATGTTTCACCGTTTCCTTAACTCCCCCACAGCATGAACATTCTTCTTCTTCTTTACTGAATATCGCTTCATGACTACGCGTTTGAAGGCAAACCCACTTGCTTCCAACAGTAACGCGCTTCCCCTTGAATTATCATAAATATTCAGCCACCTTATTTCGTTCTTGAACTTTCAGTCGTTACTCAGAGCCGGCTTCTTTAACATCGCTGTCATCCAAATAATCCTCTTGGCCTCTGACTTTTCGCTTAATGCTTTTTGTTGCCGTGTCGCCAACACTTTCAGCCATGTATTTACTGGTGAACCTCGAGTTCTTTTTCTCCCCTTTGTGTCCACGCTCTTCCTATTCTAATACCTGAACACCTTCCCTACCCATCTACTCTCCTTCATTTTTCTAAGCCTCTCTTCAAATCTCATATTGCTCCGAACCTCCCTTTTAATGCCTGTCCATCCCATATCCCCCTTTACAGCATCATTTGTCATATTTCCGTGAGCGCCCAACACGAGCCATCCACCAGTCCTTTATTTACATCCATTCCTCATTTCGCCTCTGACTTCATGTACACCACTGAGTTGCCAAGTGTGAGCTCTGGAACGATTACGCCTTTCCACAGACCTTGAAGTATTTGAAACCTAATATACTCCATAACGCCCTGTGCTTCATTATTGCAGCATTCCTCTTTCCCTTTGCTGCCGATGTTTTTTTCTGTCACTCCGTATATCGAATTCCCTCATTTACCCATACTCAGAGGTACTTGTACTCGCTTACCCTCGGTATTTGGGGCACTTTACTGAGACCGCCTGGCCTTTGTGATCACCGAATACCATCAATCCACATTTTGTTGCACTATGTCCTAGTCCTATAGAGCCTCGCCTTCCCTTCCACATATATCTACTACACTCACACTCACACTACAATATATATACAAGCCGCTGTTTATCGTCTTGACTGTTCGCAAATAGGACGGTGGTGGTGGTGGTGGATGTGCCCTTACAAAAATGTTAAGTAACGATAAGTTGACTGTGCAAAAACGATTGTTACTAGAACCTACCAACACTCACATAAGTGTCTGACAACTGCCTTTAGACTGCTTTACCAACAATCTGTCAACGCTCTGACTGCAATTGGCCACCAACTTTGAACAGAATCGTGTTTATAGGCTGTTCGGTGACCACGTAGTAGCGCCCTATCCACAATTTTAAATTGACGCCCTATTAATATTCTCTCAATAGAAAGACTGTACGTGAGCATTCTAATAACAGTAGAGTAACCTGTGTTTTAATACAGTCTGTTATAGCAGTTGGTTGCAAGCGTTCTATTGAAACATGCTCATACGAGCTCCGTAAATGGTTGTTGGTATGTCTATGCTGCTTAGCGTCCCACAGTGACTCAGGACTCCGTATGGAGGGCTCTGGAATACATCGCCCGATTGATGTGATTAGCATTTCTTCTCCGGCGAAGTACGACCACCCAGCCCAAGGAAGAACACCTTTCCGATCAGCAGTAAAGCATCGTAAACGCTGAGTTTCCACTACGGTTACCAACACTGCCTATCAACGCGTGCATTTTGGCAACATGCGTATGCGTATATGCGTAAACACACAGAGGAAGGAAAGGTAGGAGAGGCCCTGACGTCACTCGTGATGAAGTTGCGATGAAGCCCGAAGTCGGCCATATTGTCTGGGCAAATTCTCTTCTCTTGTTTACATCCGAATGTAAAGCAGAAGGCACCACTCTCTCTCCGGCTCGGAAAGCACGTGAGCTGTGCAGCGTTGGTGTCCTGACGATCCGAAACTAATGGAACGGGGCTCAACACTCTGGGCCAGCGTGACACCTTCCGCGAAATCATTTCGTCTGAGTATTAACGGCGAGTAACAACTCACCGACAATGAAGCAAGTACAAGAGAACGCGCGCTAGATGCACTGACAACGGCGAGTGTTTTCAAGTAATTAATTCGGTAACTGTACAGACAACACGATCGGTCGTGCGCCTTCTACGGTTGCATTCCGCCACGCGGCTGACGCAGCGTCCGGCCACTGTGTCCGTGTTTCGTGTGAAACTCACCGGCGTCAGCATTCTGTGACCGTGGTGACTTTGAGCACGGTACAAGTGGCACTTGAACGTGGTTGCTGTTACGTTGAGATTACATGCAATGCTGGGGGAGAGTATACGAGGTGGAACAGAAAAGGTGTTTTAATACGTACATGCAAGCTGTTACTGTACACACACAACACGAAAATACGTATGTGCACATGGTCCTCATTGCCTCTTGCTTGGCTCAACAGCGTCGTCCGTTTTCACAAACAGGAGCACTGGCCAACCACCACTGACCTGCAAGGCATTCGTCGTCGTTCCGCTTCGTCATGGTGCCCAACGCCATTTCGCTGAACCCTAATTGACTCATCCGCATCATCCGCCACCTGACACATGAATATGCACTCGTTCTACGCACTGTTGAAACCCCGTGATGGATAAAAGCATTTGTAAACGTTGCTAAGAGTATACAGTAACTGCCAGGAGAACACGGTGTAACCAACAACGTGGCGCAAAGCACGGATATTGTCCGCCACCGCTCAGCACGAGATCTGGGGAGGCACACATGCCTCCGCTAGCCGCGGGCGCTCACTGCTAGACCAGTTCCACTGCGCAACGCGTAACCATAGCAACGCCGCCATTCTGCCCAGTGAATATGGCCGCTATGATGTCATTTCCTCCCCACTTTTAACGTAGCGCACCGGCTGGGCATGCCCTCTCCTACCTTTCCTTCTTCCGTGGTGAAAACGTATGGGAACGAGTTTCTAGTAGAGGCCAACGCAATCTGGAAAATGCGTGAGCGGGGGAAAATGGGCAGAAGGCTGCACAAAAGGTTTTTATGGAAAATACTTGACACTGCTGAATTCCTTAGAAGTGTGGCAGCTTGGGCTAGTTGGTATGGCATGACGATGGTTATAGCGCGAGAACAAAACGACGACACACAGACAAGAACACAATGTCTTTCGTGTCCTTTTTGTCTGTGTGTCGTCGTTTTGTTCTCGCGCTATAACTATCGTCATGCTGAATACTGCTGTGGGACAACCTACGCGGAAGCCTTGAAGCGCCCTGCTGCATCGCCACCATTGTTCGTTCATGCTGTTCCTGTTTCACCCCAGTCACAGCACATAGCGTACTACGAAGGCACGTGCATGCCACAGCCCTTTCCCTTTGTCTGTCGCGCTTCTTTCACCCATCGTTCGGTGCAATCACTCCACTACATCAACGATCAGCACACGTCTTCTCGGAAGTCGGATGTTTGGCGCACACCTGATCGCCGGCCTCTATGCTTTCACTGCGGAGAAGCTGGTAACTTGTACCGCCAGTGCCCATATCGCCGCCTTGGGCTTTGCGGCTTCTCTACGTACTCGCCGCCACCCCGTTACGGCCAACGACCATGCGACATCGAAAACTATCTCTATCAGCAGCATGCACCAATGTCTGCCGGGCGCAAGTGAGCTCGCCATCGCAGAGGCGACTTTCATCATCACCCCAGCGGTATTATACCGCACAGTCTCCCAGCCACCGCTGGATGGATGGATGGATGGATGGATGGATGGATGGATGGATGGATGGATGGATGGATGGATGGATGGATGGATGGATGGATGGATGGATGGATGGATGGATGGATGGATGGATGGATGGATGGATGGATGGATGGATGGATGGATGGATGGATGGATGGATGGATATGGCTCTACTCTATAGATCGGGCGGTGGCTAGCGCCACCAAGCCGTAATACTTAATGAACCAAAAACTAGATTTATTTTTTTTCCTTAAATAGTGAGGTTGAGGGTTCGTACTTTGCAGCGAAGGGTTCAATCTTCACTCGTGCCTTGACTTTAGCCACCAATCAGATAACCTTCTTCTAGTTACTTCTACCCGCTTGAAGTCCATTTTGCGCTCACTGTCCCTAAACCCCAGTGCTTTGAAAAACTCTGCGCCATCAACCTGAACTACAGGGCGAAGCCCTTTACAGAACATTATCAAGTGTTCGGCAGTTTCTTCTTCCTCTCCACACGCACTGCATACCGTGTCTACCCCTTCGTATTTGGCTCGATATGTCTTTGTTCGCAATACTCCCGTCCTGGCCTCAAACAATAGAGAACTACACCGAGTATTATCATAGATCCTTTCCTTGGCTATTTCCTGCTTAAAAGTTTGATAGATCTCTAGTGCGGACTTCTTAATCATGCCAATTCTCCACATATTGGTCTCAGCTTCCTTCACCTTCTGCTTAACCGATAATTCTTTCTGGTTTGGCCCCCTGCTGTTTTCCAAGTATTTACCAGTAAATTTTCTGGTTCACTTCCGCCATTTCGTATCAACATTCTTCATGTACAAGTAGCTGAATATAGCCCAACGCTCCTCCTCCATTTCTCTCAATCTATCAAAACCACAGCATTACAGGTGCGTCTAGTAAATAATGAATATGGGTAGTTCACCTGCAAATTGAATAGGTGTTCAAGGTTACCGTTCATGCTTTTCGCTGCAGATGGGAGGCTGCGAAACATCTGCTTGGGCTTATAAGGCAGTGTTGCGTTGAGGGGGTGGTTTATTGCCAATTAGCTATGGCCAGTTCTACAAGGGGTGGCCATAACCATAGGGGTCGTGCAGTTGGAGAGGTAAACACGCATCGATGCCGTTGTGGAATCCCTAGAAATGTGGTCCTGGAGGCATTGACTACTATAGAAAAACACCTATTTTTATCATTAATTTTCTGTAAACCATTCCCTCTATAGGAACTTTGTTGTGACTGTCCTCACCTAACTACGGGCATGTGGTGATGACAGGTCCACAACGAGATTCGGATGTTGAGAGAGAAAAAATAAAATATTAGGGTAACATTTACCAACCTCCGGTCATCGTTCATGGTGTCATTTTTAAAGTTTGTTTAGTAAGCTAAACGACTGTTGTGTTCTCTAAACTGTTCCAAGAAGCGCCGCAGGAGCGCACGTAATCCTTTTGTTATTTTGGCGTCCAGATACAGGCATCATGTTCTGTTCTCTCTCAATCGAGGACATTTTCCTCACTAGCTTATTTGATTATTATTGCTCATTGCAGGTGATAAGCAGGGTACTTATAACATATGCGTACGCTTCTGAAATTATCGTGACCCCTCCCCTCCTTCAGTACGGATATGCACACAAACAATTTATACAATCAATCAAGAACCGTCAGGACGTCTTTAGGGACTAATTGGTTGATTTTATGCAGGAAAATAATTGGGAGAAGCTTGAAAGGGCACCACAAAGAACACACACGTAACGATGGACTATGCACGTGAACACCACCTGTTTGTCAAAAGCAAAAGAAAACGTTTAATTTGCCAGCTCAATTTACACAGCCATCAAGATATTGGGACGTTGCAAGAACATGAAGAGTGTTAGGAATGTAATGAGACTGAGTTTGTAGTAGCCAAAGTTTTCCGTTTTTTAAACAATGTTATACCATTCAAAGTAGTTCTCTTGGGCAGTTATACGCTGGCGCAATTGTTGTTCCAACTTTTGGTAGCAGCGCTGGTAGTCTTCAACTAGTATGACTTTGAACTGGCATGTTACAGTCTTCTGAATATTTTCGAGAGTTCCGAAATGGAGTCCAACCTTTTGGACATGTTTCAATTTCGAGAAGAGTAAAAAGTCGCAAGGTAGCAAATCAGGTATCAAAAGAACAGTAACGAGTTTGGAAGTCAAAAACTCACTAAAAGGGCTGCGTGACACGTTGCATTGTCATGATGAAGCCTCCATTTGTCTGCAATATGTTCCTGAGCGAGGTTAGTCTTCAACGCTTTCTAAGCCTTCCGAAAATGATTCTGCTAGCGAGAAACTCATGGTCTTGATAAACAATATTCCCTTTACGCTTGTTACAACTTTTCAATGTCGTACTCGCGTATTCAAGGTTTAGCACAAAACGTTTTGGCACAGTGGTGTTCTAAATTCCGGTGTTCCATTTCTGTAACACACAACAAAAACAAAACTTCATTTATGGCACTGTCAAAACTATATAGTGTGTTAGCTGTGCGGAGTTGAAACTAGGACGGAGGAAGTGGAAGGGTTAAACAAACCGGTCTAGCCCAAGCCGTTTAACCAAACGTTGCCAGATCACGCGCAGCAGATTTGTGTGCACGTTAAAGAACCCCAGGTGGTCGAAATTTCCGGAGCCCTCCACTGCGGCGTCTGTCATAATCATATGGTGGTTTTGGGAAGTTAAACCCCACATATCAATCAATCAAGATCACGCGCAGCGTTACCAGCCTAATTATTTTTCTAACACACCTCGTGCGTGTGCTCGGGAAGTTCTGGAAGCTTTTATCATCAATATGAATTGTAATAGCTGCGAATGTGTCACCTCGATATTGCTTTACGGTGCGGAAATGTATTTTTTGATGGATGATGTGGGGTAGCACTTGATGTGTTTGTGCGCGTCTGCGCTGTTCTGTTCGGATGGCCCATTTAAGTGACACTTTGAGGTCAATAAAACAGTTCGTCATTTGTGCCATATTTTCACGTAGTTTCGCCGAAATTATTTTTCCACAATTACAAGCGACCATTTGTTAACAGTATTTTCGATCTTTCCGCTGCGTAAGGACCAGGCACACAAGCAGGCATGTGTGAAGTGTCCACCAGCAAGAACGCATGCTAGATCACACAAGCGCCTAAGAGTGTCCCAAGGTCGAGCTACTATGCGACCAGCGAACGGCGTCCACATGACGGGGGCGGTGGCCGCCGCGCGCAGTGTGCACCTGGCCGAGCTCCTGCGGCGGTCATAAACAATGGGCCTTGCTTCGCGCGCGACGCGCCAGGTTCACTGCCCCGCGCCAAGGGCTACCGGCCTCTGGCGCAGTTTGGGCGCGATTCGAGCTGACGGGTTAGCGGCGCTCACATATGGGTCGACTGCAGTGGGTACGCGGCTGGGCACCCACGCAACAGACCCACGTGCCCGTTTATTTAGTACACACGTTCCGCGGGCGAGCCGGTGCAACCTTCACCCGCCCTGCTGTGAACGGCCGCCGCTGTATTGCACGTATACTTTGCAATACAGATGCGTTAAGTCTACTGTTTTATGTGCACCCTAGTTGTACCATGCAGTCTCTGCACACGCACAGGAAATGCATCAGAATTATATCGTTTGGTATATCGAAGACCCCCATGGACCCGCGCAATCAGTTACAAATGTCTCACGCCTGCGTCGTGCGGTGCTTTGTTCACATTGCTTCGTAAACTTGAAATTATTTGCTCTAGAAAACTATTCGACGTGAACTCGCCGGAAGGTGTTAATCTCAGTTTAACATACCGTATAACAGGCCAGTAACATTTGCGCTACAAGCAAATGCACACTTCCTCACACCACCACTTATTTCCATCGCTGGATAGTCTCATAAATCGGCAGTGCTGTACCCAAAGCCCGTGGGATAATTTTTATGAGCTTTAACGTGCCGAAACCGCCAAATATTGACGCGACACGGTGCCCTATAGGCATTTAAACTACTCCATATGAGTTTTTGTTTTTCCTAACGTGCGATTAAACCCTATAGTACCGAGATGTTTGGGAATTTCGCGCTCCAATCGAAACGCGTCATGCTGGGAATCAATAACATGCCACCTGTATACCGATATGATGGCCTATATCTTGTCGAGATAGACTCATTGCCGGTACTTGCTGAGCTACTTTCACTCTCTTTCCCGGAATACTGTTAGATACGAGTGCTCAATAAACAAAGGCGTCTTTAGCATCCTCTAAACTGGCCTGTTGTTTTTTACTGAGGTGCGTAATGAAACAATCACCTCATGCTTAGCAGCGCAACGCCCTGCTTATCTATCACGGCAAGTATGAGCAGTACTTCTGCCAAGCTACTTAGGACCACAAACATTGGCGCATCACTGTCTATGTTGTCTATGCTCTCTTTCCAGAAACGGCAGCTCCTCGGGTTTGGCGTCCACAGATTACTGAGGCCATGGTTTCAAAGTGGCTATGAACGTCGACGGTGTCCATCGTGCTCAACAGCACTGTCGACAAAACAACACCGCCAAGGTAGCACGCAGACACCATACAATTGACAGCTTACGTACATCAAACAATCTATTTGTTTGCTGTGAACGGAGGACAAGCTCGTCCATATTTCGATATACATAGCTTGTCGCCGGTGCTCGCTAAACGCATTTGCGCCGGCCATAGGTCGGGTTGTGACGGTAGCTGAGCATATCCTTCTGTTCGTTATAAAGGCATGGCTCTTCACAAGTTTGGTCTTTTTATATACTTTGGAACGTGGCTGATATACGGGCATAATTCTATTCAATACACACTTCGACAACACTCTAGATACAGAGCACACATGCAATATCGGCTCAACAATTGGCGACAGTCACGAATGACGAGCAGCTAAGTGCAGTTGCATGTGCATGTCGAGCTCTTCCAAGACTGTTTGCCGAATCGGCTAAGGAAAATTGAGTGACGGGCTCTCACCGATAGAGCAGTCGTCTCGTTTTGTGTGACCTGCCCAAATAAAGTGACGCTAAAGAGAAAAAAATCACCGCCCAAGCACTGCGTACAAGTTAACCAGCGAAAGCTGAAACGTGTGGTAGTGTTTAGCAGTGGGTTCCACCCGACGGGACACTGAAGACTTTCACAATCATTGGTCACATGTTCGTACTTCTTAATGAGGTTAGACACACGTCTGGCTTCAGTTTACCACTATGTTTATTTCACATTCCGCACATAGTGCCCCGCATGCATGGTCAAGGTCATATAGGAGTGTAATGAGTGGTTAAGTGCACTCCGCAATTTGTTGATCATAGTGTTTGTTCTCGAACCACAGGCGGTCACAAACGTCGCAGCCGAAGTCAAAGTGCCGCTGGGGAAACTCCCGCCGAAAGTGGGCGTTCGCCCCGGCAAACGCATTCCCGCAATCATCACGTTGATGTCGCAACGCCACTTGTTCGACGTATGCATGCATGCTGTGTCATGTCGCCTATAGGCAGACAGAAATTTGGGTGCCCTTTTCTCTTCTTCATGAAACATGGATTCATTGTTCGGCGTGGCGTTGCAAGCGTTTGACATCGCGAGCTAACTCGGCGGCGTGGTTTGCAAGATACGCGGCCATCGGCGCTTGCATTCCCCTTCGCGATTTAGCGCGACTTGGAAGGCTGCCGAATCATTGGTACGCAGTTGATGCCGGCACTCGGCCTCCCGGACCTGTGCTGTGCCAGTACTGCACCATCGGCCCGGCGAATGCGAGCTCTCTCACGCTTCCGCTGTCACCGTTCTCCTATAGAGTTTTCCGTGGCATGTGGAATTTCGCAGGAGAAACTGAGGCACACGTGCTCGGCGCCATGGCTGCGATGAGATGGACGACGTCACTCACAACGCAGCCAATGGCATGCATGCTTATGTACAACGCTGAGAAAGATGTAACAGATAGGACAGCCAATGGAGACTGCTCGTGACACCACTGCTAGACAGTTTTTCGTTTCTCCTAGCCATATGCAGTTTCAGCTGTCAACACGACTTTTCCGGTTCTAGTATAGTTTCTGTTTCAAAATACCGAAATCATGACTCTTGCCACGAGAAGACGCTTGGTAAGAAAGAAAACGTGCAAAAACAAAATTCGAGAGGTGGCCGCGAAATTCCTGCACCGATCGCCATGCCATCATAGATTTTGTCGGCGTCTGCTGAGTCCTGCGTACCTTAAGTCGTGAAAATTAAAGACATTGTTTTCGCACAGCCAGAGACGTAACGTACCATTTTTTAATAAATTTTGTTCCGCAATGTTGCCAAAAAATAAAAATTTCAATTTGGAATCTGTGACGTCAGGCGTGGAGGTTGCGGTGCGAAATTGAAAAATGAAGTCTTGAGCATGATTTTTGTTCTAATATTGTCTTGGGCGGGGGTGAAATTTACGACATCAGTGTTTAAGAAGCACAAATTATAAATCAAAACTGATTATTAATTCACTTTGTTGTCGCTTGAAGCATGATACGACTCGTCTTGTCACGCGTGCGCATGAAGTCTCTTTTACTCAAGCGGCATTTTTTTCTTTTTTACTACGTTCAGAGGCATTTAAATGAACAGGTCCACCACGGCGGTCTAGCGTTTACGGGGCTCTGCTGCTCACTGCGGAAGGTCGTGGGTTCGATCACGGCCGCGCAGGTAACATTTCGATGAGGGTGAAGTCTTATTAGAGCCCCGTGCCCCCGTGCACGGTGCGATGTTGACGCGCGTTAAATAACACATGTGGTCGATATTTCCGGATCTCTCCATGGCGTCCCTCACACTATATGCGAGTTTTGAGATGCCAAAGTCCAGATACTGCTATTACTTAATGAACAAAGAGTTCCACAGCATACACACGCCACCGAAGGTTTTTTTTTCAGTGTTTCCTTCCGTAGATGCTATACCAATAGCGTGGCGCTAGCTTTCAAAACAAAACGAACTTCGATTCCTGAAAAAAGCTTCTGGAAAGGAGACCGCTCCTTGTTGCAAGTCTGCGCATTGAACCTGTTCTTACGGTGCAGATATTTTTGCTCAAAAGAATTACAAGTGCCCGTGTTGACTCGGGTGTAAGGTCGCTATATATGTATATATATATATATATATATATATATATATATATATATATATATATATATATATATATATATATATATATATATATATATATATATATATATATACAACGAAGATAGTGTCCTTGGATCCAGTGGAACAATAATATGAAGTAAAGGACGAGCTGAATTGATTGATTTGATTGATATGTGGGGTTCAACGTCCCAAAACCACTATATGATTATGAGAGACGCCGTAGTGGAGGGCTCCGGAAATTTGGACCACCTGGGGTTCTTTGACGTGCACTCAAATCTGAGCACACGGGCCTACAACATTTCCGCCTCCATCGGAAATGCAGCCGCCGCAGCCGGGATTCGAACCCGCGCCCTGCGGGTCAGCAGCCGAGTACCTTAGCCACTAGACCACCGCGGCAGGGCAGGACGAGCTGAACAAAAACGTTTTATTTTTCCTATGTTTCAGCTGAGGACCGGCCTTCATCAGGAAAAGCACGATACAAAATCCTCTTTTCTTAAGTAAACATGACATATAAGGGACCCCTATCGTAACCAAACGAGTTAGGGGCCCTTATATGCCGTGATTTATGACTTTATATCTATTGAAGGACTAGCTAGAAAATGACGTAGAAGATTGTAAACGCTTTGACTTTGACGTCTTAAGAACCTTATCGGACCTCATCCTTCGATTAGAGGAATCAGAAAGGAGGCCACTGTGTGCACTTTCACAACCAACCGGAAGTTCACTGACAAGGTCTAAGCCGAGCTTGACTTATCCGCACGACGAAGGAATGCCCGAGGATGGAAACGGAGCCAAAGGTGTCACTGTAGGGAATTCTGTTGTCGATTCACAACATGGCCTTAGCAATGCAATTCTTACAGTAAGTGGTGCCCGGCAAAGATAGTGTAACACAAGCTTTGACTCAGCAGAAGTCGATAGGAACTAGTTCCCAAACTTTGGTGAAAAATACCATCTTAGGACTTCGTGGCCTCTCACCTGTTGCTTTAGGAGTCCTGAAGAAATTTCCAGCTATTCGTTTATTGATTTATTTATTTATTTATTTATTTCAGGTACCCTCATGGCCCAGAGGGCATTGTTGAGGGGAGTGGTACAGGATCAGGATGTTGAAAAGTGTTCGAATTGTACATACATTGCACACATATGAGCAAATATACAAAAGCACTGAACAAACAAGTATCCAGCGGTGCGTAGAAGTATACAAAAGTTTAACACAAATCTACACAGGTATTGCCTCTAGCATGAAAAGATAACAAAACTAACATTGACAACTGCATGCATATGACACAATATAAGGTAAATAAACACTGGAAAAAAAAAGTTCAAGCTACACAGAAGTGAAGTAATCAGACACTTTTTTCCTAAACTGGTCAATATTGTTAGTAAGCACTAGGCATGGTGGCAGGCGATTCCACTCTGATGTAGTTCTAGCAATAAACGAATTTGAATATGATACAGTGCGACATTTCGGGATACCAACTTTGCAAGAATGATCTATGCGCAATGAAACATGAGCAGGGGGTAAGATAAGAGCAGTTTTAAGGGTGGCGTTCAATTTATAGATTTTAAAGAAAAGGCACATGCGCGATATCTTTCTGCGCAGTGCGAGTGGCTCAAGAGATAGAGTTGCTTTCATTCGCGTTACGCTTGATAAACGGCCGTAATCGTGAAGGATGAAACGCGATGCTCTGTTTTGGGTTGCTTCAAGTGCATTTATTAGTGAAATATTGCATGGATCCCATACTGAAGACGCGTATTCGGGTTTAGATCGAACAAGTGACTTGTACAATAACAGTTTAACAGAAGCGGGGGCTAGAGAAAAATGTCGCCGAATAAAACCAAGCGTCCGGTTAGCATTTAAGATAATAGAGGAGACATGCATATTCCAACTCAGGTCCGCTGTTAAAATAACCCCGAGGTATTTATAGGACGACACTGGTAGCAATGGGGAGCTGCTTATATTGTAAGAGGAAGGGTTTAATTTACGTTGGCGTGAGAACCGCATTACTTTACATTTATTAATATTAAGTGTCATATGCCAAGTCGAGCACCAATTATCGATAGCGTCAAGGTCCTGTTGAAGCAAAGAAACGTCAGTAGCATTTTTTATTTCGTGGTAAATAACACAGTCATCGTCAAAAAGTTTCACAGAAGAAGTCAGATTGCTAGGCAGATCATTAATATATATGAGAAAAAGCAGTGGACCTAAAACTGAGCCTTGTGGGACGCCTGAAGTGACAGGTAGAGTTGAAGAGTTGAAACCATTAACATGAACAAATTGAGAGCGATCTGTTAGAAAACATTTAATCCACTTAAGAACGTTAGGATCGATATTCAGTTGGCTTAGTTTGTGAAGAAGCAGGCTGTGGGGAACTTTATCGAATGCCTTACAAAAGTCTATGAATATGCAATCAGCCGCGGAACCATTATCAAGTACAGAATGAAGGTAGTTTGTGAAGGCTACCAACTGCGTTTCACACGAAAATAATTTTCTAAAGCCATGTTGCTCAGGTGAAAAAAATGAGAATGATTCAAGAAATTTTGCCAAGTGGGAAGCGATGACGTGTTCAAATATTTTACAAGAAATACTCGTTAACGAAATGGGGCGATAGTTCGAAGCAGAATGTTTGTCACCAGATTTATGGAGTGGAATCACTTTACCTATTTTCCAGTCATCTGGAATCTCCCCTGACTGAAGAGACTGATTAAATATTTTGGACAATATTATAGCAGAATAAACCGAGGTGTTTTTGAGCACTTTTGTATTAATGTCATCGGGACCACAACTAGAAGATAATTTTAGGCTCTCAATAATGCGTACAATGCCATCAATATCAAAATGAACAGGGTCCATGGGGAAATCATAATGAGTGTGACAGGCAGGGAGTGACGAGTTAGTACAACTGGAAAATGCTTTTGCAAACGTGTCATTCAGAGCGGCGGCACAATCAGCGTTGCTAATTCGGTTTGACTGCAAATCAATAAGAGAAATTGTCGAATCATCTGTATCCTTAATCAGACTCCAGAATTTTTTAGGGTTTGCGGAAAGTAGTTCAGGTAATGTAACATTCATATACTTATGTTTTGCTTGCTTTAAAACTTTCTTATATGTACATACGACATCCTTAAGTGCTGACCAGTGCTCCGATTTTCGAGACTGCTTTGCTCTGATGAAGAAACGCCTTTTTTTGTTAGCAAGGCGTTTTAATGCACGGCTGAACCATGGAAACTGACGGTTAGTGGTAATGACCTTTTGGGGAATATGATGTTTCATTAAATTGTGAATTGTACTTTTAAACAGGTGCCAGTTTTCAGTGACCGATCTCTCGTCGAAACCAACAAGAAACTCATCCAGAAAAATCTTCAGCCCATCATTAATGGCCGAAAAGTTAGCCTTTCCGTAATCGTAAATAACCTTAGGGTTATTACGGGACAAACGAGTTGGGACATTCAACATTACGTGTATTACGGAGTGATCGCTAATTTTCGGTAAATAGCTGATGTCGGTGACAAGATCGAGAGCTGTTGTTAACAATAGGTCAAGTGTGTTAGACGTGGAATCAGTTATTCTTGTTGGCTCAGTGATAACCTGAGTCAAGGAAAACGTTGAACAGAGTGCCACAAAATTTGATGGTTCGCATGTTTCTTCACTTGAGATAGCGGGTGACTGCCAGTTAACATCGGGAAAATTGAAGTCACCGAAAAGAAATATCTGCTGATTAGAAAACTTTGTGTGAATGGTGTTAAGAGTGTCGTGAAGATCATTACAAAAGCCTAGTGGCGTAGACGGCGGACGATAACATACACGGAGTAGAAACTTCGTGAAGTTAACAGATATTTGGACGCAAGTGAACTCTAGATTTGTAGTGACATTGACTTGTGAGCATTCAAAATTGTGGTTAACAGCAACTAAGACACCACCGCCACGCTTTGAGGAGCGATCGCATCGGAAAATATTGTAGCACTTTTGAGCATAAAAAATTTCACTGTCCCGTACAGATTCGTTCAACCAAGTCTTAGTTAATACAATAATGTCAGCGGCAGTAGTGACAGCAGCACAAGAAATAGAATCGTGGTTACGGACTACACTTCGTATGTTAGTGAAAAGAACTGAAATGTTACTTGGCGCCCGCGGCACGTTATGTGGACGGACGGTGAGCTATTCTGTGGTTGCATGTGGAAAGAGAGTTGAATGCGGAGCATTAGAGGCGCTGGGGTTTCTGCATTTTTCCTTTACTTCACCGCTTACCTCACAATACTCGTAACACTTATTGTTTAAAGTGAGTTTGTTATAGCGGAGTTTGAATTTTTCATCTGGCGCTGAGCGTTTCGCAAAGTCTACTAGAATTTTACGGGCATGTCGGGTAGCTGGCGAGAAGTCTTCACTAATTGTGATGTCTGATCTTTTAAGTTTGGTTTTTGCGCTGAGTACTTTTTCTTTTGTTTTGTAATTTGCAAACTTTACTATTATTGGTCGAGCTTTGTCGCGATGCAGTGTGCCAACTCTATGCGCACGCGCGATATCGCTATCGACAAGATTAATCGACATTTGGTCAAGTACAATCTTCTTGACGTTCTTTTCCGAGTCCGCCCATGTTTTCGAGGGGTTATCAGGCACATTAAAAAATAAAAGGTTGTCCCTTCTCGCTCTATCTTCCAGGTCTGACAAACGTACTTTTAACAAAGTATTTTCGTTTTGAAGTATGCCAATAGATTCTTTTACTGTAGTTATGTCTTCAGCATGCTCTTCCAGAGCTTCAAACCTGTTTTCCATGGAGCTTAACCTTTCAGATATGTTTGTGACCGTCGCGTTCAGTTCAGCGTGTTTTGACGTTAAGCTTCCGATGGAATTGAGTATGCGCGCCTGACCATCCTCGATCAGCTTTGAACGGGCTGTGAGGTCCCTCAGCATTGTTATAACAACATCGATCGTAGGCTCCGGTGGTACTTCGGACACCTGTGTGCCACCCTGTCGAGGTTTAGTAGGCCCCGGGTTAAGCTCCACATCCCCCGACAGTAACAGTTTCAACTCATCAAAGCACTCATTTACATGTTGTAAGAGCACTTGTGGGCATGGGAATACAACAAGAAAAGCGTTATTGGAGCGCTTAGAAGGAGCCTCGCTAACCTGTAACAGGCAGAGACGAAAAATATTCGTGAGCCGCATCGTAGCGTTGCTCCCATGCCCACTAAAGTGGCACGGCTGGCCCGATGCGCTTATATCAGGCGGCGTTGCTGACGTAATCGAAGATGTCCAGGTTGATCCAGGGGGAGCCACAGGGACTTGCGTCAGGGTGGTCTCCCACGGCATGTCGGAGCGTGCGTCATGTAGCGCTGGTTCGGAGACGATCGGCGTTGAACGATAAGCGTCACCGGGAAGCCACTCGGGCAAACCGACAGCGCATGCGTCGACAACGAACGGCAGCTGTAACAGGCAGAGACGAAAAATATTCGTGAGCCGCATCGTAGCGTTGCTCCCATGCCCACTCTTTCTTGAAGCTCTTGACATATCCGACGCCATTGCTATAAAAGCCTCAAACATGTGTCAAGAAGACAAAAGTAGCAAGCCAAAGAGAAATTTAAGCTCACGACAAAATGAACAAGCTAAGACTGTTAAAGAGTACTCGTGCAAATCACTACCAGCAATACGTATGAAGGTCTCAGCCATCAAATGCAAAAGACAGAGACGGATGACATGCCTGCCTTCATAGATTCAATATATAAGCAATGTTCCTTGAGCTTGCTGATTTACGGTGGTGCAGACGAATACGCTATGTCGCTCTCTTTTAAGACTTTAATAGCTGTGCGCAATGATCTTCTGGTATGTTGGAGTCACTTCATGTCGTCATCAATTGTTGTGTCTGTCTCATTTGCGCTCCTCGGTACGTCTGTCTTATTCGTCAAAGTCAACAATGCTGACGCGGCGCAATCTAATACAACGGTAGGATCTTCGTAACTATTTTCTCACTTAAAGGCTTCAGCGTTTCGACTTCAGGACCCTTGAACCGACTATCGTCGCGCAAACATGGTGGTTCTAGTAGTGAACAGTCGGCTTCGAGGGCTTGGCCTGAAAGTCGGGTGTCATCGTATAATTTCATCGTCCTGGCCTCGCGAGCTTGGTATACATGTCACCGAAACGAAAATGAAGTGAATGAGCAGACATGTTTGTTTGATGATGTAACCTATTGTCTGTAACATGATGTAACTTAATACTATAACTTAAGTAAATAAATTTGTAACCGATGTATCTTCCTGTGCTTAGCATGTATATTATCAGTTGATTATTTATGTCAAGGAACGTATGTATAAATTCTACTGATGTATGTGATCTCGTCTTCACCTTCATTCACACTGTAGCATTTCAGTGTCCTTGTTTATTTCTTTTTCCAAGTAAAGCCACATTTGGGGTTGATATACAGAAATTAAAAAAAGTACCGTTAACTGCACCGAGGGCTCGGCTTACAGGAGGCAGTTGTCCTCTCTCCATGGACATCCTAGCCTTGTGGATGGCGGGTCATCCTCTTGAAGGGCAGACAGGAGCCAAAAATAATCGTGATAGTCTCCCACCTCGCGAACCTCCAGGCGACGAACGCAGCCCCATCAATGCATGACTCGCCATCTCGGTCTCAGTTCCCGCCGGAGACGGGTTCCCGGGTTTCGGCACCAAATGTAAAAGACAGAGACGGACGGCCCTGCCTTTTTGCTCTGTTTAATCCCCGACTTCCTTCTAATGATGATAGTAGACGTGCAGCGCGAGCGAGGCCAAGGTCATCTTCGTCTTCCATTTCCAAAACACACACACACACACACACACACACACACACACACACACACACATATATATATATATATATATATATATATATATATATATATATATATATATATATATATATAAACAATGAAGTGCTAACCGTCGCATGTTCACATCACTCCGACGAAGGCCGGTCCCGCGGCCGAAACGTCAGTCCTTTACAAAACAATTTTTCCTACGTGCTTGATTTTTTTGAATATATAAATATATATATATATATATATATATATATATATATATATATATATATATATATATGATGCTTGCTGGTTGCTGGAAAAGTGTTCCAATGTCGGTGACAAAAAGAAAAACCCTATCATGGTGAAGGAATAGAATCCAAATTAAGTTACGTTCGGCAATCAGCATATCAATAACCACACTTGAAGTTGCGTCACGTGAATAACTTTGAAACACGTGAAATATCGTTACTTCGATACTCTGCGTGGATACCAAAGATTCGTACAAAGGAAAACGCGAGAAATGTTTGGCGCAACAAGTGGGACGCTGAGTTTGTCTTTACAAGCCGATCGCGACTGATGGCGATCGCTTGAAATTGCGATTCGCGTTAAGAAACGGGCGCTAGAACCTGCTATATGCTGCATAAAAGTACAAAAAAGATAAAACCTCCCCATAACCCTCTTACACTTACTTGTGCCAATATAGAGGTTGTCCGCCACGGTGGTGTAGCGGACGGTGGCTGGCTGCTGACGCAAAGTCGCGGGTGCGACCCCGCCCGTGGCGGTCATATTTCGACGGCGGCGAAATGCTAAGGGCCCGTGCACTTGTGCGATGTCAGTGCACGTTATAGAACACCAGAGGGTCGAAATTTCCTAAGCTCTCCACTATGGCGTCTCTCATATAGGCCTAATCATTATGATATTGGTGTTTTGGGATGTTAAACCCCAGATATTATTGATTGATTGATTGATATGTGGGGTTTAACGTCCCAAAACCACTCTATGATTATGAGAGACGCCGTAGTGGAGGGCTCCGGAAATTTAGACCACCTGGGGTTCTTTAACGTGCACCCAAATCCCCAGATATTATTATTATTATTATTATTATTATTATTATTATTATTATTATTAGTATTAGTATTAGTATTAGTATTAGTATTATGCCGTGAAACCCGGGATATTATTAATAACAGTATAGGTTACTCTGACAGCTTCCTGCCGGGGCCATTAAAAATGTATATTATAAGTAAGCCCATATATATACGTACGAAAACACAATAAACTTGAACTTGTAAAGTGATCGCCAAGGAACTGCAATGGCCACGCAAACTTTGTGAATCGTGGAGTTTCACATGCCAAAACTACTTAATAAACATGAACCAGAATTTCAATAAACTGATAAACCGGCCCTTTTACATTCTTCGTTCATATAAATATGATTGCCACGCCTGGTATTGAACCCGTGACCTTGTCTTTAGGTCGCTACCACTACGGGTAATACAAATTTATTGTACGTTACATATCAGGTGCACCTTTCAAATAAATATTTGAACTAACAGGGACACGCGAAATATTAAACGGCAATTTTCCACGTGTCATTGTTTCTCCGCAATGTGTCATAGGTTATAGTATATTCAAACTAAGTAGCCCACCTTGCCATCTATCTTCAGCATGAAAACATTTTTTAGTGCGGTCTTAACATGTTGAATGCCGTGTTCCAGAGCACATCCAAAACAGGTGTGAATCATCTAATGTTACCGCAGAAGAGGAGCACCTACTGCACTATTGTTGTGCTATTTCCTTAGTCTACAAGCCATAATAGCTGGCGCAAGGACCACTCCAGTCGGATGCTTCCGATGAGACGCTGCCCGGCAAAGTTACATGGAAGAAGCGCACAAACACACAAAAGGAAATTAAGATGTGCACATTCCTCCAAACGAAGCTTAGATTTTATTGCTTAGTGTACAACGTCGTGTTAGGACGCGAGGTATTACGGGTGTCTTAGATGAGGAAGGTAAACCGCGGGTGTGATGTCATTCGGAGGGCTGGCTGCGTAAACCACCTTATCGAACTCTCAGAGTGAATACCTCGCACTGAGTATTATAGTAGCAAACATTCTGCCCCGCTACCCGGAAACCTCTGCAGCCGCCGCTTTTCGCTCGTTACGCGCTGTGTCCGGCGCATCAGAGAAATGAAAGAAGAAAGCCCATTACGAGACAACGCAAACAGTCACACGCGGCGGGGAGGGTGTTGTCGACCGTGTGTACATGTCATGGACAAGTAATGCGCGAAACCGCCGACGGCGCACATAAACGCTGCAGCCGCTCTGTCGCCATCCGGGTTACGGGGAGAGTGGTTCAACCGCAAACGAGAAGGTGCCGCGGAAGGCCAGCCTGAGTCGGCCCTCGTCGGCGCCCGGTCTACCCACGCGACTGCCTCCTCGACTCGACGCCGCCGACGCTAGCACACAAGTCGGCGCGGCGAGGAGTGAGACACATCGCCCGTTATTCGAGAATCGAGAACTCCGCAAGATGCGGCCGTTGCTTACACGATGTAGTTGCCACCAGGCGAGCCAACAGCTGCGCCCCAGGAGGCAGGCCCGAGCCGTAGCCGCACGATGAAGGGACCCCATGTCCGTGCCACCAGACGCGACCATCCTCGATGACGGTCCTGCCCGTTTGTTCGCAACGTGCGCGTGCAAAAGGCCGAGTCTCTGCGTCTTCTGACTACATGTGTGTGTGTGCTGTCTGTAGAGCGCTCGCGGGCATACCTCTGCTGCGTGAACTGCACGTACCAATGAACGGTCGTCTCGCCCACGACATCCCGAGAAACATGGTGCCCCGTGAGAAAGCAATTCGCAGCTGCTGCTTCCTTCTGGCTTTTCTTTGTGCAATGGCAATTTTTCCAGGTAAGTTCCGAGCAGTTGTCGTGCACCGATGAGGAAGGAGCTGTGTATTTAGCTGCAGAACGAAGGACACCTGTTCGCTGCTGGAAGGAATACGAGTAGTCAGGGGAAGCATGTTTGCCAGCGCAATTAACTTACGAGGATTAAAGAGAGAAATCACTAAATTCAAATAACTTCAGAAAATAATAACGATAAGAATAACATAGAGAACTATGGTTCATGGGAAGATAACGTAAGAAATGGGAGTAGACAAAGGGGAAGGGAAGACTATTCCCTATTCCCCTTTGTCTAGGGATAGCACGCGTCTTCGTGGGAAGGGAGCTTGTAAGTCCACTTTCCTGTACATCAGCAATGCTGGAAGCGCATAATTTCATTTTTAATATGTAATTAACCCATGCGAAAATTTCTGATCCCGAAATTTGACATTAGTCTCAAGCTACGTTCCACAAAGCAAGTTTTTGGAGTTGTTTCTCTTTTATAATTGCAGCTTCGGCAGCGTGGAATTCGCATCGCTTACAAACGCAGAACAACTGTTTTTAAGCAAAATATTTTTGAGCCTAAACAGTTTGTGATGTGTAGAAGACGACATTTGTGGTCTTCAACACATTACAGCACAAACATAAGTCCTGTTTCATATTATCTCTTCACGCTGCTATCCCAACTTCTCAGAAAAAAAAACGAGACATTCACCTTCAATTTTCGTTGTGTTTTATTATTCATTTACACAAGCTTCTTTCGCATCATTTCGAGTCGCTGCTACGCCATGCAAGACAATCAAAAGAATCAGCTCATGAGTATTCTGCAGCAATATTATAAATGTGAAGAATGAAACCCAGCTTTATTTACAACAAATTGCGACTACAATTCTCTTCCGCATTCTTCTTTATAAAATGGAACTTTTAACCATGGCAGCACTTCAGGCCACGTTTTTTTCTGTTTAATGTTAGAGAGGGAAATTTCTGCAAGTCAAGCATTAAAAGGTATTGCATAGCTGTATCATGTTAACTGCGCATGTTACTCAAGCAATGCGTGCAGCCACATCTCCCAGTAACGGAATAGCTGTAGCGCGCGAAAGCTTATGGATAACTGGAGTACAGGGGCGGTAATTGGATAGGTAAGCTGTAAGACTATGCTAAATCACCCTAGCGAGAAAATAGCTTCAAAATCTAATCTACCTATAGCTATGGTTTCATGAAGAAACGAGTATAAATAGTAAGGAAATACGTGAATCAATCGCGCCGTAGAACGAAAGTGTGGATTTTGTTACACATAGAAGCATTTCTTCAGCACTCCGCTGTATGAAATGAATAAAACATAATAACGTATATGTTACGTGGACATTCCAGCAGCGTTACTGTGTGAGTGGAAAGGACGATTGTCCCTTTACGGGTCAGTTTGACTGCTCCTGTTGACACAAATTGACAGGAAAGTGGAGCTGCTATCCTTATATTCCACCCCTGACACCACTTCTTTCTTTTGCTCTTTAAAAAAGTCCTCTCTCAATTGTGTGCTTAAAAAACTGCGTTTCGTGCATTCGGTGGCTAAGGCTATTCGAAAAGAAGACTCATTTTTTTTGCACACCATCTGCCGAAGTCAAATATAATGAAAGTGAATCAGCTTGCGATTTGCTGCACTCAATCCCGAACGACTAGAATATGGTATCTGTACTTATTGTGTATTCACTGTATTGAATTTGTGTGTTTATGCTTTACATAGATGTACATACTGAGTAATGTGCATTATTGTGGTCTTGGTAGGGGTCGGCTCATTTAGTTGCCCCTTATCAATCAGCTACTGTATAATTGATGTATGTTTGCAATGATGAATATTCTCCAACCTCCATTTCTACTTTTTTTTACGAGACGAGAGAGACAGAACGAGAAAACACTGGCAGAACTAACGCGCTTGCGAGCGTTGGCAGACAATCAGTGATGTTGCTACAGGTGTTTCAGAACGGGCCAGACACGGCTCCTGTATCGGGTCTTGGTGCAGATGAGTTTCAGGCGCCTGCGTTGCTTTGTGGCAGAATATTTCACTGCCCCACAAGTGACTAAGGTTGAAATCCCACCCAATGTTGCTTTTTTTTTGTGATCGTGAGTGGTTACGGTTTCTGGCGGCACAGGCGCCGGCGGACAACTACGCGACAAAAATCGGCTATTTCTATCTCGCAACAGCTTTTACTAAACAACAGCAACAAAAAAATAAAAATGTCCAACGATGCACAGACACTTTCTTTAACATACATTTCTTTGGCTGCCCCACCGTGGTGGTCTAGTGGCTAAGGTACTCGGCTGCTGACCCGCAGGTCGCAGGATCGAATCCCGGCTGCGGCGGCTGCATTTTGTGATGGAGGCGGAAATGTTGTAGGCCCGTGTGCTCAGATTTGGGCGCGCGTTAAAGAACCCCAGTTGGTCAATATTTCCGGAGCCCTCCACTACGGCGTCTCGCTTAATCATATGGTGGTTTTGGGACGTTAAACTCCACATATCAATAAATCAATTTCTTTAGCGTGGCGGGTACTATATGGCCGGGTACGCTTGCCGTGGTTTGACCACTCTGGAAAATGTCATCGATAAGTAAACATGGTTACATTTTTTTATTTTTTTATGTACACGTAACGACGACGCTATTTAATGAAGTACACTTCAAAACGCCAAAATTTCTTATAATTCTAGAAGCGCTATCTATTGTTGAGATGTTAATCGGCAAAAAATCACTAATATTTGTTTCGCCACTATAAAAATAGGATCGTGGCATAAGGCTTATAGCGCCGCTCACGTCATGCTCGCCTCGTTGGATTTCCTTCCGTTGATATATTCACCGTTTGCGCTCCGGCCCCTCTCGCGTAGTTCCCCTGGCGGCGTCACCACGAATTTGGGTCTCAGCGAAGCTCTCTTGCGTGGATGTGGCCGGACCATCATCAGAGGGGTACTAAGCGGTGGCTGTCATTCACCAGGATGCTCAGGTCAATGGGCTCTCCTTCAGAGCCCCAGACTCAATGCGACCTCAAGTATAGTAATAGCAATAGCGCTAATTTCCTCTGATTCCATGGCTAACCTCCCTGTCCTTCCTCATTTATTCCTTCTCCTCCTCCTCCTCTGATTCCAGATGCAATATGGTTATCACAGGCCTGCATGCTTCCAATACATGAAAGGGGAGGTAGTGCTTCTAGCAAAGCGAAATTCTGTAAAATACCGAAATATTCACTCAGAGCATCTAGTCCAAACGCATTATCTAGACTCCAGGACACCATGGTTTTCAAGGTAATGAGACTGCAGACATCATATCCCGAGCACTTCCTTCCCGCGCGTCGAACTCCCCAACCCTTGAGGACTTGGAGAACAAAACACCACTACAGGACACCGCTACTGGGTAGATTTGGAAAGTAGCCAGAACTCAAGCTAAAAGTAGCCAAAGTAGGCAAGCCAGCCAACAATAGCGCCAAATTCCTAGCCAAAGAGTCAGAAGCGATTTTATGAAAGAGATCTTTATTATTGAACGATGAATATCATTTCGAATCTACAATAAAGTATAAATACGAGCGCAGTTCTTATCTTCGCATACGCATTTTTCAAGCCACAAGCAAGTTGCAATTAAGTGAGCAAGTTATGAGTTCCCTGCATGTAGTCGACATGTATACGTGAAACAGATGGATCAATTGCCAGAGAAAGAGAAGATTTGAACATTCGAGTCAATCACTCAGAAAGAACACTAAGCGTAGAAGCACGTCGTGCTTGAAGTCGCGTACAGAAAACAATTAGTAGTTATCAAAATGCCAGTCCAGTTTCGATCAGTAAAATCTGGCTTAAGATGACTAGTACAGCTTTCTTCGGTTGCGGATATTTCTATTTGTCATGTTGACATGACAACACGCGTCCTGCAACAGCATTGGAAATTGACTCGTAGCGCCAGCATCGATAGCTGGCAGCGTGAACATGTAATTTTTGCTGAAGCTTATAAAGCCACCTCATATAAGCCAATACTTGTGTGGGTCATATTGACTAGGCGAACAAGAATTTCATTGGCAGGCGTGTCACGCATTCCTTTGAAGTGCCTCGATGAGCACTGCAGGAGGAGGGTGTGCTCATGTTTCAGCTGACAAGTCAGAAAATGTTGGAAACAAAGCGTGATCATTAGGCTCACTTGGTATTGTCTCTGCAAATAATAACAACAATGGCTACTAAGTGCGCCAAAATAGAAGTTCAATGTAGTCAGAAAGTAGCCATGCCGCCAACATGAAAGTTTTGTTGCCGCCGGGGTAGCCAATTCAGCGCAAAGCACCAACAGCGACCCTGCATGCAAGCGCTACGGCGCTTCTGGCGCTTCATTGACCTGTGTGAACGCCAACATCCTTTCTGTTTATTTGTTTTGTATTCTCTCTTCCTCTATTTCTGTCGATGTTTCAAATACTATATCCCCATCCCAATGTCGAGTAGCAAAGCGGATACTTGCATTCGATTAAACTATTTGTTTTGCCTTTTCCTCTCTCTTTTTCGGCAGCGTCGTCATGGTTTTGATCGCGATGATACTTGAAAGGCGAACCGGGCCTAGGTCGAGATGATGATCATATCATCTTGCGAACGGTACTCAACCACAAAGGTGGATAGGCCAGGAACCGGATGGCAGGATCTTTGAGTTAAATTTATGAAGCTAAAAAGAAACATTGTAACGTTACTTTAAAAGAAAATATAGTTAATAAATGAAAATTTTATAGAGGAAACAGATGTTCCTAAGTACCTTTTCGACTTCCTCTGCACTTTCTTAGATGAGTAACTTCTTCCTTGGTGATGACCTTTATTAGCTTCATTCAATCTCTCTTAGTCGTATATAATCTTGAAGATGCACCGAAAGCACTCTCTAGGGAACGAAGCGTCCGGACAGATGTCCCTACCTGAGGCAAGACTGCATGTCACATCCCGTTGCGTCTACTTCAACCAATACTCAAGGCGGGCGGACCTCAGCATATTTGATGAAGACGAAGCGTCCATGTGGGTGATTTCTATTTGTACATGTGTTATTATAGCATTAATAAGCAAATTCAAAGCATAAATTTTAAACGTCTTCAAAATTTATGTAATTTACATTCAGGATATAGACTATACTGTCCGGTTTGAATGGCAAAAAGTAATTATTGCACTCTGTTTGCTTTTACGTACGGTCTATCCTCCTTCTGTTAGGATTATGTATCGCTTGAAAGGCCAAAAATTTCATATCACCAATTCTTAGCCAATCTTCTTAAGTAGACAAGAGCCATAGGGGAGACATCATCATCATCATCATCATTATTATCATCATCATCATAATCAAAATGTGGTCTCCCCGTTGGTGAGCTAAACGTTCCGCGCATAAGAAAGGGTGCTTAACACTGAAAATGCTCAACTGCGGTCGGCACGAGTGAAGTTGAAAAAAAAAAAACACGTGAGCGCCTGGGTTACGTGCTCATGTACCTGACACACGCTTTTTTGTGAACGATTGGTGCTGTAAGGAATAACACCGCGCACGCTCCGTGGACTAAGCGCTTGACGCAGCACGGAGCCACAACAGCCATGAGCTGTTGTGGCTCCGCTATAGCTGCATCCGGCATAACATACTCCGCATTGCCGACAGATGTGCTAAACGCTGTATATATTTATTGTAGTTGTAGCGCAGGGCTGAAGGTAGGAATGCTACTACTATAGAATGCAATGTGCACAAATTCACTGTTGACGGTTAGGGTGACTTCCCACTCTTTTTTGGTAAACGGATCCATCATATTCTCTTATACAGACCCCACATAGGGGATGGCTACCTGTATTTGAAACCAGTAACTGGAATGAAGCATAAATAATGCAATAATAATAATAATAATAATAATAATAATAATAATAATGGTGATGATGATCAAGGACGCAGAAAATGGTTCAAGAAAGACACCACCGGGTGAACTTTTAAGGGGTACAGATACAGACAGACAGACAAACAGACAGACTAAGAACTTTAATGAGGTGACTAGCTGGGAAGGACTCGCTTGGGCCCTCGGCTGGCCACTGGCTGCTTCCCTGTCTCAATCGCGAGGCCATATGCATGCCTCTCCGCTCTTTCACGGGCCCTCTGGACAGCGGTTTATTGGATATTCAGTGCAGTGCTCTTCAGTCTTCCCCGTCCTGTTCACTAGTGTGTGACGTGGAAAACATTCCTGTTTTTCTTGTCGAATTCTAGCGGGAAATATGCGTCAGCTGGTAGTGCCGACAAGCATGCTTCGATTTCTGTCCAGTAATTTTAGCGTGAATAACGATCGACTGCTGCACGTGCACTTTCTTCAACTGTGTTGTGCCCCGATGTTCGGTTCGTCAATTCATGCTCAAGCTTTAACTTTTTACCTTAGGGTATACGGTGAGGTAAAATGAGACACGAGGAAAACAAGACATTTTTACTTTGCCGGCCTCCGTAGCTAATAGAAAACTACTTTTCTTTGTTTCTCTTTTCTAGCGATAAGTGATGGCTCTTGTCATTCATGGGTAGAAGTTGATGATCGTTCACAGCGTTCGCGCGGGATAAAGTACGCAGCTAATGTCAGTGTGTTCGTGACCCGTCAAAAAGGGACAAAGTTCTGCTCAGCCGAATTTATGGATCCGTGCATGAAGCTACTACTGCGTGATTACACCAACATAATTATTTATTTTGTTACTTTAGACTACGAGCTACCTAACGCCAAAGTTTTAGTTTGTTTTGTGTCCGGTGACAAAGCAGATTTTTTTAAATTCTAGCATGTGAGTGGGGCAGAACATGACCGAATATAATGCGACTGCCTCATAGAGTGTCTTATTGTTGAACCATTAACTTACACTCATTTTATATTATATTTATTTCTTTATAGGAGGGTTAAGACATACAAGATAAAATCATATACAGCTTTCTGGGAGGAAAACGACATAAAAATGCACTGACTGCCGTTGAGGACATGACTCTCTCCATTCGCATTGCATCGAGGTTTTTCTCTGTTCCCAAGGATACTTCAAGAGTCGCATAAAAAATGTCTGAATCTCCAAGCCAAGTCGTTTACAAACACGACTTGGGATTCAGATTTAATGACGATTCTCTAATACCACAACTAAAAAGAACAAGCGCTAGAAAATCTGAATCTAGCACAGTTTTAAATTCAATACTTCACAAAGCCCGGCGGACGAAGTGAAAAGCCATGAAACGCCTGAGTAGGGCCGCATCAAAATGGCAAGAAGAGGTGAAGAAGATACGTCAAAACTTATCTATAGGCTCTAATTGTTGAATAACCAACTGAGGTGCAAATGTTCAACAAAATACAGCATTAGTGCAAAGAGACTGGCGGTGTTTGATCTGCAAGGAGTTTCGGAGCAACACAACACCGCGTTCTGTCTATAGATTCAATGCATGGAGTCTTAGAACTGGGCTCCTTGAAACTGGGTAAGGGCCCACGGAGTGAATTTCGAGTCTTTCAACAGCAAGAATTGAAGGAATGAATTTTTTTCACACTGTCTCGTTTTGTCCCGCAGGTTGGGACAAAATGACACACCTGGCGCATTTCTTATTTACTTAAAAAATAATGTTCTAAACGGTGGCAACATGGCAGGATTTATGTAGCACGGACCTTGTACTCAAAGGAAAGCTTCTGCATTGATGTTTAATTGTAAGGAGTGAAATGAAAATAAATATTTACTACTTTAAAATTTTGGCATATTTTAACCCACCCTATTCTAAAAGCCTGCTTTGGCTGCCAGCAACGCACCAAATCAGGGCACACGTGACTTCAGGCATATTCATTTTTTTTTCAACGAAGCGCTGTCGATGGACGGTACTTCATGCGCACTGACGGAATCATACTCAAGAAATACATCGAGCTTTCGATTGTTTACCGACTGCGCGCTAACGCAATATGCGCCACTCGAAACGGTGGTCCTCATGGCGTCGTTGTTGCATAAGGAAGCTCCGTGTGCCGATGTGCCTGGGTGTCTCACGCTCTTTTTTTTTATTTCACAGAGTCCGCGCGTCATGTCTCACCGTTCCGCGCCTGGAGAATATTTGTCTCGAACAAAGCGCCACGACCGCCGGCGCGCGCAGCACGTCTGCCTTGTTCCAAGGCCGAGCACACGCAATGGCAAGCCGCACACTTGCGCCGGTATGTTAGCTCGCGCCTCTCTCTCTCTCTCTCTCTTTCTCTCCCTTGCTCTTTTTTTTTTTTCAGAGGGGACGCTGTAGGTTGGCCCCGCGCGGTTACGCTTGTATGGACCCGTGCAAAAGGACGCGTGCATTCTCACGCGCGCACCTACGTCGGTGGAGGCTGCCACGGCAAACAAAGTGCCGAATGGAAGGCTTACGTGCGAGTAAAATAAATTGGCCGCTTTCCAGCAAGAGCTTCGGCAAGAGCTTACGAGCGTCGGAGAGTGACAGGTCGAAGTGCTCGAACCTGAAGAAGGAATCGAAAAGAAAACGGAGAAAACTACAGGCGGAAGAAAAACGTATACGGCCAACGAGGACAACGTATCAACGTCCCTCTCTCTCGGTTAACGAGGCAGCGATGAAAGGCGCTATGGTTCGATAGGCGATGTTTCAGTGCGTATAACGCACAAGTCCTGGCATATCCATCGTTCCGTTCCGGGCGTGATATCACCGTGGAATAACGCGCGATGCAATTACGCTACCGCAATTGCACAAGACGAGCGATTCAGAATGGGATAAGTGATGAGCGAAACGGTGTACCGGCGCTGAAAGAGCTCACACAGACTCGATAAGGCATTCGCGTTGTACGATGAACGCAGCTCTCCCTATACAGCATTAATACTAATATTAACTTTATTATTATTATTATTATTATTATTATTGAGCAAGAAAAACACCTCTTCGTGCTTGTTCTATTATGTTGTCGCATTGTGTATGAGCCATCCGCTGTGTTATGTACTCGCTTAGAAGCGAAGGAAGAAGAGAACGTTGCTTTCTGGTCTGGTTCTGCGAAAGATCTCAACTCCTGGCTGTCTGTATTATTTCGATCGTGGCAATATTCACGCTTCAGTTATAAGACCTAATAACTGTGCAGAAAAAAAACAAAAACAAATTACGCAATATTTTTTTCGTCTTATGTGATTCCTATGTGATTCCTAAATGAAAATAAGATAAAAGTGCAACCTGCGGATTCCCACTCGGAGGCACTAACCACTGCGCCATACCAACATGACAAATAAGATAAAAGTAAGCCCCGTAACTGTCGCTCAGGGGAAAGATACCTCAACAGTAGCTCACGATGAATTGGGGTAGGAAGGGATTAAAAAGATAGGATTAAACGGTATAGAGATAGAGAGAGGAAAAAGGAGAGAGCGTGGCGCAGGGACAGCGACATCCAGAAGTAAGGAGAAGATAGGAAAGATAGACACGGTCGCAGAAGTCCGAGGACGGGGCACCACTCAGCGAGAGCTCTTGTCGGTGTCAGGAGATGGCGTAGGGCGAGCCAGTCGGCCAGAGCTGCGCTGTCGTCGTAGATCGCGGGGGCACAACCGGTCGGCACGAAATCCAGAGAGCGAGTCATCTTCTTTCGCAACATGTGTGGCATTGATAGTTCTTTATCCCACTAATACGAACAAAAAATAGAGAAACAACTTGCAGCGCCAAATTCTTCATACACGGTTAACCGTGTTTCAGCTACGATTGTAAACGCTTTCTCAATTCCACTTCCACATATGCCCTGATTGCATGCATGCATTTACGTCGTTCTTATATTTCATCTCTGTACTCCCCCTATTTCCATAATTTCCCACACACTACGACAATTACTTTTAGTCATAGTACTCCCCCAAGACGAGACGAAGCTTGTTCGAGTAGTCGTGTAGTGAAATTTCAGGTCAAGAGGCGGGGCTATCCGGGACCTTGCTAGACAGCACCAATAATCCGCTTATCGGTCTCGTTTTGAAAAGCACTACATTAAAGCGCACTATAAAGCATCACGTTGTGACTAGTGCTTTATACATAGCTAAGCGTAATAAATCGCGTGGTTACAGCTATACGAAAATGTGTTGGACTTCGCCCTGATTCGGGTAATTTATGCTGTGTGGGTAAATAATACGTAGTCGTACCATCAGGCTCTGATAATACAGTCTTAAGTTAACGTCTTGGAAAAAAAATGTATCATTTAAATGTTTTTGTCGTAGCTTCGAAGTTGCCCTATAACATTTAATTTCTTTAAGTGCTCGCCTCTTGAGACAGTACAAGTAATGTGGCATTCACATACGGTTATGCTAGGTGTGACGGGCTGTGTACAATTATTGCACAGATGTTACCGCATCGCGGCAGGCACCTTGAAACTAGTGTCTCCCCGTTAGAAATTTCAAATGTAAGAGTGTTTTCTGAACAGTGTTTTTTCAAAAAGAAACAGAACATAAAACTTAACCTCTTAATGGCGATGCTCAGAATAAATTTGGACTACGGTTTGTTGGTAGACGTTAGCTTGAACGTGCATATTGAACGCAGGGAAAACTTTTATTTGCATATTGCCCAAAATTGGGCGGCAGTTGCGCACGTTTATGCGCAATCACAGCCTTGATATTTCACACTCGTATCGTTATTTTCATAATAAGGCAACAAATCTGGCGCAGAAATAACAAACCTAACTCCTGACAACTATTGTCTTTCCTCTTGGGTCTTCAGTATCCAACGGCGACTCGGCCGGCTTTGTCGAAGGAAGCGTGACGCGCCACATGCAAATGCTGCCGCTAAACCATGCGGATAGATTTGATTGATATGTGGGGTTTAATTTCGGGTCAGCAGCCGAGTACCTCAGCCACTAGACCATCACGGCGGGGTGCTAGACCATGCGGTAAAAACAAAAACGACACACAGTGCTGCCAACATGCGTGTAAACGTCGCAACTCTTCCGACTGGCGTGTCACTTCACAGTGAAAAATTGCAGTGCGCAAAATAATCAGCTAGAGCAGCAGTGCATCTTACATCAATTGTTGATGCAGTCATTTTTTAAAATGCTGATGAAGCTGCGATTTCCGATCTTTCTTTTCCGACTCTGTCACAGCAGCAGCGCAAGACTGCGATGAAAAATGAACTATAAATCTTTGCGGATGGATATGTCTTCACTACTGATTCGTGTTTTCAGATAAATTCGAAAAAAATTACGATAAACACTCGGCGGTAGTATCTTTATAAATTGAAGTTTATTCAATAAACTCAGATTTTAAAAAAGGCATTCTCAACGTTCAAAGGGCATTTTTGAAGCTGAAATCATCAATTGGAATCCGCACACCTCCATCAGTGGCAATAACCACGTAAAGTATGTTTGGCTCTTTAACAGCAAGCTTTGTCGTGTAAGTAGGAACAAACGTAGGTGTTCTGTGTTGAAGTACTTGTTCGTACATGTTTCTGTGGTCAAACCACCTAAATACACTTACTAGGTTCGCATATTTTTGTGGTCAAATATTTTGTCGAAGATTTTGAAGTATTTATATAATAACAATAATAATAATAATAATAATAATAATAATAATAATAATAATAATAATAATAATAATATACATTATTCTTCACCAAGAAGACGAGGGAGGATGGGAGAGAAAGCTGAGAAACAGCTTGACTGGCTCCTGCCACCAAAATTACACTTGGGTGATAATACAATACAGCAGTGCACATGAACAGCTTTATTTACAAAGTAAATAAAGAGAAAGTGAGAAAAATGAAAAAAAGTGATAGCAGGGTCAAAAGCAAGGATTCAATGCAATTTCACTGAGAAATATTATTAATAGGACGACATTGCAACAAGTTATAATGCAAAATTAAACACTCTATTTCATAGAAATAGAGATCAACGAAAAATAAAGTACGATTATCCATACCGAATTGGAAAAAAAAACTTAGCGACAGGAAACATGGAGTTCTAGTTTTCACCTATTTAAATGTACAGGCAGCAGTCTACAGTTCCACAGTGGCTCTGTGGCTATGACGCCCTACTGGTGAGCACAATGTTAATAATAATTGTTCAGGTTTTTTTTTCAAAACGTTCAATAAGATCATAAAGGACACCGTAGTGTCGAACATTTCGACCGTTCTTTACCGTGCACTGACATCGCGAACTACAAGGGCCTCTACCATTTTCTTCTGCTTAATAATGCGACTGCGGAAATCGATCCCACGACATTCGCGTCAGTAGTCGAGCACCGTAATCACCAGACCATCGTGGCGGGTCAGCGCAAGGTTGAGGGCTCGATTATAAGCAACTGTGTCCGAGCTTATAGCTTCGGCAGGAACGTGTTGCGAAAATACTACTTGTGTTAAGGCGCGTCAGAAAATGGCAAAAGAAAAAAACCCGTATTTCACCAAAAAAAAGGACCACCTCGCCAAAGGGAACCCTGATGGGATGCAAAGCAGCAGCGGTGCGCACGGCGTTGACCCGGTTTAAACGGGCGCTAACGTGGGTGCTGGAAGAACTGTTTGAAGCGAAACTCCATGTAGTGTTTACTCTACTGAACGTTTGACATGGGAGGCGGGGAGCATTGAAGACGCTTGTGCTCGGCTTCCTTGGTTCTCGTCTCGTCAGTGTTACCCACGCACCGTCTGTATTCTCAAGCGTGATCGGTTTTCTTGACTCGCACCCCGTCGGTGTCGCTAGTCTTCCACTGCCGACGCTTGCGTTCGGCTGCTTCGGCTTGCACCTCGTGGGTGTTGACGTCGCCATTCGTGAACGCGATCGGCTTCGCTAGCTCTCGCAATGCCGACGACAGCCGAGAAAGGTACGCGCACACTTGCGGGAAGCATGCCGCGACGGCGTCCCGCCCGTCGGTGCAATCACGCGGCAAGAATTGGCGCGCTGTCCACATTAGATAGTTTTATCTGGGCGGGTTTACGAGCCAGCGGGTGAGCAGAGGAGAGGGTGAAGCGTGGCAGATGACATGCGGTGAGCGGCGACAGACTAGGCAGAGAGTTACGTCAACGCACGCGCACTACGAGGAAAGGCGTGACCTACTTGGCACCGCCCCAATACCTGCGTCCAGAGGAGCGCGGTGCGAACGGAGGGACAGCGTCACACAGGCCAGTCAAATAGCTGCTTCACATCTAATAATTTGGCAGCCTTCTACTCGTCACTCATCATTGCACTGGGCAAAACTTAGAAAACAAGTTGCTTGCTGAGTATTGTTTGCTTACAAATATGCCAATTCTCAAAGTGAATTCAAGACCAGCCTTTGCAAAAATTTTTGATGAATGACATAGCGTCCCGAGTTTTATCCTAAGCACACGCGCACTCTCACACGTTGTATATCGACACTCACATGCGCTGAATATACAAAAGTGAATGCTGCTGATAAAAATATGTTAAGATGAGCTATGGTGCCAAAATTTCGCATTTATCACTGCTGATCATCAACAGCAGCAGCAAGCCTCTCTCCCGTACCTGTTTACCTCAGTCGGTACCATGTTGTGCGAGCGAGTCATTCATTAGGCAACGCCGGCCGCGCAGGAGAGCGAAAAAATGAATGGAGGGGCAAAGAGCAGCCGAGTAGGAAATGAAACCCCATGTGGCCACCTTTTTACCTCCTGCTGAGTCAAGGT
This sequence comes from Rhipicephalus annulatus, assembly GCA_013436015.1. Classification (NCBI taxonomy): domain Eukaryota; kingdom Metazoa; phylum Arthropoda; class Arachnida; order Ixodida; family Ixodidae; genus Rhipicephalus; species Rhipicephalus annulatus. Next base: position 77,718 of record WOVY01012561.1, on the reverse strand, counting down.
TCAATAGGCAGTGCACGTATATTCCAAGCAACGGAGTGTCCATACATATTTTGTCTTAGTTGCTGCCAGACGTACGTCTTAAAAGAATGCTGTCACGTTATGCGCAGTTGGGAAGTGCGCGGAAAGGTTGCGCAAACGTCGTTACTATTAATATCAACGTCAATAAAAATGAGCGGCAATCTTACGATTACGTAGCACGTTCAGTCCATATTTATGCTTATGTAAAGCGAACATCGATCGCTTGTTAAGGGAGCTTTTAAATCGGATAGTTGCGCAAAAGTACTCCGACCCTACTCCAAGCCAAGTCGTTTGACGTATATACTCCGGTTGCCTTGTGTCACGCAAAAATGGGTACACCTTCTTGTAAAGTCAACCGTGTGTTTAACAATATTTTGATGGCGTCTGAAGTCATGTGAGTGCGTGTCTGATCCTTCCAATGGGTTCCTTCAAACATCGCGAATGAAAACCAGACTTTACGTCAGCATGTGGTCGCACACGTGCTGATAGCGTTCATGTAAGCGGAAATAATGCTATAAAATGACTAATGCAACGATGCACTAAGTGAAAGTAAATCGAATGATTGATTGATATGTGGGGTTGAACGTTCCAAAACCACCATATGATTACGAGAGACGCCGTAGTAGAGGGCTCCGGAAATTTCGACCACCTGGGGTTCTTTAACGTGCGCGCAACGCTGAGCACACGGGCCTACAGCATTTTCGCCTCCATCGAAAATGCAGCCGCTGCAGCCGGGATTCGATCCCGCGACCTGGGGAAAGTAGATCGAAAGAGGCCTTCGTTGAAGGTACTCATTCTCTTGAGCTTCAATTACTTTCATCGGTGTCCCTTTTTTGCAGCATTTCCAGAGTTTAGAGAAAACAACACTAAACACCTAAAACTTTAGGGGAAGTACTTTCACACGGCGGCATATTTATCGCGCTTGTCGCATTTGATTAGCGGAATTTGGAATGAGCTATTCGTACGGAAACTTTTGATGTTATCATACGTGGTCCGCATAGTAATTATGTTGCTAATTTGTACCTCAATGCACAAGATCCGAATTTCCGGAGCTCTGCAATACAAAGTGTCTCATAATCAAATCGCGATTTTGGGACGTGAGATGTCATATATTATTATTATTATTAGGAATGTTCATGTTCATCTGCCGTCAGGCAGAGCGGTTGCTTGCAGTAGGCTTATTTGAGGGCGCTGCTATGACAAGCGGGGTATACGAACATAACCACTTGCTATTTTACACATTTCGCGAGCTTTCTTTATCAGTCGTAAAAATTAGCGCGCATGCAAATAAAAAGTTGCTGAAAACAGCGCACTCAGTTATCCCTTAAAAAGCTTGCAGATGCCTTATTGACCATTTCTCAGTCAGGAAAGTACTTCTGTAGAACTACCAACTGTATAATTTTAACTAATTAAATGTCATTGATAAAAAAATATGGATGGCTTCTGCATTGTACTGGGGAAAATACAGGGGTATCATCGTGCAACGCAGTTAATGTTAATCTGTTTTTTTTTATCTTCTAGCTAGGTAACCGGGACACTCTGTGCAAGTGTATTTGTTCGGATCAGCGGTGAAGTGGGCGCACAAAGCAGCATCCCGGGCGATGCACGAGAAACTTCTTTTATTTTCTTATTTTGTTTATTTTAATTTTTGTGTGTGGGAGTGGGGGTGGGGTTGGGGCTTTTTTATAACCCTGCGAGCAGTTTTCTGCGAGTGCGTCACCTTTTTGCTGTTTTTACGGGAAAATGAACGAGTCAAGCGCAAGACAGAGTGAAATATCAGTACTTTAGAAGGACATTCGAGTGAAAGAATAAATCCGTTCATACGAATAATTTATTCTTTCAGAACGTAATGTCGTCTTCACTTTCACCATCACATACCAACTTGCCAACAGCCGCAAATGAAGGTAATAGTTTGTTCTTTGACCTTCGTGCCACTATTTCAGTGTGTAAAATTCGGTGCATGTGACAGCAGTAATTTCAATCTCTTTAGGTATTTTGGCTGCAATGGTTGAATGATATCTTATGATACATGATACATCAAGACATTGTGTCACTTAAACGCAGTGTAAGTATCTCTTAGGAACAAACGATTGCATAGGCCCTAGCGGACGCCGTTAAAATATATGAAATCACGGCAACCTGGAACGAGAACTCCTAAAGGTGTCGTCACCCGTATTTTCTCAATTACAAGGCGTCTTCTCGCAGTAAAAGTGGTGCTCGCGGTATAGTGCAACTGTGAGCTTCTCGCGCGAATATTAACTTCATCGAATGCATGGGGTCAGTGCTCAACAATGCTGTTGAACGCTCTCTTTCTTAGCAGATTTAAAGCATTGCATTTCAATATATTGTATAGTGTTGTGAGGCGCAATATTGCATGCAGGTCTAATGAAACAAGTTCTGTGGTTTCCAGTACCAAAACTCCTAGCTGCCAACGTGCTCTGTCGAGGCAAGTCGAATGTGCGTCAAAGTCACTGACTATTGTCATCCGACCATCACATGCCAGCGTGTTTACATATGTGTCATAAAAATGCAACTGTAGGCATATACGGATCCACACCGTCGCGCTTAAATATTTCGTGGCGGTGAGCGCATGGTCAACTCTCTTAATTTCCGCGGTCATTGCTGTTGAAGCTCAGCATTGTTTTTCCCACAGAGGCGGTCAACTGCAGTCAGACATGCGTGGGATCCGCCTTTACTCTGTTTGCTCCGTTCTCGGAGGAGCGGAGACGGAGCTGTTCCAAGCGGGGCGCGAAGTAAACAACTCGTGTCAGGATGTGAACACCCTGAGGTGTGACATGAGCAAGTTGGAGCTCACACACCCGCACACGCGCGCCCGTCGAAATCCTTCTTCGCCGCTGACAGCCCGGCTCCGCGTACGCGCGCCCACGTGCTGTACGTCGCTCTCCGCGGCCGCCGACTCATACCATCCCTCGCTGACCAACCATTATAGGAACACGAGCTCGCCTTCCGAGTCTGCGTAGCCACGGGCTTGTACACATCTCTCTTGGAGAAACCGCCCCCGTGGTTATGGGGCTCGACTGCTGACCCGAAGGTCGCGGCATCGAATTCCGGGAACGGCTGCTGCATTTCGGCGGAGGTCAAATGCTCAAGGCCAGATTTAGGCGCACCTTAAAGAACATGGTGTTCAAAAATTTTCTGGAGTCCCCCACTACGACGTCTAGCCCTCATAATTATATCATAGTTTCGGGACGTAATACGCCAACAAATATTCAGGCGCAAGCCTTGAATACCTCCTCCGCCGCGGTGGTCTAGTGGCTATGGTACTCGGCTGCTGACCCGCAGGTTGCAGGATCGAATCCTGGCTGCGGCGGCTGCCCGTGTGCTCAGATTTGGGTTCACGTTAAATAACCCCAGGTGATCTATATTTCCGGAGCCCTCCACTACAGCGTCTCTCATAATCATATCATGGTTTTGGGACGTTAAACCCCACACATTAATAAAAGCCTTGAAGCCTCATAAAATGAGAAAACTGACTGGCGTCCCCGAGTCGGTAGCGTCAAGTGATACAAAACGCAATAAACAGATTACTTCACCTTATAACGTCTTTATGGCTTCAGAGATCAACAAAATTTGCCACGTCGTAAAAACGTCACGCGGATGTCATGTGACATGAAGATGACGTTATCACATAGCACCGTACCTTGTTCAAAAGGGGGACGATCTCAGAAACAGCGCAAAACTGTAGGTGAAATGCCTTCGATCTCGGCGAGAGTTCAAAACCACGTTAATTAATTGATATGTGGGGTTTAACGTCCTAAAATCACCATGTGGTTATGAGAGATGCCGTAGTGGAGGGCTCCGAAATTTCGACCACCTGGGGTTTTTTAACGTGCACACAACTCTGGGCACACGGACCTACAACATCTCCACCTCCATCGAAGATGCAGCCGCCGAGGACGGGATTTGATTCCGCGATCTGCGGGTCGGCAGCCGAGTACCTTAGCCAGTAGGCCACAGCGGTGGGGCCAAAACCACGCAAGTGCAGAAACATTTCTGCGGGGAAGGGGCAGGATCAATACATTGAATGAAGAGAAAAAAAGTCACAATTTCGCCGCAAGGACGAAGCAATGAATGCGATAGCAACAACTGGGATGTAACGCTGAGGTTGGCAAGCAGATCGAAGTGTGTAGCGCGCTGCTCGCACACAAATTACGTACGAAAACAACACTCACAAGACGAGAGCCAACTAACAACGTTTACAACTCGACATTTAACACACTGTTTAAACAAAAACAGGTACAGATATGAGTGCGAACTTTGTTGCTTCGCTGTGTTTGAAAAGGGCTCTCTTTTCGCAAACCGGGCCTGTCCTGTGAGCGAAGTGATCTTTGTGCGCTCGGCAACTAAACGCAATCGTTCCAATGAAAGCTTAAGGCGCGCGATTGTTCCCCACCACAAGATAAGTGCACGAATAAAGCGCCTTACCTTCGTGGAGCAAAGCGCAAGTGGGAAATGAGCGCGCATCGGCGCATCGCGACGAGCTTTACGCCGAGCGCACTCGTCGGGCCATCTTGCTGGTAATGCTGAAAACACGCTATTTACCCTGAGATAGGCGTCGGCAGTGCTAAGTGGTATATATAAATAGCTTGCCCTTTCAGCGTTCAGTGAGGTGCTCCACCGTGGCTCAGTAGTTAACGCCACGCGCTCACGAGTGATAGGTCGGACATTCGATCCCGCACGCCGGAGTCTTTTCGTGGGTTATTTTTCTTTTCTTGTGTTTTCATTCATAGACACCTATACATATATGTTGAATGACGGCGGACACCGACGCCGGCGTCGAAACCCAGCTGAGAGTGTCCGTATAATAGCTATCACAATAAGAGAACGTGGGTTTTGCCTTCCAGTCGTCTTACGTGAGTGCTTAAGGGACCCTGTGAGTTTTTATTAAATTTATCTGGAGGCGCCCAATGCGGAATTGTAATTAGGGTGTAATTGTGTGTGCGTAGACGTGGGACCTGTGCATAGAGATGGTCACAGAGATAAATTTTGCAACTGGAGACCAGACAGGACTCTGGCCGACTCGCTTCAAAAAGCCCCACACAAACACCTGGAAATACAAAAAAAACGAACGCGTTATTCTCTCTTGGCCTTTGTCAGCTTTCTGGCGCAATTCGTGACGCGTGAATTTCTGTTACCTCTATATTAGCATATTATTAATTGGTCCTTATACGTGCAATATCGGATCTGAATTGTCTCCTGAACTACTTTGCCATGCAACCAACCACCCGTTTTTCTGTGTCTCGCGTGGGCAAACTGTGCGCGATCAACTAATTTCACTTCCTTTTGTGCGTTTGCAACCGCGTAAGCGGCGATAACAGCAGTGTAGCCGACAAGCACGAAATCTTGGTAGGTTCAACGCTTAGTACTGACATTGTACACGTGTTTTTATAAATTAAGTGGCGAGGAGGAGACATCGCGCGCAGGAAGGCAAATGAAGGCGATGAGGCAAGCACGCCCCGTCTTCGAACGCGTGGCCATAGAGAAATATACTATGTAAAGAGTGGCCACTCGAGCCTATTCGCGGCTCAGCAAGCAGGCTCTGACCAACCGCTAGATGGCGTACCCCTGCTCACGTCTACTCTTCTGCCACGACATGTAATAGCGCCTCAGAAGGACAATGAAAATTCAAGTTTGACATCACATTTTCGCAAAAAGGAAACTTTATTGATTGGTGTGATTTTCCATATTCACTCTACAACTTGTCACGCTGGGGACGTATAATGCTTTGATCAGTCAAGTCTGACTAGAAAGTGTTGTTTTCTACATTTCTTTTGAACGAAGGGTACACGTTCATGTGGTTTATATGTGCTGTACATGTACTTCCTACGTGGAAGCATGGGTGTGGAGTCTAGTGGTAAAGACAGTCGCTTTCGGAGCATTATAGTACGGATTGAAATGCCAGTAGCGAAAAGAAAATCTTTTTGTTATTTTATTTATGCTGAAAACATTTTCGGGTCTGACCAGCCACTCGTGGCACTGAAAACAGCGCAGTAGCTCGGCCGCAGGATATATATATACGAGAGTGTCCACTCTTTATGTAAGTAGGTTTCTCTATGGTGTGGCGTTGAGGGGCCCCTTAATAACAGACGTCAAGGCCAAGCGACAAAGGTGAAGCGTTCTTCTATCGTTTTTTGCGTGTTTCACTCTTGCGTACGCATGCATTCCGGTTAGCCTAAAATAATTAAGAACACACTGCGAGTTCCCGCATGCGCACTCGCAAGCTACAGGTTGTGGTTCCGTGTATTCGTTTATATCGAAATGATCGGGAAACAAGCAGTTGTTCCACAAGTAAAAACAATAACAAGAAAAACACATATCTAGTCGATTCGATTTACGCACTGAACAGTGTCGCTCGTCCCTTCTGCAATCGAGTTGACTTCTCACGTTTTAAAAGCGCCCCGCCGGGGGGGGGGGGGAGGGGGGTCTATAGTGGCTACAGCACTCGGCTGCTGACACGGAGACCACGGGATCGAATCCCAGCTGCGGCGGCTGCATTTTCTATGAAGGCAAAAATGCTGTAGGCCCATTTGCTCAGATTTGGGTGCACCCCAGATGGTCAAAATTTCCGGAGCCCTCCACTATACGGTGTCTTTCATAATCGTATACGGTGGTTTTGGGACGTTAAACACGGCACATCAATTAAACCAACGTTTCAGAAGCACCATGTGTATTGAGGAGAGGCCAAGGAAGGAGACTGCTGTAAGTCAGTGTTTTCACGCCTCACGAGCAATTTTTGCACAAGTGCAGCCATGGAGAAAGGGTAGGGGGAGGGGTGTATATGTACAGTAGCGTCCGAATGTGATTCGTTCAATTTTTATATGTGTGATGATTGTAAATGTGAAATCCTTAATACATCAATATGCTGGCACCACTGTACATTACGCATGTTATCTCTCAGCGTTTATTTCGAGCAAAGCCCCAGGTGGTCAAAATTTCCGGAGCCCTCCACTACGGCGTCTCTCATAATCATATGGTGGTTTTGGGACGTTAAACCCAACATATCAATCAAATTATTTCGAGCAAAGCTTATACCCGGGTTTCGCTGAATGCGAATCCCTTTTTACGTGGCAGCGCTGAAGGAACACGAATGATCGATGTTGCATACATCCTTGAGTAGCGAGGGCACGTGCAGCACACACAGGTGTACTCAGCTGTATCGTGCTTCACTGTTTTAAATCGCCTCTATACGAGTTAGTAATGTTGGACACAACTCATGATCGCGGTCTCGAGGTCCTGAACGGATGTGGCGAAGCGTGCGCAAGTTGCAGTGAGAGTGTACGTGCCAGAACATACGCGTATACCGTGTATACGTTTTTGTTGTCTCGTTCGTACTGTAGCAGAACTATCGAAGCGTGTGGCATTGGTTGCTGACGCCACTCATCGATCTATAAGTGCGCGTGTATTTACGTACACAGCGTCTGCTTTGCGTTAATGGCGAGACTTCCGCGACAAAGGCGCCAATCAACGACTACTTTATAGTGCTGCGCTTTCGCAATCCAGTCGCAGCGCGCCAATGTGTGGGCCAGCGGTCGCCAGTAGTGTTAGGTCACAGAAATCTTGCTCGTGCGAGACACGTACGGACGGATTTTGCACCCCAAGGAGCAACCTAAAGGGTACAAGCAGATGGCCCGATAGGGTAACGTATTACGAACTGTTTCTATGCTCGCCAGGGGAGTGCTCGTAGTCAGCCAGAGGCCGGGCGTGTGTGGGTGTGCGCTTTTGGGCGAGTTGCGCTCCAAAATGAACGCGTGGGAGTCCCTCTCGGCGAAAACCACTTCGCGCGACGGCGGCGATAAAGAAGCAGAGCTGCGAACGGCCGCCGCTAGCGAGGTGCGCTCTCTCTCACAACTGCTGCAGCGCTCATGCAGCGACGGCATACGTGTTATGTATTCAGCAGAGTTTTTCCAGAATGCTGCCACAGCAAGAAGGTGGCAAGAGCACACTGTAGTGACACGTAAACTTTTGCGCCAAAATGAACTAAAAATACAAAGACAAGTAGATCGGTTTCGCCCCCCTCTCTCCCCACTCCCTCCACCACAAAAAAAAAAGGTACGATGGTGGCAAGACGGATAGCTCAACCTTGGTGATTTGCTGGCGAGCACCACTAATCCTATTATCAAAAAAGAGGCCAGAAAGTACCCCCATAGTTCAGTCTACAACAGCACGAATGGTGCGGAACGTACACGGGGAAAGGCAATCGCTTACTGAAGTTGCTCGCCTCTGTGTATACATTTCTCGACTGGTGACATTGCGCGCCACCTGTGCCTGTCATGCGCAGACGGCACGATTTATCAAGTTCTGCATCTGCGAGGCACTCACTTCGGGGCGTGTGAGCCGTTATTAAATGTTCTTCATAAGTTTCATAAGAATCTCTTCGCTACTTTTTGATAAAGGCGAGAATTCTGTATAACCGTGTGGTCAGATTTGGGTGCACGTTAAAAAAACCCCAAAATGGTTGAAATTTTCCGTGCCCTCCACTACGGCGCCTCTCATAATCATATGGTGGTTTTGGGACGCTAAACCCCAGATATCGATCAATCTCTTAGCTATCGTCCGCACTAGTGCCGTTTATCAGCGCAACGGCTAGAGTGCGAGCGCTTAACGGCAGTTGCCAACATATCCACGGTTCTCCTACAAGAGTCACCTTGCTAACTTCTGTAAGAAAATATACACGAACCACAACAATACATTAATGCAAATAGGATTCGTTGATTGATATGTGGGGTTTATTGTCCCAAAACCTTGATTTGATTATGAGAAACGCCATAGTGGATGGCTCCGGAAATTTCGATCACCTGGGGTTCTTTAACGTGCACCCAAATCTCAGCACATGGGCTACAGCATTTTCGCTTTCATTGAAAATACAGCCGCCGCAGCCGAGATTAGATCTCGTGACCTGAGGGTCGACAGCTGAGTACCTTAGCCATTAGACCACCGTGGCGGGGCAATGCAAATGGGTTGGCCACATAGACCAGTTTAGGTGGTGCTGTCGCAACACCGGCAAAATAAATAAATCACATCTCACTCATCTACCGCTGCCAAACTTGTGCTTGTCACCCTGTGCTTTTCATTGGTGCTAGAGGCGTGGTAAATGGGTCATGTTTGAAGAGCCAAAGTCTTGTTTACAATTATTGCCTGCAATATGCAAAAAACAAACATACAAAAAACCCTGTCAATTCGAAAGAAGGCAAGGTCAGCATATACGACTATTATTCATAAGTACGAAAGTATGAGGGTTAAAAATGGGCGTTGTTATTTACAAGCGTTGTTCGGAGATACTTCTTGTACGCATACTCGCGGTATTTTGGCTGTTTGTGAAAATAGGACACGATATTTAATTCTCTTACATAGTTACTTATGGTACGAATTGTTGAAATTCATCATGCGTGCTTGTACGCAAGATTAGCTTTTGCCCACAGCTTCCTTGATCTTACCACATCAATTACATGAGAGAAACACTGTTATTACAGCGAAAGCTGTAATGATATTACGACTCGGGTCTGGCGCAGCGCCGTAGTTGTCCGCCGCCGCCACCGGTGTCCGTAACAACATCACGCGAAATTGAAAAAAAAAGCTTGCACCAATGACACAGTGGGGCTTGAACCCGGAGTCCGCTGGTTGCCCGCCCAATATTTTACCACTGAGTTACGCCGCGGTACTTGTAACTTGTCAAACCTGCCTTAGGCAGGCTTTATGCCGGGAAAGCAATCGCGTTAATACGACTTATAAAGCTGTTTTAAAACAGCGAAAAATCAAAGTCGTCTCACAATGTGATAAGCGTAACGAGTGGGCCGTCTAATGCTCCAACCCATTACAAAAGCTTGTTCTTGTTCCCCTATTAACTGTGGCGCATACCCACTTCAGCCATAATTTCTCATCGGCGTCAGCCACTGTATGAGTAATTGGCGCAAAATTCCTTGCAATTGTTTAGCGGATGCGACGTTTCTCAGAAGATTGACAAAAATAGCATAAGGAATGCCGACCTACTACCAAAAAATATTATTAATTCCCCAGTGGGTATTAAACAAGTGTACTTGCAGTAGTTACCGAATGAGTGCTTTGAAAAGGCTCTGTAAGGCAGCTCTTCTAGCTTTCGCTGACTATGCTGCACCTCATCTATGATGACGTTTATTTACGTCTACTTTGGTCGATACGTCTTTTTTTACTTTTTGTTTCTTTTTGCCTGCGGATTATTTACCCGAATTTCGAAGCCGTAAACAAAGAAACAAGAGCTTTTAGAGATATGTTAACTCCCTGAAAATAAGCGTGCAAACGCGGACACGAGAGAATATGCCAACACTTGTTATACTCATCTCTTCTATGTTTGAACTTTTATGACGAATTGTCACCGTTTAGCTCAACTTTCTGACATTATAAGCCTAATGATGGAGCGCAGATACCTAACATTTACGCTTGCCACAAGCGAAGTTATAGAAATCGCAAATGATCACGGTAATATTGTTGTTTTGGCCAGTAAAACTCAAGAATTTAAAGTTTGATCTCCCTAGCAGCGACAGGTCCGGGCTGGCGTGATGGGCATACTTAAATCAATCAATCAATCAATCAATTTATTTATTTATCAATCAAATATTTAAGCAATCACTCAATCAGTTCTGTTTTTGTTTCCAATAGGACGAGTATGGAATTAAAAGATCGAGTGCTTGACGAAGTTCCGACCCCGTTATGCACTGGGTTACTGCCTTTTTTCATTCTCAATCATCTTGGCATTTCTCGTCTCGCAAGCCAATCATACGCTCTTTTGATCAACAGCCCTGCCTTCTCCCTTCATTTTTTTTTCTATTCCGTTCTCGACTGGAAATGTATCCAAAACAAGTAGCAACATTTGACGCTGCTTCAGTCGATGCTCCAGAATAGACCGTTTACTTTTCTTTACTTACCTTTTTTGTTATTTTAATATAATCATTTTGATTTACGGTTGTAAATATAGTCTCCAAGCAAATGACAGAAGAACGCCTGACAAACAACTTGAAGGTTTTCTTGCGAAGAAGTCCAGCTCGAATTTAAAGAAAACCATATGAATATGGCAAACATTTTGTCGCACGCAATAATCTTCGTATAAAAAACGTTTGACCCCTTCTTATTTAGAAAAGACTGCCACGGCTAAAAAGCGAACCCATGACCATGAAAATGCCGCAACTACCAACGGCTGGTGCTTGTATTGCGTTTAGTAAGAACAATATGCGTTATGCCGTAACTCTGATGCGAATCCACTGTGCCGCATAGCCTGAGGATTTTCACAACCATGTGCGTGTCTTTGCAGAGAGCCTTGCGTCAGGTGATACGGCATTCGACTCCGTGTCTCTCGTAGCCCTAAACAGCCCCCACTCTTCGCGACTCACACGTGTTCGTTAGTCGTCGGTTGGTAATGCGGACTTCTTCAAACCATACGATGTTTCCCAACTACCCTCCTGGAGCTCTCTTTCTTTCCTTCCCACCGTGTTAGACCGTGTCATGTTTTTTAGGGGCGAAGCTCCTTAAGGCGTGGGTCTGTCCATCCTCTGTTGTCGCACGTAGCCACCGGTGCACATACCCGCCCTAGAACGGGTATGTACTTGGAGTGTTCACTAGATAGACGCGCGGACAGACGCATAGACGGACCGACAGACAGACCAGCAGACGGATGGATGGAGGCGCGGACCGGGTATGTGCCACATGGGATACGAGATGGCGATACTTGGAGTGTTCACTAGATGGACGCACGAACGGACGGGCAGACAGACTGGAAGACGGATGGATAGATGGACGGACGCGTGGATGTACGGACGGATGCACGCATGGACAGATGGTAGGACGCATGGATGGACGAACGGATGGTCGCGCGGACGGACAGAAGCAAGAACTAACGAACGGATGGAAGCATGGACGGGCTGAAGGATGCTTCGACCCACGCATCATCATTCACTCCGTTAATATGCTGTGATTTTTTTCCCCTTGGATGGTCATGAGCGAACCCCTGAGTTGCCTCTGTTGTCGTACATTACGGTGGAAGTCCTCAGAAGGCACGTCAGATATTTTCTGCGTGCTCCCTGTGTCACCGTGCCTTCAGACAACCGCCAAGCAACGTTCGCTAAAACTGTTGTCAAGTACAACGACAAACTCCTCTCGCGCTTCACCATCGATGCCTCCTTGGTGCCTTATCCAGAGTGCATCTCAGTGTGACGGAAATCCGGGAAAAAAGTGAGCCGTTGTCACCTGTGCTGAAGCAACTGTCCCTGCATGCTTCTTCTGCACGAGAGGTATGCGGACAGTGTACACATATACAAAGTGTCCTATACAAAGATCCGATCTCAAAGCGGTTACATAGCTTGAGTTTGTTACCAGGCATCCCCTGCAGTGTTATGTCAGTGCGTGCGAAACATTTGGATAAGAGACCCAGTGAAACACGAGTTTAGGTTTCGTTTTTTTTTTACAGCGAAAGATGTTATGAGATCACAACTCGGGTCTCGCGCAGCGCCGTAGTTGTCCGCCGCCGCCAGTGTCCAGAACCACGTCGTGCGAAATTAGAAAATACGCCAGGCCTGCGTGGAAAGCGCAGCACAGTCACAGCGAAAGCTAGCAGAGCGCCCTTTCAGAGCCTTTTCAAAACACTCATTGGGTAACTACTGCAAGCACACTTGCTTGATACCCACTGGGGCATTAATAATAAACTTTTCGGTAGTAGGCCGGTATTTGCTATGCTATTTTTCGTCATCCTTCTGAGAAGCGTTGTATCCGCTAAACACTTGCAAGGAATTTCGTGCCAATTCTTCATGCACTGGCTGACGACGATGAGGGCCTTCACATGGCTGAAGTGGCTATGCGCCACGGTCAATAGGGGAACAAAAATAAGCTTTTGTAATGGGTCGGAGCATTAAACGGCCCACTCGTTACGCTATTCGCATTTGGCGATGACTGGTCGTTTTTCCGCTGCTTTAAAACGCCTTATAAGCCGTATTAACGCGATTACTTTACCCACATCAAGCCTTTTTAAGGCAAGTTTGCCAACATGTCACAAACACCAGCATAGCTGGCCGTTGCGGGGATTCATAAAAGAAATTGTTGATACTGTCAGGTTTTTGAAATCCAGGTTTACCTTAGAGTATTTGTATACTGTTGACAAAACAAATTTAACCGCTGCACTTGTCAATAACATTTTCCCCGAACCTGTCTATCGAAAGCCATATTCGCTTCTGCCTGGTCACGATGTATTATTTCGTGTACGTAGGATGTGTATATCTCTTTCAGCGAAAACATTTTTCTTTACACTGCACATTTCCACGCTGCCAGTGAAAACGTGGCTGAATGAAAAATCAATATACGTACCCTGGACAGTGAATTGTAGACTCTGCAACCAACCTGAGACTATAGAGCATAGTTTTATTGATTATCGTGACGCTTTTTACTTTTGGGAAATTCTAAAAAGAACGTTAAGAATTTCCAATCACAGCTCATGGTATTAGATTCCTTCCGTCCAGAAAGAGTCTGACTGATAATACTCCTTACGACCTGCTCATGTTGTTGGGACTTTATTCATAATAGAAAAGTCGCATATCGATAGACACGCCGAGCCACCACGGTCGACGAGATCTGTCTTCCGAGAAGCAGCTGCTCAAGTGCGCAGTGTTGTCGAGACTTTTGACCCCGTTCCGGAGTGGCTTCCCGTTCTTGACGCCTGTGTGTGCTTGCCTGACTTCTGATGAAGTATGTTGTGTGTACTTTACTGGGGATAATTTCATTCATTAAAGAAAAAACCAGCATAGCTCAGTGGTAGAAAACTGGGCTGGCACCCAAAGGACCCGGGTTCAAGCCCCACTGTGTCTTTAGTGCTAGGTTTGCCAACAAGTCACAAGCACCGACGTAGCTCAGTGGTGGAATATCGGGCTGTTACCCAGGCAGACCTGGGTTTTGTGTCTTTGGTGTCTTTAAACTGTGTCTTTATTGCTAGGTTTCTTTTTCTAACTTTGTGCGATGTGGTTACGGACACGGACGGTGGCGGCGGCGGACAACTGCGCGTGACCCGAGTTTGGATCTTATAACAGCGTTCGCAGTAATAACCTAGTAACAATGACACAGTGAGGCTCGAACCCAGGTCCACTGGGTGCCAGCCCAGTATTCTACCACTGAGACACGCGAGTGCTTGAGACTTGTTGGCAAACTTGCCTCAGGCAGGCTTGATGTCGGGAAAGCAATCGTGCTCATACGACTTATAAAGCGTTTTAAAACAGCGAAACTACAAGCAGTCGTCGCACAATGCGAATAGCGTAATGAGTGGGTCATCCATTGCTCTAACCCATTACAAAAGCTTGTTTTTTGCTGAGCTATTAACTGTGGCACATACCCACTTCAGGCATAATTCCTCATCGTTGTAAGACACTGCATGAACAATAGGCACAAAATTCCTCGCAACAGTTTAGTGGACCACGCTTCTCAGAAGAATGACGAAAAACAGCATAGCAAATGCCGGCGTACAACCCTAAAATTTTATTAATGAAGCCACAGTGGGCATCAATCAAGTGTGCTTGCAGCAGTTTCTAAACACCCAATGGCTGTGTTCTAATACTCACATTAGACGGGTAAATAGACAGCTACAGATGGCGTAGCCGGCAAAGTAGCGTAGCCGGCAAAGTAGACAGCTCCAAGAAGACCGCATCGTAGTAGACAAATACGATGCAGGCTACTTTGCTGTCTAAACAAGATGGCGACTCAGCGAATCGCTCAGATAGATCAAATCTCTCCAGAATGGCAGTCTGCACACAAGCAGACGCTTTCCCAGATGCTCAATGTGAGTGACGGTTGTTTTTGATTTCAACACGAAATAAGCCAGAAATTACAACTGTTACGTTTGTTTCTTTTAGCTTTTTCTTCTCAACGCAAGGTGGAACATCGTCGCATAAAAGCTGTTTAAACATGTTCCAACTCTCGGACAGCACGGGCTCGGTGCGGTCTTCTAAGCAGTCTGCGTAGACTGTCTACGCGCTGTCTAAGAATTGGAACGCAGCCAATGAGTGTTTAGAAAACGCTCTGAAAGGCCGTTCTTCTATCTTTCGCTGTGACTTTGTTACGCCTTCCGTGCAGGCTTGGTTTTTTTTCTATGTTTGTTGAAACTTTTCTGCTGAGCAACTTACAACTTTCTAGCCACGTTGTGCTATTTTTTGTGGCATTTATTCTTTCTAGCGTCAACGCGCGCAGCTCGCTACAAAAAATGCTGACCTAAATAGGGTTTAAGGGCCCTTCTACAGAAAATGAAGTGGTGATAGTGATAGTGCACGAGATGGGTGCAGTAAGTGGGCGTTTCTGGCAGTGGTTGCCAAATCTTCCAGTGACGGGTTAATAATGTTCGCATCATTGGTTAGTAATTGGCACTGCCTCTCGTTCTACTCTGATTTGCTCAAATCTTTCAACTGTGTGCGTGCTTCCGACAACGATATTGTTTTTGCAACTTCCAGTAAATACTACTGAGGCTGTTATTTTTCTCTTTGCTTGCGTTTCAATTATTATTTGCGGTTTCACCCGACTTGTTTGTGTCATTGTCTTCGGTCTGTCTTGGGCATCGAAAGAAGCAGCTCAAGTGGCTGTGCAGTTGTGGTTAATATGGAAGCGCATTTGGACTTAATAAGTGGAAACCAGGATGACTGCGCGCGTGAGGATACTCAAGGCGTAATCAATAAGAAAGCTCATCGATCAGTAATAACGGGCTATCACCCAAGCATCGTAGTAATTCTTAACCAACGTCGTCACTTTGGTTCCTACAATTGCAATAATTTATGAGTTTATGGTTTTTTATACTTACAATACAAAGAAGAAATAGCAGCAACGCTGATATTCCACAGAAGATCAAGCAGCTTGGTGATTGAGTGCTATTAATAGTAATAATCAATCAATCAATCAATATTTATTTAACGTGCCCTGGAACGATCATGAGGTCCTAGTGCAGGTGCACGCAAAAATAAAATCATACAAATAAACAATAAAAAAGAATAATTATCAATAAAGCTATACAAATAAATAATAGAATTCAGGCACTCTTCAGTAAAATCAAATAAACAGTGAAAACACACAGGAAAAGAAATCAGCGCAAATTAGAAAGAATCAAAAGACAAGACGAGAATCATGGGAACGAAGTGAAAAATAAAAGAAACCTTCCTAAAGACGGAAAGAGAAGAATCTGCACATTGTGCGCAGCTGAGATAAAAACAATGACAGATGACTGTGAAAAACATCATCATAAAAGTTAACGTTATAAAGGCTTTGTATTCTGTGAACAGTAGTGTTGAAAGAAGTTGGCAGGTACATGAAATGGTCGATTGTCTCTGGTTAACCTACGCGGAATCCAAAAATTTACACAACTAATAAGTAAAGGAAAGGATAGCATACTGTAAACGACTACTACTACTACTACTACTACTACTACTACTACTACTACTACTAATAATAATAATAATAATAATAATAATAATAATAATAATAATAATAATAATAATAATAATAATGTCTCAGGTTCAACGTCCCAAAACAACAATATGATTATGAGAGATGCCTTAGTAGAGGGCTCCGAAAATTTCGGCAATCTGGTATTCTTTAAAGTGCGCTGACATCGCACACTACACTTGTCTCTACCATTTCTCCTGTGCGGCCGCCCCGGCCGGAATCGAATCCGCTACCTTCGAGTCAGCAGCCGAGCACTGTGAGTGCGTGGCGGACTGGTGATAGACTGCATACGTCAAGGTCGCGGGATTGCATCCCGGCCGCAGAAGCCGCATTTTCGATGGAGACGGAAATGCTGTAGGCCCTTGTGCTCATATTGGGGTGCACGTTAAAGAACCTCAGGTGGTCTAAACTTCCGGAGCCCTCCACTACGGCGTGTCTCATAATCGCACGGTGCTTTTGAGATGTTAAACCCAATATATCAATCAACCTCCACTATGGTGTCCCTGAGAATCATATCGCGGTTTTGGGAACGTCAAACCCCAACAGTTATTATTATTCTTATGAAGCGCTAATCACCACTACTCAGATCGAGCTATATAACCCAAATCTGAAGTCTTGCTCAGTATTCTCTTGAATTTGTGCACGTGCGCGCATAAATGCGCTAGTGCTGTTAGGAGCCACGGAAGAACACGCGTGCATCTGCGTTGCTCGTTGGCATAAAGCACCTCCCAGCGGCCACACGCTGCCTTTGCTCTTTGCACGCTTTTATGGAAAGCACGCGCGAGTAACGAAGGGTGACGTTGCGAAGGCTCTCTCCACGCTGGTATGCACGCAAATGTGAATAACAGGCCATCGTGTAACACGCTAAGCAAGCCTAGTTGCAACCTCGCCGTCGTCATTGCGTGCAATATCGTTAAGACAACGCCCAGCCACTTCTTCTCATTGCTAATGGACTCCTCTGCTATGGCGTCCAACGGTAACGCTTGGAATGCGCCTACTGCATGATTATGCTAGGCGTATACGCACGCCAAGCGAAGCTAAAACATTCTTGTGATCCATGTACTTGTTGCAATGAGCTCCTGCACGGAAGGACAAGCACTTTCTCTGCAAGCATACTTCTTGCTTCATTTGCTCGGGAAAACATGGCACGCCATGTTACCGCAAGCTGCCATTAACACCCTCTACAGTTGCTCGCCGATCATAACGCCTCCTCATAGTACATGTCCTGGAGTAAAACGTAAGGTACAACGGGATGCTGCAAGCACATTAATTTGTGTAAGGAGATATTGTGCCTTTAAGCGAGGTATTGAGGCTGAATCCCTACAAATATTCTATGATTTCGCGTTCATGTGTCACGGATTGATTGACTTGGGAGGTTTGACGTTCCAAAACCATCATATGTTTATCAGAGATGCCGTAGAGGAGCGCTCCGGAAATTTCGCCCACTTGGGGTTCCTTAACGTGCACCCAAATCTGAGAGCATAGACCTAAAACATTTCCGCCTCCATCGGAAATGCAGCCGCCGCAGCCGGGATTCAGTCCCGCGACCTGCGGGTCAGCAGCCGAGTACCTTAGGCAGTAGACCACCGCGGTGGTGCGTTGGGTACTTTTGTCCAACCAAAGTTTGATATCGCTTAATATGCGAAAGCAAGTGATAACCTAAGTGTCATACAGGGATAAAAATAATTAATTAGAGCATACACACACACACACACGCACACACACACACACACATATATATATATATATATATATATATATATATATATATATATATATATATTTATATATATATTTACGCACATGCACACACGCCAGATATGTATGTATTCAAGCATTATTTCATGGGGGCGTAGGTGCGGGTGATTGTGAATGTGTCACATGTTTGCGCTATAACTAATTTTTAGTGGTATACCAACTAGCGCAACAACAAGTTCTTTGCCATACAGAAAATTCCTAGTCACGTTAATTATTGAGCTTCGTGAATGAGCATATATGTGTAGTAGACGAGCATATACATGAAATAACGCATTAAGAAATGCATTTATAAATGCATTTATAGTCCTTTATATGTAGTTGCCAAGGCACCTGCCTTATTAATATCAGTGGTATTTGTTGTCTTACAGACTGCACATCAAGCTTCTGGTTAGCTGGCACGTAGATACCTGTATTATGCTTCCTTATATCGCTCGCGTGGGTGTCACTAAGTGTCAATCTGTCTTCCTCTCCAGTTGTCACGGCCACCTCCATGCCTCC
This sequence comes from Rhipicephalus annulatus, assembly GCA_013436015.1. NCBI lineage: Eukaryota > Metazoa > Arthropoda > Arachnida > Ixodida > Ixodidae > Rhipicephalus > Rhipicephalus annulatus. Next base: position 58,995 of record WOVY01012561.1, on the reverse strand, counting down.
ACCTATTGGCACCTTTCAAGCACTACAAGCACCAGAAAGCGCTGATGGGGCCAACTCAGTGCCAAGCGAAGTTGTTGACACGAGAGCCAAAACCGAACGGTTGCCGGACATCAGCACCGAGGTCGAGATCACAAACGCGACCGACACCAGCGGCCACCTACATGCCACCGACAACGTGGTGAAGAATTTTTCGAAGAACGTGGCGGTGAAATCTGCATCTCCCTTTCGACCGGCAAACGCAGAAGAAGATGATGCCTCTATTCTTGACGACGACTCTACACCAACATCAGCGGGCCCTAGTTCTTCGGAGGAGTCCCGAATGGAAGCACTTAGGTCAATGGAATCGGTGACAATACGACCAGAAGAGGCAGTTGACGATGCCAAGGAGCAACAACAGAACTTCCCCAAGGAGCAATCGGGCACCTTAGTGGCGCGCGGACCCGAGCCTGACAGGAGTGAGTATGACGCACGCTATTTGGGAACACTTCTATTGCGATATGAGATGGTATACGACCTTTGTCATTTCGCTTCTACAAGATATGAACACAACTGAAGTAGGTACAACGTATAGATTGGGCTAGTTCGAGTATGTTCATGGGGACCAGTGCAAACAAGACACGTGTCGTGTACTTTCTTGCGTTTCGTGTCTCGTTTGCGCTCGCCCCCAAGAAATAGATGCTTTGTCAAGGAACTTAGCGAACAAATAGCAGCCCAAACGAGTAATTTGAGGCTAGCTTGAGCGGTTAGGAGGTGCATATCACAAAAAGTACGCTTTCCCTTCCCCAGTGCAGGGTACCAAACCAGACACTTGCCCCGCCACGGTGGTCTAGTGGCTAAGGTACTCGGCTGCTGACCCGCATGGCGCGGGTTCGAATTCCGGCTGCGGCGGCTGCATTTCCGATGGAGGCGGAAATGTTGTAGGCCCGTGTGCTCAGATTTGGGTGCACGTTAAAGAACCCCAGGTGGCCGAAATTTCCGGAGCCCTCCACTACGGCGTCTCTCATAATCTTGAAGTGGTTTTGGGACGTTAAGCCCCACATATCAATCAAACCAGACACTTGCTTTCTGGTTAACCTCCTTACCTTTCTTCATACCATCTCTCTCTCCCTCTCTTTGAGCGTCGCTTTCAAGATAGCGTAATCGGCCGCCGTGCGCATCACCTTCAACCGTGCTTCCAGGAAAGGAATGCGTAATAGCGGCCCTTTAAAACTATCCTAGGTTGAATACTTATAACAAGTGCAGTTGTGAAGTGTTCATTGTGCCACTATTCTTCATTGCGGAAATCTGTGAAGTACCCGCTACATTTCCGCAAGGTACCAGGTGCACCTGCACACATTTTAATGGGTTGTCATCTTCAAACTACCCACGCATTGTGCAAACTACATGTTTTGATGCCTGGTGCGATACTATAATTCTCTCAAGCATTATCACATCCGTCACTCCTCCCAGTACATGACATTTTGATAGGGTTCTCTACTTTTTTTTTTTCTTACGAAGCTGCTTCAAGCACTCGTGCAGCTCCGTGGTAGAAGCCTTGGTTCGATTCTCACGCCCGTGTCGACGCCGGTGGCGAAATACAGTCGAGAGTGTCCATACAATTGTTATCGCAATAATATTCTTGTGCGCAGGCCGGCGTCCGGAGTACGACTTCGACAACCCGACAAGCGGCGGCACCAACGTCTACATCGTGGCTATCGTGGGTGTCGTGCCAGCGGCCGGAGCGGTCATCTGGTGCGTCCGAAAGATGATCGCCAATAAAAAGGAGGTCAGTGTATACAGACATACTCTACCCAACGCCACCTCTACCACTGTTGTACGTCCTCAATTACTGTAGAAATTAGCATGATTGTCATATCAAGAAAGAGACACGCAAGCGCAATCAGTTCAAGAATATTCACTCAAGGTCCTCATATATTAGCTATCGTAGCTTTCAAGCCTAATATTTACTGTTTCGGGAACACTTTCGTTGGGCTTTGTTTGTGACAGTAGTTAGCCAAAGTCGTCATGTGTGCGTTTGTACTCGACATAAATCAGTAATTTTAGCCACAGCGCAAAGTGCAGCCAAACCGAACTATATTGTACCCTGGTAAATCAAGTTATCTTTTCTATAGAAGTGTTTTCTAACACAACAATGATTTAACATCATTGCGTAGGGAAAATGTATAGCTACATCAGACAAAAATGGCTGGAACACTTCGTACATTGAAACACTCAAAGAAGTTAGCGTTCCCTCACAATAAGCTGGCTTCTCTTCGTGGAAGTGGGACTTTCTCGCATGCATTTGGGAGAGCGAGTGGTGTGATTAAAAAGGCACCACGCAGACTAAGCAGCAGTATTTCATGAAATACGCTGCTTACTCCGGTGACGTGTTTTGTCTTGAACATAACACAACTCGGGGGGGGGGGGGGGGGCATTTGCGCGTATTGTTGTGAAGTTGGCTTCTTTTGCAATATTTTCAAGTGGTGCCAAGAAGACATCTTGGGCACCTAAATCCGCATCGAAAGTGCGGGTATTTTTTTTAAATATAATTATCGATTATTTGTTATGTCGAACAAAGCCCTGTTTTTACGAGTTAGATATATGCGGGTAGAACTGTATTAGTTCAGAGGGGTCGACTACACAGCCGCTCTTTTTAGGAGTGCTGATGATTCGTTTATACTAAACTATTTTCTTGGTTCGGGACAGTCCAGACAGGGAAGATAGTGAAAGATAGGTGAAATCTATGTGCAGACATGTGTGCTAGAAACTTGGTTGTTCCAATGGGGACAATGGTACAGAATCGTTCTTAAGCGTGCAAAGTTCCGCTGCTGTGTAGCTTTGACTGGCGGTTGAGTGGCTTCATTCACGCCCTGTTCTTCAGCAGCTCGAACGCCTTCATTTGTGCGCTCGTTGCCCAATACACTGAGCGGATGGATAGCCACCGAAGCGTGACCTCGTACCCTTGCTCTAATAAGTAATGAAGAAGTTCTAGAGGTCCTGTACGGCTGGCACTGGTATACTGTCCATCGCGTGCTAGGCGGAACGCGATCTGGAGTTGCGTTATACTTGCTTAAATTACTCCATTTTCGGCAAGATTCCTCGCGATTATCACGAAGCGCGTCAAAGGAAGAGCCATTACCTTCAGGGCAGTCGATGTTGTTTGTGGAATTCTTAAAATTATATTTGGTTGAATTTAACGAAATGTGTCACCGATCGATCCTTTTACTTCGTACAATTGGCTTAACGTAGCTTTCGAAAAACTGGCTTTTTCGCATTCGCAATGCACTGCAGTGCTCCTTGTGGAGACTACGGCAGCGAAACAAAACGAAACAAGTAATCGATTACGGTACTTGGGATGGGGTTGCTTCAGCGCAAGCAGACAGATGCTCGCGACTCTCTTCTCTTGAAGACCAGCCGCATGAGAGCAGACAAATGCCGACCTAAACGGTTGTCATGCCAAAAGTAGGTCAAGGTGTGATTGAAGTATCAACACTCGTGTGGCCTACGTACCTTCTACCAGCCATAATATTGTCTTCTATAACAAAAATTAAGGCGGCTTTGCTCTAGGGGTGACAAACCATAAGCGCCCTTCTTTGTTACTTTTTGTTTTAATCCTCCTTTCCTCCTCTTTTTCTGTTTTTTCTGCGCTTTTTTCTTTTTACTTCTATTCCAATTTTCATTTTTCTTCCTGCTTTCTTTATTTTTTCCTCCTTCTTTTATTTCTCGCTTGCTTCCTCTTTTTAATTTTTTACGTGGTTTCGCCTGCGTTACTCCTCGCCAAGCGACGACAGCCCGGCCACCTGAAGGACTCCGCACTTAAACGTTCGGCCTTTCATTGACGGCGAATGACACCCGCCTTGTTGCTTGAAACCATCACTGCTAGATAGCTGAAGCATGATTGGAGTGAGGCGCCAACATTTTTCAGTCAACTATATGAACACCATACTGGAGGATTTAAGATGCGTCTTGTTAATTTCCAGTGCATGATTAAATTGACACTTGTTGGGGCACAGCAGAATCTGCGGAAGGATGTAACAATAGTATTTAAAAAAAGAAGTGTCGTATTCCAATAAAAGTTCATGGAAATAAGAGATATACGTTCTTTTATGGCTTCCTTAGAGTTGTATTATGATCAAGTTTTCCGTAGCTCTTTTTTGTTTTTTTATTAGGTCGTAACCCCCTGTCTCACAACTAAAATAATTTTGCAAAAAAAAACACTTTGTAGCCTTGTTTTCTGTTTGTTGTGTGTTTTGCTCAACCTGCTTGCTGTTTTTGTACGCAGTATTTTAAAAATTGGTAAACTAACTAAATAAATAAATATACACGTCACGCACAATATCTACGAGACATTTTTAATAACTTGGGCCTATTATCCGAAATGCAAAAAACTAAAAAAGGGGCTCTTAGGTCAGCTGACACGTATTAAAAAGAACAGTGAATTGAATAATACCACCAATAACAAATGAATTATTGACTACAACTAAAACGCTGCACAGGTCACGGATGTGGGCACTCAACAAAGCATTACAGCAGCGGAAACGATAAATAAAAGCGTTATTGTAGGTTGTGGTGGAAAGATTCTAAATAATTAGGTAAGAGGACGGGCATCGGCACCGAGGCAGTTTCCTCTGTCTCGCTTCTTATTAATACTAATGTCACACGACGCACTACTCATTAGGATTAGGCCGGATCGAAAATATATCTCTCAACAATGATTGGCTTTCTTCAACATCTTGCGTAAAGGAGCCAATCACGATGAAATTCTATGCGGATCTGGCCCGATCGCAATCAAAACTAACCGTGCGACACCGATATTTTTTAGGGGGCAGTGTGAGGGCTTTACGGCACTTAGAAGCATAATTATTTAAAGTCGCATGGGTCTGCTAAGATCCTATACATTATTTGCAGTCTTGATTAAGGTTGCATTTCTAGAACATGCGGAATTGTATTATAAGCTAAGGTAGTGTATTTTAACGCAATCTACTACAAAGAGGGCTGTCATAAGGAACGTAGTGGGCTTGCGACAATCTATATACGGCTCTTCAACGTACGTCTAAATTTCAATACATGAGTGTATTTGTAATTTGTCCACACCGATTGGAATACGAGCCCCACTGCCAGTTATCTAACTGGTGACTTCACATGGAGCCGCAGAAAATCATACGCTCTCAGTCACCACAGCAGGCGAGGCGGAAAACACCTACATGAGAAGTGGAACTTTCCAAGAAGCTAATTAAAAATACTTACTAAGTTCGTTAAATATTCTCTTTAAGGCACATATCGTATCGCAATAGCGAAATTGAAGCACAGCTGCCTCGCAGTCATATATGATAAAATCTGGTCTTCTGAGGAACACTCATACGAACATTTTATTGCTACTCACCGGGAAGCTCTGTCAACAGTGCCACAAATGACCACAATTTTCTTAATATATTTTGTACGCTTCAATGACAGCGACTTGTCTTCCTCTTTTATTTATTTATTTATTTATTTATTTGCAGAACAAAGAAAATCCGGATGCGCCACCAGCAGAAGAAGATGATAAGCAGACGGTGGAGCAAGATCCTCCGACCAAGTACAGCTACATCCAGGACGCTTACAACAAGATGTATGCAAAGACGATCGGAGAGTTAATGCCTACGGTCAGTGTGCCACAATATCAACTACATCATGTGATAATTTCTATTTCACAGGATGCAGTAATGCGCCTAACTGTAAAAATGGCTATTCTTGTCAAGGGCTGCGGCATGAAAGTGCACTCTATAGCTTGCCGCTTTGTCTCTCTCTTTCATCACCCTGATCCTGTGCGGTGTAGCGAGTGTGGCTTCAGTGTACTAGTGAAAGTGTCCTCGGTGTTGTGGTGTAGTGTCGCCAGTGTGGCAAACGCAGTGACGTGTAGGTGGCGTGGGCAGTACAGTGGCACCGTGCCACGGACATGTGCGACGCATGGAAAATGAAGACGTTGGTGGGCAATCACATGTGTCAAGGATGACTGCACAAATAATTCGTTCTTAAATTCTTTATATTAGTTAGTTCTAGCTTATATTAGTAGTATACTAAAGAAAATGCTGAAAAAAATTCACCTATACTACTCTTACAATCCCCTGAATTGGATATGAGCCATCAGAGAAGGAGAAGAAAAAGAAGAAGAAGGGCCACGACTATTTCCAGCCTACAAACAAATGAATTAGAAGGCGGCACGGTGGTGCCAGAAGATAAAATGACGAGAAACAATCACAAGATGGCTCGGCGGCGGAAGAGAAGAAGAGAACGATGACGAACTAGAATTATTAGTTCATATAATCAATTCTTGGCCGATCCCCCTGAATGGGTATGAGCCACATTTGAAGGCATCGTCATCACCATCATCATGCGGAGAGTCTGACTTCGACAGCGCAGAGGAAGAGACAATGGCGTCAGGGTTTGTGCCGCCGAGCTTCGGGTACGAGTACAGAGGGCCCGACAGCGTCTGTCTCCAGACATCCGTGGAAACGGCCGATCCTGGGGACGAGGTGTTACCTCCATCCACGCAGCTGAATTGGGCAGCCGAACCTCCGTGGCGAGCCGACTTCGCCACCCCGGTTGCCAATGGCTGCCGGAAGAAGCCAGAGCGACACGACGCTGGTGCCAGGGGCCGTACTGTCAACATTCGGGGGATATATCGTACGAAGGGCTCGACAGCTTTGAAGGGTCTTCGCAACCAGTTGCTCGCGGTTCCTCCTGCCACCTACTTCACCCGTCCCGACAAAGGGCCTGTTTTCTTCCCGGGGCCGACGTACGTGGACAAGGAGATTGCAGGCCTGGCGTGCCTGGGAAACTCAGTCCACGACGTCGCCGCCTGCCTGCCTCCTCGTCCACCCACGAGCGCTCGTGCCACCGACTCAATGTCTCCGCACCGACTGCCCCGTTCCGGCCAACGCAAGTTTCGCCAGAACTGGTGACATTGAAGTTTCCTTTGAACAGTTCGTGAGACTTGATTGTTAAGGTATCATCAGCCGTGGTAGTTTTAACGTGTATATTTCTGTTTGTTCCGATTGCTTGTTTATATATTTTTCCACACGGTCATAACGTGTGTGTGTGTGTGTGTGTGTGTGTGTGTGCGTGTGCGTGCGTGTGTGTGCGTGTGTGTGTGCGTGTGTGTGTGTGTGTGTGTTTTAAAATTGCCTTCTCCTTTTTCCGGTCGAGGCGTTGCCTCAAGTGAAACTATACAGAACACAAAACCTCCACAACAGCGAACCACACACGTGTTCAGGTTACCTCTGTGCCTGTCTTATCCCCACGTCGTTCCTTCTTGATTAGTGCCTTAGGCAGTTACGCGTACATGTTAATGAGAGCGGGACCAACCAATATTTAGTAGGCTAAAACAATGGAAGCTCGCATTATTTTAACAGTTGAGTATTTTTCGGCGTTTTTCGAGAAATCATCGTCACCGAACCGCATATGTTACCTACCCGCATGAACTAGGGGACTTTAATGAACTGAACAGAGTCGGATGCTATATGAACCACCATCTCTTATTCAGCTACCGCTGACTTCAATAAGACTAGGGAATATTTTATACTGGTGGTAAATATGCTTTCTGCGACAACCGAGGCTTGCCGTAGACGTTATCCAGGTGCGTGCAGACCCTTCAGAAAGCGTTTCGCCCTGGAGGACATAATTGAAGATTGAGAGAAAACGACACACTAAGCTTTTAATGTAACATGCGCCCTCATTCTTCGTCCGCATCGCTTGACACAAAACGCTTTTCAAAAAACAAAACCAACTTTCCAAGATTGCCACTTTCTCCGCAGACCCATAAAGGTGTTTGTTAAAGCAGGCTTCACTGCAGTTTAACACTTTGTGAGGAGAAGCCCGCTTCAAAAGTTAACTTTTTTTTTTTTTCACATGCCCGTGGCCGAGAACACTACCGTAGCAACTCTGAGTCAATTAACAGCTCAACGCTATACCACTGTTTCCCCATCAGAGCTCAGCGCCACCGTATCCACGTGCCAGCGCTCCGGTGGCCTCGAGTCCGGACGAAGTGCCGCGGGACGACGTGCGCTTGGAGCGCGTGTTGGGCGAAGGAAACTTCGGTCGCGTGTGGAAAGCCACGGCGTACGGGCTCAACGGCTCCAAGAGGTCTACGCCAGTCGCCGTCAAGACCCTCAAAGGTACATTGAGCATCCGTATTCATAACTTCTCTATATACTTCTTCGTGTTGCTAGTGATGTTGGCTGTGCCCAATCAACGTAAGTATTCTCCACAAGTAAATGTAAAACCTGCAGCCATTCTCATAACGTGCACGTAGTATAGTTTTCTTGCCTGTACTCTATCACGCAGTGTTCCTGATAGAGCGCGGGAAAAATGTGAGGCGTCATGACACTTTATCCAGTTGCAGACCTAAGTTCTAATTTTCGCATTTCAGACAAAGAGAGGTGAACGCGTTGTCGCATAATATCGACAGGTTTACAGCTGCATTTGACAGTTACATGCGTGAGCTTGTAGTATTCTTGCATTAAAAGAAAAAAATAAGGACATCTAAAGCGGGGCAAAAAAAGGGGGGCTGCGCCTGGTGCTCTGCAAACGGCATCGACATCAACTATGTGCCCTTCGTTTGTGTTCCTCCGTCACACGTGCTTCTGTGCGCAAAAAACCCAGTTGTCGTGTAGGTTGCATCATAAAGAGAATAGTGTAGTCATTACCATTGATAACAACAAAGTTTAGTACAAAGAATGAATTCGGAGGCAACAAAAAGACTCCCGATAACGTCATAGTAGAATTCGCCATTGATTGTCTTCCTCAGTAATTCCGAAATGATTGTGCATTTACAATAATTCTCTGCTCTGTTTCCTCATACAGCACTAATATTTATCAAACATCGAATACGATTGACGACGTATCATTCACTGATCTCTTGAAAGGCTCAAGATGTCGCTGTAGTGTTGTTACTAAACGTTAAATTTAAGACGACTTCTGCAAATTTTTATCTGCCTGTTTTAGGCGAAAATAATCCAATTTTTATTAGTTGCGCAGCATGTTTAAAAGCATGCAAATACTTATTAGGTATTTTATTACTTGTCTTAAAGTTTTTAACGCATCTTTTTTCCGGACACTTGTCCTTTCGGAAAGCGTTTCTTCTGATAAATAGTAACCGAGAAGCTAACAATGATCATTAAACTCTCTATCAAGCTATGACGGGCTACTCCATATGCAAGACAGCAGTGAGGCGCCAATCACACGCCATTTAATAAATGATGTGCACTTCATAGCAGCTGCGAAAATATTCCGAGACTGCCAAAATATTGCACGAATGGACAACAGTGCTTGAGTAGTGAGTTGGAGGTGTTTTCTAGGTCGCTCTGTTTGAGTGAAGAAAACGGGAGTAACATGGTGTAATACCACTATTGCATGGTTCCATCTTCTTTCACATATGAGCATTCTTATGCGACATCCTTGCTTCCTTTTTTCTATTACAAACTGCTTATTCATGAAATCCTCATACTCCAGCCATAAACAGTCCCAAAGTGAAAGATTAATTCATTCATTCATTCATTCATTCATTCAAGCTTCTGTGTTCTGGAGAACACCTTTGAAAGAATAAAGAATGGCGATGCTATGTGCTTTTGTCTTTTCATTCTTACTTGCGTACGCAAAGAATAAAAGCAATAAAGGGACCATGCTAGTTTCGTTAGATATAGCAAATAAAAAATAGCTATTTTGCCTAGTATAAATTTGGTATTCAAAGGAGGATTTGCATTGTGAAAATGCAAAGATAGCGTGGTGACCGATGAGGAGCGATCATCCGGTGCTGATTAGCAATCGAGGCACTCCGATGTGTTTTGTTTTAGGCCAACCAGTAGGTGTAGCTTTCTTGAAACGCCCTTCAGAATGCTACATTTCAGAAGTACCAACACAATTCGACTTCTATTTTAACTAACGTGTTTTGTTTAAAAATCATCTTCTTCATTAGCCTGACTGTCCACTGCAGGAAAAAAGTCTCTCCTGTGTTCCGCCAGTCAACTCGGTCCTGTGCTTGCTGCTGCCACTTTATACTCACAAACTTCTTAATCTCATCTTCCCCCTAACTTTCTGTCTCCCCCTAACCCGCTTGCCTTCTCTGGGAATCCAGTCAATTACCCTTGATGACCAGTGGTTATACCTACTACGTGCTACATGCCCGGCCCATGTCCATTTCCTCTTCTTGATTTCTACTATAATACTCTTAATCCTGGTTCGTTGCCTAATCCACTCTGCTCTCATCGTGTCTCTTAAGGTAACACCTATGATTTAATTTTCCATCGCTCGCTGCGTCGTTCTCAATTTAAGCTTAACCCTCTTTGTAAGGTTTCTGCTCCGTAGCTAAGTACCGGCAAGATGCAGCTGTTATATACCCTCCTTTTGGGGGATAGTGGCAATCTACTAGTCATGATTTAAGAGTGCTTGCCAAACTTGTACGACCCCTATTCTTATTCTTCTAGTTACTTCAATCTTGTTTTTCGGCTGCGCTGTTATTACCTGTCCTAAGTAGACGTAGTCTTTTACAACTTCAAGTGCACTATTACCTATATATATTTCGAAGCGCTAATATCTTCCCAGGTTGTTGTACACTACTTTCGTGTTCTGCAGATTTATTTGAAGACCTACCTTTCTGCTCTTCTTGTCTAACTCCGTAATCATGAGTTGCATTTCGTCCCCCGAGTTACTCAGCAATGCAATGTCGTTGGCAAAGTGTAGGTTACTAAGTGAGTCTCCGTCAACTTTTATCCCCAACTCTTCTCATTCTAGGCCCATTCCCATTCTAGCATTGGGGAGATTGTATCCCCCTGCCTTACCGCCTTCTTGTTTGGTATTTTGTTGCTTTCTTTATGGAACAGTATGGTGGCAGTTCATCCCCTGCAGACTTCTTCCAGGATGTTTATATATGCTTCGTCGACTCCCTGATTCCGCAATTTCTGCATGACTGCTGATATTTCTACTAAATCAAACGCCTTCTCGTAACCTTTGAAGGCTATGTATAATGGTTGGCTGTATTCTGAGAACTTCTCTATTACCTGATTGATAGTATGAATGTGGTCGATTGTGAAGTAGCTTGTTCTAAATCATGCTGGTTCTTTTGGTTTATTGAATTCTAATGTTTTCTTAATTTTGTTAGTATTTACCTTTGTAAATAGCTTGTATAGGACGGAGAGCAAGCTGATTGGCCTGTAATTCTTCAAGTCTTTCTTATCTCCTTTCTTATCTATCAAGATGATGTTAGCATTCTTCTAATATTCTGGTACTCTTCCCGTCAGGAGACACTTCGTTAACAGGGTGCCAAGTTTTTCAAACACAATCTGTCATCCGTCTTTCAGCAGATCCAATGTTAGCTGATCCTCACCAGAAGCTTTGCCTCTTAGCGTTTCCTACAAGGCTTTTCTGAATTCTATCATTACTGGTGGGATGCCATCTCGGTTACTGCTATTTCCTATAGTATAGTCGTGGTTGTCCCAGCTACTGTACAGATTTCCGTAAAACTCTTCCGCTATTTTAAATGTCCTATTCACATTGGTAGTTACTTTGCCTTCCTTGTCCCTTGGTGCATACATCTGGTTTTTGCCTATCCCAAGTTCCCTCTTCACCGCTTTGACGCTTCTTCCGTTCTTCAGAGCATGTTCGATTCTCTCTACGTTGTACATTCTTGCATCAAATACCTTATGCCTATATTAATCAACTTCGAAAACTTCCCAGTTATATTTTCTCTGTTGTGTTTGAGGCTTCCATGCTGTGACGCTTCTTAATGAGGTTCTTCGTATCCTGGGACAGCTTGCTAGTGTCATGTCTAACTACCGTATACCTCCAACTTCCACTGCACACTCCGTAATGATTCTCGTCAAATTATCATTCATTGCTTCAACGCTAAGGCTGGTTTCCTCAATAAGAGCTGAGTACTTGATCTGATGCGAGAGTCTCAATTTCTGTACTTTCCCTCTCAGTGCTAGCTCATTTATTGGCTTCTTGCGTAACTGTTTCTCTCGTTCCTTCTTCAGTTCTAGACAAATTCAAGACCATACCATTCTATGGTCACTGCATCGTACCTTGCCAATCACTTGCACATCCTGAACGATGCCTAGTTGTGCACTCAGTAAAAAGTCTATTTCGTTCCTACTTTCACCATTAGGGCTCCAACATGTCAACTTAAGGTTCCTTCGTTTTCGCTAGAAGATACTCAAGATCCGTAAATTATTGCGTTCAGTGAATACTACTACTAGCTTCCCTCTGGCATTTCTAGTACCGATGCTATGTTTTCTTACTGCCTCATCTCCAGCCTGCCTCTTTCCTACCTTGGCATTGAAGTCGCCCATTGTATACTATGTTTTTACCTTACTCATTGCTGATTCCACGTCTTCATAGATGCTTTCAACTGACGCGTCATCATGGCTGGATGTGGGCACGTAAACCTGTACCACCTTGATCTTGTATCTCTTACTGAGTTTAAGTATGACACCTACCACCCTTTCATTAATGATATGGTATTTATCTACGTTGCCAGGTACATTTTTGTGGATAAGGAATCTCACGCCCAGTTCTCTTTTGTCAGTCAAGCCACCGTAGCAAATGACGTGCCCATACTGTAGCACTATATAGGCCTCACCTGTCCTCCTAACCTCAGTGAGCTCTATTACATCCTATTTAACACCCTCTAACTCCTCGAATAGTACAGCTAGACTTGCCTTACTAGATAAGATTCTAGCGTTAAACATTGCCAAGTTGAGGTTCCGAAAATCACAGAGAACCACAAATATCCAGAAACAACTGCGCTGGGTGTTTTTGAGAAACAACTGCAACTTTTCTAAAAGCAGCTCGGGTTATAGAACAAAATTTTTATTATTGCATATATATTAGCTAAGCGGACTGGAGGAAAAAGAAGCAACTGACAAACTGAATGTAACCGCGTTCACCTTGGTGAATCAGTGGCTAGGGTGCTCGGCTGCGGACCCGAAAGGTGCGTGTTCGATCCAGGCCGTGGCGGTCGAATTTAGATGGAGGCGAAACGGTAGAGGCCTGTGTACTGTGCGATTTCAGTGCAATGTAAAGAACACCAGATGGTCAAGATTTCCATTGCTCTCCTCCATGGCGTCACTCTTATTCACATTTTGGTTTTGGGACGTAAAAACACATAATGTTATATTGCGATAGCCACATATTTTTATATATTATTGTAATGGCAACTATATGGACAGAACACTCTCGGCTGGATTGTGCTGCTGGTGTCGACGTGGGTGTCGATGTCATTCATCATATATGTATACTTATCTATATATATGAAAGCGCAAGAAAGAAAAAAAATTGAAAAACAAAACATTCCGGCACGCAGACTGAACGGGGGAACTCTGCATCGTGAAAGCGAGGCGTTCATTCCTGAGCCACCCCGGAGCACGTCCTTCGCCTTTAAAACGGCAAGCTATTTATATCAACCGCTTACCGCCGCTCACGAGCGTCTCGGGGGGAATTGTATTTTCAGCATTACCAGCAAGATGGCGCAATGAGCGCGCGTCGCCACATCGCGCGGCGGCGCCCGCTTTAATCACCCACGCACACTTTGCCCGCTTAGAGAAGGAGAGCGACGCTTCCTCGCGCACCCTTATCTCGCGGTGACGAGGAGGGGATAATCGTACGCATTGGCTGGCCTCGGGCTTTACCTGGAACGATTCTGCTGTAGTTACCGGGCGCACAAAGGTAACTGAAATCATTGCAGTCTCCGTTCTCGAGAAGCGCCCACATTTCAGACACAGCAAAGTAACAAATAAGACGCTTATTCGCGTACATCCGCCCTGTGAGTACGTTTTGTGTGTAACTTTTGCGTGAGAAACGCGGGGCATGTTTCGATCGGCTTTCCATTCTGCGCCTGACTCTTCAATTTGGTGCTATCGCGTTAATTTCTTCGCTTTTGCGGCAAAATTATGACTTTTTTATCGTCAATATAAGCGCGCAAGTTTTTGTGTTGAGCAAGAATAATCTAGATATTCGGGACAATTTGTTCTTATTCATATTCTTCTATGCAATACGCTTTGTTTTCATGTTTGATTCAATATACATGACAGTCAGCACACAAAGGCTTTCGTATATTACGCGAAATATTTCAAGGAGGAATCTTCATTCGTCGAGAGTGCTTCAATTGAATTGATGCTGGACGAAGGCAACTAGTTCGGTACGTCATTTACATGAAGATACCGCCGCAGGGGCGTGCAGCGATGGCGTAGTGGTTGGAGCATCCGCCTCGCATGCAAAAGGTCCGTGGTTCAAATCCCGGAGCCGCGCACTTCCCAACCGGATAAAAAAATCCGCGTGGTGATGAAACTGCATTACGAGGCCTGGGGTGCGGCCTCACCGGTAACCACCGCAGGGAACGCACTCCCTCACCAGAGAAAGATTCGCCACCCTGGTGCAGTATCTGGCCACTACCTCCCACATGCATACGTCAAATAACTCACGGCCCTCAGTCCCCAGCAGCTGCGGAGCAACTGACCACGGCGGAGGTCAGATCTGCAACGCAGCAGAGGGTGCTAAGAATCTCTGGATCTGGACAGGCCGCCATTGGAACCTGAACTTGGCAACGTTTAACGCTAGAACCTTATCTAGTGAGGAAAGTCTAGCTGTACTATTCGAGGAGCTAGAGGGTGTTAAATGGGATATAATAGGGTTCAGGGAGGTTAGAAAGACAGATGAGGCCTATACGGTGCTACAGAATGGGCACATCCTTTGCTATCGGGGCTTGGCTGACAGAAGAGAACTGGGAGTGTGTTTCCTAATTCACAGAAACATAGCTGGCAACATAGAGGAATACTATAGCATTAATGAAAGGGTGGTAGGTATCGTAATTAAACTGAATAAGAGATACAAGATGAATGTGGTACAGGCTTATACGCCTACATCAAGTCATGATGACGCTTCAGTTGAAAGCTTCTATGAAAACGTGGAATCGGCATTGAGTAGGGTAAAAAAAACTCAGTATACAATACTGATGGGAGACTTCAATGCAAAGGTAGGGAAGAAGCAGGCTGGAGACCAGGCAGTAGCAGATTATGGCATCGGTATTAGAAATGCCAGAGGAGAGCTAGTAGTAGAATTCGCAGAACGCAATAATTTACGGATTTTGAATACCTTCTACCGAAAACGAGGAAACCGCAAGTGGACATGGAGGAGCCCCAATGGCGAAAATAAGAACGAAATAGACTTTATAATGAGTGCACACCCAGGCATCGTGCAGGATGTGGAAGTGGTTGGCAAGGTGCGATGCAGTGACCATAGAATGGTACGGTCTCGAATTCGCCTAGACATGAGAAAGACACGACAGAAACTGATACGCAAGAAGCCAATCAATGAGCTAGCACTGAGAGGTAAAGTACTAGAATTCAGAGTCTCGCTTCAGAACAGGTACTCGGCTCTTAGTGAGGAAACCAACCTTAGCATAGATAAAATGAATGATAATCTGACGAGTATCATTACGGAGTGTGCAGTGGAAGTTGGAGGCAGGGTAGTTAGACAGGACATTGGCAAGCTTTCCCAGGAAACGAAGAATCTAATTAAGAAGCGTCAAATCATGAAAGTCTCAAGTACAACAGACAAAATTGAACTGGCAGAGCTTTCGAAGTTGATTAATATGCGTGAGGTATTCGACGTAAGAAGGTATAACATGGAGAGAATTGAACATGCTCTGAAAAACGGAGGAAGCGTCAAAGCAGTGAAGAGGAAACTTGGGATAGGCGAAAATCGGATGTATGCACTAAGGGACAAAGAAGGCAAAATAACTACCAATATAGATAGGATAGTTAAAATAGCGGAAGAGTTTTACAGAGATATGTACAGTAGCCGGGACAACCACGACTTTAATACTATAAGAACTAGCAGTAACCCAGATGACACCCCACCAGTAATGATAGAAGAAGTCAGAAAAGCTTTGGAGAGCATGCAAAGAGGCAAAGCTGCTGGTGAGGATCAGGTAACATCAGATCTAATGAAAGATGGAGGACAGATTGGGTTAGAAAAACTAGCCACCATGTTTACGAGGTGTCTCCTGACGGGAAGAATACCAGAGCCTTGGAAGAACGCTAACATTATCTTAATACATAAGAAAGGAGACGACAAGGACTTGAAGAATTACAGGCCGATTAGCTTGCTCTTTGTAGTATACAAGCTATTCACAAAAGTAATTGCTAACAGAGTAAAGAAAACATTAGAATTCAATCAACCAAGGAACAAGCAGGATTCCGAACAGGCTACTAAACAATCGACCACATTCATACTATCAATCAGGTAATAGAGAAATGCTCAAAATATAACCAACCACTATACATAGCCTTCATAGATTACGAGAAGACGTTTGATTCAGTAGAAATATCAGCCGTCATGCATGCAGACACCGCGGAATCAGGGTGTCGATAAAGTATATATAAACATCCTGGAAGAAATCTACAGGGGATTGATTGCTACCATAGTGCTTCATAAAGAAAGCAACAGAATAGCAATCAAGAAGGGTGTAAGGCAGGGAAACACAATCTCCACAATGCTATTTACCGCGTGCTTACAGGAGGTTTTCAGAAGCCTAGAATGGAAACAGTTAGGGATAAGAGTTAATGAAGAGTACCTTAGTGACCTGCGCTTCGCCGATGACATTGCATTGCTGAGTAACTCAGGGGACGAATTGCAACTCATGATTACGGAGTTAGACAAGGAGAGCAGAAAGGTGGCTCTTAAAATGAATCTGAATAAAACGAAAGTAATGTACAACAACCTCGGAAATCAGCATCGCTTCGAGATAGGCAATAGTGCACTTAAATTTGTAAAAGACTATGTCTACTTAGGGCAGGTAATAACCGCGGAGCCAAACCACGAGATTGAAGTAACTAGAAGAATAAGAATGGGCTGGAGCACATTTGGCAAGCACTCTCAAATTATGACAGGTAGATTGCCACTATCCCTCGAGAGAAAGGCATATAACAGCTGTATCTTGCCGGTACTTAGCTACGAAGCAGAAACCTGGCGACTTACAAAGAGGGTTCAGCTTAAATTGAGGACGACGCAGCGAGCAATGGAAAGAAAAATGGTAGGTGTAACCTTAGGAGACAAGAAGAGAGCAGAGTGGATTAGAGAACAAACGGGGGTTAAGGATGTCATAGCTGAAATCAAGAAGAAGAAATGGACATTGGCCGGGCATGTAGCGCGTAGACAGGATAACCACTGGTCGTTAAGGGTAACTGACTGGATTCCCAGAGAAGGCAAGCGGGTTAGGGGGAGACAGAAGGTTAGGTGGGTAGATGAGATTAAGAAATTTGCGGGTATAAATTGGCAGCAGCAAGCACAGGACCACGTTAACTGGCGGAACATGGGAGAGGCCTTTGTTCTGCAGTGTACGTAGTCAGGCTGATGATGATGATGATGATGATGATGATGATGATGATGATGATGATGACTGCCGCAGAACAACACGTGCGCAGCTCTGGCAGCTCTATGTGTACAAGAATTTTTCTACTCGCGAGTAGAACTGTGCGTGCTGTAACAGGGTATGTACTCTAGCATGCGGACTGATTCGTGAAAACACGTAATCCTGAAGCGCCATTGGTTCACCTTCAAACAAGACCACTTTCCTGATTCATGAACGTGGCTTTCCCGCAGAGTACGCGACCAACGAGGAGAAGAGGGACCTTGTGCGCGAGATGGGGCTTATGAGGAAACTGGGCCAGCACCCGCACGTCGTTCGCTTCCTGGGATGCTGCACACTCGACGGTGAGAACACCAGCTGGAGCAGAGACCGCTCCTTCTTTCGTTCTTTTAGGGCCTGTACACGCATTATCCGCACAGCTGCACCGCACGGACAGGGACACCTGCTGCCCGAAACCGGAGAGTGAAAAAGCGTCCAAAATTTGTCTCTCGTGTGTGTGAAAAAACTCCCAATTTGTATGTAACACATTTATTTGGAAGCCTCACTGATTACCCCGGGTTCATTAAAAATTAGGAAGGTGAAACACGCCTTATTGTCTCATAAGTTGATGAAATATTGTGGTCCATATTCGGTGATACTGCTGAGTGTAAACCTTGAAGCAAATAAGGAATGGAAGCACGCAAAAGTATTTCTTTCCTAAAAGTAACTTGCACCTTTTTAGCTCTTCCAAGGACTGAGAGGCTATGGAGAACCGAAGGCGTAATACTTTAGCTTGAGTGCTCTCCAACAATGTAATTTTGACTTAGAAGGCTTACACAGAACGCAACTCGCCCACCTATCTACCTTATTACAGAAAGCAAACATATTTTTTGATGCGTTCAGTGCATGCAAAATGTGTCCATATTTTGCCTACGTCTTGAACTTTAAGCACATTTCATTCGTGGACTAAAAGTGGTTTTAAATGACTTTTTTTGTTGCAATATACGCTTACCCTAAGGCAAGTGTATATTGCAACAATATACACGACAATATACACTTGCCCTAAGGCAAGTGTATATTGGCAAGTTTATAGAGCGATAAAATAAGTGTTACGAATTCCTTCGGCACGTCAGTTTTAATACTGCTCTTCTCCGTATACAAAGGAAAGTCATAACTGGCTAACCTCCTCGTCCAACCTTTCCTCCTCTTTCGCCTCCTCCTCCTCTACCTGATTTCTGTAAACACTGAAATAATGAACCCAAGAGTAAATTTGCATATAAACACAGTGTTTATACGTAAAAGCCAAAGAGAAATGATGGAAGTGGGCTACGCTTTTTCATAGAGAAAGAGATTGACACAGGTTTTGAGGGTGGCCAATTGAACAATCAAATGGACGAGTATAAAATTATCACTATACCGCGCTTGCACACTCTTAACCTCCTCGGTCCCAGAGTTTGTTTTGGGGCAAGAAGAGCAAACGTTAAAAAGGGGGACCCAAATTTCTTAAATAAAGCAGGTTTAAAACTATTTACTCACTAGCGGCAAAAACGCACGTGATACGCCGCACGCCGTAAGCGCATTCGCAACTGGTGCGTGCGTTAGTCTTTCCATGTGCGTTTTTCGCGACGCGACAGCGACACTTCGAGTCTTACACAACCCAACACTCCAAGCAACGCTGCCGCGTCGCCAGAAACGCGATTGGGGTAGAATAAGCATTATCACCATCATCCTGGTGCTGTCGGCTCACGCATGCTCGCGTAAAGAACATCGCTATTCGTCTTACAGAAACGCGTTTAATCATATTGTAGCACTTTGAGCAATCTCAAACGAGGTTGGGGAGAGAGCTGACGGCTAATTTCTTAGCATACCATTAATTCCCACAGTGTATGCAACTTTTTTTTATCTCTCCGTTACGGTATCTGACTACTTGCATATGCTGGTTGCTCAGCTCACACGTGAAAAAGTTCTGGGTCACAGCTGAGTGGTCAGAGAGCCGACCTAACAGTTATAGTTCATGTATTATATTTGCGCGAGTATCACATGAATACACGCAAGGCTTAAACCATCAAAACAAGCATAAATTACGCAAGGCATAAATTACGTTACGATCTGCATGATAACTTTCCTACTTTTCACATTAGTGAATGCGCAACTGAAAATCGAAAATTTAGGCCAACATTTATAATATTTCAAGGACATATCGTAGTCTTCGATGGTCGGCACTTGCAGAGACCGACTCAGCCTTTAACCACGTTAAATGCAGTTGCTGAGCACTAAATAGTTTTCTTTTTGTTTCGACAGTCTTCCTTGGGATATTTAAACGCAAAAAATTTTGGTCTGTATGATTGTCTCTTTGTGTGTTGGTGCGATTTCGCCACCCGGCGAAAGTTTAGCCCCTTACTCACCGCCCACCCATCTTGCTCTAGTGGCTGCGTTCACACTAGTGAACATTGCAAACCACAAAGCAAATATTACGCATATTTAAGGCGCAACGTAAATATATAAGTGCTGGGCAGTGTGCTTTTTATTTAGAAAATGCATAGGTTGCGTTCGACAGTAGTGGATGCAGAATTTCAGGCCTATCACATTCTACTGTAGACCGTCTAGTCTAGGTACTCACCGAAGGTTTGCTAGCGCTGGACATTAAATTGACACTTCTGAAGACAGAAGTGTCTATTACGCTGCGCTTACAATGCGACGCTATGAACGAAAAAGCGGGTGTTTCCTATAGGCTTCGCTAAAACACCACGAGGCCCGCACTGAACGGAAGCACTGTCACAACGAAAGCTGGAAGAGCGGCCTTTCAGAGCCTTTTTTTGAACACTCTTCAAGTATCTGCTGCAAGTACACTTGCAGCTAGGGTACGCATTACGCCATTATTCATAGGAAGGCATTCACTATGTCATATACTTCGTCAGTTTTCAGAGAATCGTGGTACCTGCTGCGCAATTTCCAGGAACTTAGTGCATTTTTTGTGTAAAGTGGCTGACGACAGTGAAGAACTATGCCAGAAGCTTTTGTAATCCCCCCGATTCCCCACAGTGGGCATGCACCACACTTAATAGGAGAACAAGACTGTGCTTTTGTAAAGGGTTGGAGCATTCGACGACCCACTCGTTGCGCAATTTGCATTATCTGACACCTGGTTGTTTTTTTGTGTTCGTATAACGCTTTATTAGTCGTAATAACGTGATTTCTTTCCCGAAATCAAGCCTGCCTAGGGACAATTTTCATGGGCGCTGAAGGCACGGCCGTGACTCGGTGGTGGAATGCTGGGCTGGCAGGCAGGAGACCCGGGTTTGAATCTCATTACGTTCTTGATGATTTTTCTTTACTAACTTTTTTTCTTACTTCGTACGAAAGTGTTTACGGACCCCTGCGGCGGCGGTCAACTGCGGCGTGCACGTGGCCCGTGTGTTGAAATCTCATAACAGCTTTCGCTGCGAAAAATCAGGAGCTTCAACTAAAATGACCCAGTGGCTCTCTGTTTTACAAAATTTTGTGTCTTCACATTGCCTCCAGATGGCACTATATCTCACATAGCGCCTCCAGGCAGAAGACTATCGTCTTTCGACGTCCCTTGCAGCAAAGCACGGAGATACGCAGCCAATTTTTTTCTGCTTCTTATTATAGTCTCAACAACATTGCTCGTAGAAATCAGTCGGAAATAACCTAGGTTGGGTTAACATTTCCCTCTTCCTGCCTTAAGGAGTGCACATTAAGATTAGGGTGATGAATGTGGCTGGCGGATATAACTTTGCGAAATTCACAGGCAATTGCCCTACCCGCTTTCTTATTTTCTGATCGTATTGAACCAATGTCATTTTTAAAGCGAACCGCGGCGAAATACATACGTTAGTTTGTATGCCAATTTTATCGACCTCCTCCCAATATTCTTTTGGTCTTTGCAAATGAAGAGAAACGACCACGAAATTTATCGCAGAGGCCGCAAAGGTAGTTTACAGGGGGCTTGTGTTGCTGTTAAACGTATTTGCACTTCTCCGGGACATTAGGAAAGAAGGAGGAAGATGAAAAAAGGAAGGCAGGAAGATCAACCAGACGCGCGTCTGGTTTGCTATCCTACGCTAGCGGAAGGAGATTGCAAGATGAAAAGGTAGAAACATAGAAAGAACAGAACATATAAAAAATACGCGTGAGCTTAAAGTACACTGCTGCGTTCGACTGTCGTGGACGTATCACGTTCTACTGTAGACCGTCTAGTTATGGTACCCACTCAAGGTTTGCAAGTGCTGGACATTAAATTGACAATAATGGGCAAAACAATTTTTCGCGCATTCATCGAGTACTATTCCATAATTCCGAAAACACCACTCTTACCACGAGACGACGCTTGGTGAGCGAGAAAACACGAGAAAATGAATTGCAGGTGGACATTGAGATTTTCGCACCAAACACCGTGACGTCATAAATTTTAAAGGCAGGTGATCTGTAGTACTGGGTCGTACGTAGCTTTGATTGATTAAAATGAAGTACGTTGTCATCTGTTGGTGCCATAGACCTAGCATGCAAAGTTTCATGAACTTTCATCGAGCAAATGCCACGAAACTACGAAAAATATACTTTGAAACTTGTTACGTCATGCACGGATATTTGTGCGCGAAATTTAAAAATGAAACTTCAAAGTTGATTTTAATTGGTAATAATGAACTTATGATAGTAAGACTTGTTACATTACAGTCTTCGAAGGGCAGTTTATTAATCTAAACCAACTTATTGTTTCTCTATTGTGTCCCTTTTAGTCCAGTGAGTACTCTAGAGCTTCGGGTAACGACATAGAATGTAATGGCGCGATTCCCGCAAAGATAAGCCTATAGAGCTTTCTTCGCTTCTTATCCCTTTCCTGCCTAGGTGGCGTTTTGATTGTTCCCACTGCTTTGACGATGTCAAAAAGAGCACAAGGCGGTTTGCTGTTGGCCTTATGTTGCTCGACTCCTGTGCAGAGCCCCCGCTACTCATCATGGAGCTGGTTTTGCGGGGCAAGCTGCAGTCATTTCTGCGCGAACACCGTTCCCAGGGTGCGTACTACAACGAACCCGAGGACGACGGCTGCCTGGGGCCACGAGACCTGGCGCAGTTTGCCCTGCAGGTGGCGCAGGGCATGGACTACATCCACAGGAAAGGGGTCAGTATAGCAGAACATGCCGGTTGTCTATGTGTGCACACAACAACCAGTAACGTAGCCAGAGAATGGCACACCAGCCTTGTACCCCCCCCCCCCGACTTTTTTTCCCAAACATACAGAGTGAAATCTCCTTACCCCCCCCCCTCCTCCCAAAATAAATTTCTGCCTGCACCCATGACACGAATACCTCCGATAAGTCTGCGACACACAAACGACTATATTCGGCAGCTTCGTCTCCAGCATCCCAAGCGCTATACTTCGACTGCGAACGGAGGGTAGAGTTCCCTAAGCTTTTCATACGTGAGCCACTTTTGTCGTTGGCAATCTCCATTTGTTAATAATATTCCCTATTTACCAATGGCTGACGTTTTATTTTACGAGCAATCTATGAAAAAATCATCCATTATTATTCACCCGTATACAGCTCGAGGCTGCAAGGAAGTAAATGCTGATTTCTCAGAACGACAGCTTCCGGTTGTCTACAACATATGTTGTCCTAGTCTAGGGTTCAAACACCGACTCGTATCAGGACAGATCAAACGGGTAGATCACATTTCATCGCTTCCATCAGCTTTCCTCCACACTGTCGGATTCCGCAAAACCCAATTTTCATACATGTATAGTGCCAGAGCCATTTTGTGAACACCAGCGTGGAGGACATTTTCTGCAGACACTTCTCTTACTCTGTGCGAGAACGACGCCCGGAAGAACACACGGGGGCGCACAGGGTAGCGCAGTTTTATGGCGATTGCATCGGGGACAACTGCATTCGACCATGTCCATCGGATATCCGCGGCCGACCAGAGGCGCGGCTGAGCAGCATCCGCTACAATTAAAGGGTCGCGTGGCGTTTCGCCAGCACCTCCGACCATGACCCAATGGCGGCAACGTTGATGGCCCAGCTTGAATGTGCCACTTGCACTGGCTTGAGCACTGCCAGCCAGGCCGCGCAACATTGTTCTGCTATTAAATAACGTACAAAAACCTATAGACAAACAGCTGTCATACTAATCTGTAGATGCCGCTCTTCGTTCATGAATGCGTGCTAAGCAGGTCGAAATCATTGTAATTCACTGTAATCTCTGTGAATGCTGCAGAAACCAGAACTTATTTTACAGCTAATGAGACATCAGTCTTATTATCACTCGAGAAGTGTATTATACGCTCAGAATAAAAAAAACAAGAAAGATTTTATTGTATCTCAACTAGCGCGGCTTCGAGCGAAACATCGTGGGTCTCAAAAAAATCAGTACAAAAGCGTGCAGTTAAGCACCATCATTGAATGAGATTCGATAAAAATAAATTCACACAGAGTACCTAACACAATAACACAATATGAAATGTTCCCCGCAAACTGTCGGCCTCTCTTTACAATGATGTTACGTCATCGCTTAAGCAGGCAGGAACCATGCCATTCTTTCGAATAATACTGGGACCAGTCAGCGGAAGGAGGAGATCTCGGTAAAGAGTGGAAGACGTATGGAGCGAGCGGCGTCACTATGTGTATTCAAATTCAAGCAGCATAAGCCAATATAGCGGCACTGAGATTATTAACAATGACGCAGCGTACTTTAACCGTCCTCAAATATTATACACCACTTCAATATCTTTGATTTAGTAGCGCTCTCTACACTCGAATTAGGAGAGTCCAGCACTTTCTTTGGTTGAATCGCGTTCTTTGAGTTGACTTCGCTCAAGGCCAATTCAGCACAAATGCAGAGTTATCCTGCACTCGCCCTAATATTTACAGAAAACGTAAGTTGCTTTTTCATTGCACAATGAAAGTCTTGTTGCAGCAGCGGTGGCGTATACTGTGTATGTTTATGGTCTTAAAATCCAGATTTTGCAACATGCAGATTATCCACCGTGACCTGGCTGCCCGGAATGTGCTCGTGGACGAGCACAGCCAATGCAAGGTGGCCGACTTCGGCCTGTCTCGCAGTGTGCGCGATTCCGAAACGGACGTCTATCAGCAGAAGTCCAAGGTATATGACCGTAGAACAAAACGTGGTGCAAATGTAACACTGCCATTCGTTCATTGCAGAACACCGCGTCGAGTTTTGTGGCTGGAAGTATCAGAAATCAATTGTCGACACTTGCTGTTACGTTATACGTGTAACTATCGCACTGCTTCGCGCATATGCACGACACTTCGTTCAGTGAGCCTTGGCTTGGACACAGAGCATAGAAAAGTCCACTTCGGTGGAACAGTGGCTAGGGCGCTCGGCTGTTGACCCAAAGGTCGCGAGTTCAATCCCGGCCGAGGCGATCGCATTTCCATGCAGGTGAAATGGTGGAGGGAAATTATAAAGGGAATGGAGGCCCGTGTACTTCGCGATTCAGTGCACGTTAAAAGACACCAGATGGTAAACATTTCCGGTGCTCCCTACTACAGCGTCCCTCATAATCATATTGTGAATTTGGGACGTAAAACTACAGATAATATTATTTAGAGCATACAAAAAGCTGTATGCCACCGTTAGATCAGTGTTATGCTGGTAAAGTGCGATACGTTTCTGACATGTGTACCCAACATGTCATGATAAACTTCGTAGAAATTTTTATGAAGTTATCTTTAAACGACTTCATCTATGTTTCACAGCATTCATAGTCTCCAAGTTAGCCGTGAATATTTGCTCTTGAAAGGTATTCTTCAGATACGTTGCTAATGAGTGACATATCATCTTGCTCCTGTAGAGACAGAGGCTTTTTGCTGCATTGTGAACGTTTTGGCATGAATTATGGAGTTAAATATTAATACTGCTGCTTAAAAGCGGCAAACACATAAACACAAAGGTCAAGTGCAAAAAAAAATCGACGAAACAGAGGAAAACAAGTAGACAGAACTTTTGCGCTCGACTTTTACGTTTAGACATGCACCAATTTGCCCAGCAACGCATTTTATCAAGTTAAAAGCGGCAGTTTTGTTGTGAATCTGACTATCTATATAGGTACACGCAACAAAATTATTGGCAAAGTCGTAGAATGTTTACATTCATTATGAGGTGAAATTAAGATAACGATTTCCTTATGGTCGACTGACCTAACATATCTTTATTTAAATTGTTATTTAGATCTTTAATAATTTAAATGTATACCGCTGACGGCTGTGCTGTCGGCATCGCGCATTGCACATGTCTTGTAAATTATGACTTCGAAAATTTAGGCTAATGCCAAATCACGCCTGAGCTAGAGGGCAGATGCCAGGCACGCCAAATAATAACAACAACAACAACAACAGCAACAACAACAACAACAACAACAACATCAACAATAATATTAATAATAATAATAATAACAAATCGAAAAAGCTGGTGAAAAACACTATGCCAGTGGTATCCTAGAATGTAGACCAATGGGAACATACGGGGCAGCTCCACGCTTACGCACCGCTTAGATCACTCCTAACATGATCTGCACTGATTTTGTATTACCTAAGTGTTTTCACAAACTCCCAACTGTTCACATTGAAGTGCCGCTGAAGGCAATTATTGTGTGCGTGTTTTTTATTTTCTCTTGCTTCTTTTCTTGCGTCGCGATAAGGGTGCGCTACCGGTGCGGTGGATGGCCCCGGAGTGTCTCTACCTGCAGGTGTTCACCACAAAGTCCGATGCGTGGGCCTTCGGAATCCTGCTGTGGGAAATCGTGACGCTGGGTAGGCATGCCTGTTTCATTCTTTTGCTGGCTTGCAGCAGTACATGGCGGGGGGAGTACACAAAGAATGTGGCCTCATTTAGGTGTGATTTTCGGCAAGAATATCCACCATGTGACGGCAAAAAAAAATCGAATGAAGGTCGCCGAGGAGACCAGCTGCCGCGGCATGATTCGTCACCTCTCTTCTGTTTGACCTGTAGTGTGAATGAAGTTGTCTTGGTCTGAGCCCGAGAAGGCGCTAGGAAGTGGAGCCAATCACAGCTTCCTAAAATTAACTATAGCAGACTCTGGCTCTGCGATCATTCAACTGCCATAGGAACAGTGGGTGTATAGTACACGAATCGGCCTGGTCTTCGTGCTTGAGGCTGCCCCGCCACGGTGGTCTAGTGGCTAAGGTACTCGGCTGCTGACCCGCAGGTCGCGGGATCAAATCCCGGCAGTGGCGGCTGCATTTCCGATGGAGGCAAAGATGTTGTAGGCCCGTGTGCTTAGATTTGCGTGCACGTTAAAGAACCCCAGGTGGCCGAAATTTTCGGAGCCCTCCACTACGGCTTCTCTCATAATCATATGCTGGTTTTAGGACTTTAAACCCTACATATCAATCACTCAATTAATGGCTTCAAACAAACTTGTGGCTTTGTTCATGGCTGTGTTTTGATTTTGTTTCCAATAAAAGAACAAACCGTTGTGAGCTTCGTGACCCAATTTGAATGGGTGAGCCTAAAAAGTTAAGGTGTTGAAGTGCAACTGTTGAACTTTTGCTGATTATCGTATCGGACAACGCGGTCACGCGAAGTCATTCGGAGCCGCAAGAACGATGATAAGACACATTTGTGTACTACCCATCATTCCCATGCTGGCTGAAGCGCCGTGGGTCGTGGCTCCTATGGACACTAATGCGGCAGAGTTCCCTCTAGTGTACTTACAGGCAGCGCCTCCTCTATTTTATCAATGCAAGCCAGACGCGCCCGATCAGCCGTTCACCACCATTTCCTCTAGCCCTTTCCTGCTCCCGCCCATCGCCTAGCCTTCATTAGTGCTTTGTGGTCATGGGGGGCCTCGCCACGGTGGTCTAGTGGCTAAGGTACTCGGCTGCTGACCCGCAGGTCGCGGGATCAAATCCCGGCTGTGGCGGCTGAATTTCCGATGGAGGCGGAAATGTTGTAGGCCCGTGTACTCAGATTTGGGTGCACGTTAAAGAACCCCAGGTGGTCAAAATTTCCGGAGCCCTCCACTACGGCGTTTCTCATAATCATATGCTGGTTTTGGGACGTTAAACCCCACAAATAAATCAATGTGGTCATGGGGGAGAGAGCCCATCATGTAGCGCCTCGTGACGGAAATCATATGAAGTAATTTTTTGTTCAGTTGCATACAGATCCGTGGGGAGGTCTTGCATTCCTCGTGTTCATAATGTTGGCTGTCACGCTGGCTCTGTAAAACGTACGGTGTTTTGAGATAGCGTGCCACCGTTCGTGGCGCTATGCGGGCCACCAATGGGGAAGCGTCACTTCAACGCAACTGCACGCGCTGACTTAAAGAGCACTGTGATGCAGCAGCGGCATTCCTTCGAGCCACAAAGGAGCAGGAATGAAGAAATACGAGAGACACGTGATATTGGAGTGGGGAGCACGTCTCCGGGGAAGGAGCACGTCTCCGGCGATGCTTGTGCGACGCAAGCAGCGCTGCCCATCATGTGGCGTCACATCATGACCATTCCCTGAGCTATATAAGGCGGACCGACAGCTCCAGTTGAAAAGCGAGCGTTCGCACTGGAATTGAAAGAAATAAAGGAGACGTTGTTATACAGGAAACTCTGTGGCACAAAACAACTGCTGTATAGTGAGTATGGCGGCACGACAGCCATCGTTTGGTGAGCTTAGTTTACACCATCGTAGCGTGAATGCTACGATGATGCAACTTGTATTTGGAGCTTCATTGCACCCCGCCATAGCTAAATGAAAAGCCACAAAAAAGAGAAACGTGCGACGAGTAAAACTATTCATAAAAATTCACTCATGATATAGGAGATACCCGTTGAAACACTGTAGTGAAATTACTGTAGAGTGTCCCATAAGGTACGATCCCACAATATTTTAGTATTTTACAACACCACCGTTAATACGTACGGGTGAGAAAGACAGAGAGAGACAAAGCAGGGGCGTTAACCAAGCTTGGCTCGGTTGGCTACCCTACACTTGTTGGGGGGGGGATAATAGAGAAGAAAGGACAGAGAAGAAAGAAGAAGAGTAAGAAAGCGTTGGATAGTCAGCTGGAGACTACACAGCATGGTCTCACGTTGTTGGTTCACAAGCAATCGTGAAGCCCGGTGGTCCTTAAAAAGCACAAAGGAGCTATTGTGGCTTTGCGCGTATGCGAGACCGTAGGTCTTCAAGGTCCTAGAATCTTTTTTTGTCTGTAAGTGGTCGCGAATCTACATGACGGAGCTTGACTTCCATAGCACGTCGTTTAGATTGGTATGATGGGCAGTGGCAGAGAACGTGCACAAGCGTCTCCT
Organism: Rhipicephalus annulatus; assembly: GCA_013436015.1. Lineage (NCBI taxonomy): Eukaryota > Metazoa > Arthropoda > Arachnida > Ixodida > Ixodidae > Rhipicephalus > Rhipicephalus annulatus. The sequence goes on along the minus strand of WOVY01012561.1, from coordinate 30,321 downwards.
CTCAGGTTGAATCTGTGAAAGCTTCAAATGACCTTAGAACCTGCGTAAGTTTTAGCGAACCGCGGGAATCTTGCCCGAATCTTCCGAATAGTATCTCGTCTATAGGATAGAAAGTGTATTTTGGTGCCTATAATACTGATCACCACATGGGCCTTTTTTTCTTTTTTCGCCTACCTATCACTAATGGTTGAGTGTGTCGTGGCCGCCGAGAGATGGCGGCCAACCCCGACCTATCATGTTCCCAACCACACTGCCTTTAAACCGACCGGTGGGCCGTTTTCACTTGCTTGCTCATAGGTTCCACACCATACCCAGGCCTAAGCGCTCAGGAGGTGATCCATGCAGTACGCGACGGTCGCGTGATGGCACAGCCGGTGCACTGCCGCTGGGAACTGTACCGACTCATGCGTGCCTGCTGGCACCCAGACCCGAAGGAGCGGCCGCCCTTCTCGAAGCTCGCCACCGACCTTGATCAACTCATCAAGCTGAACGCCGGATACATTGACCTAGACAACTTTCCCGAACACGCCTACTACAATATCGAATATGGCGTGGACGAGAAATTGTAGACATCTCCTATCGACTTCTCCCCTTGTTGCCGGACACCTGCGGCTAAAGGCGTCCGGCAACTGTTGTGTTGCCTCGCATCAGTTGTGTTTCTCTTTATTTTATTTTCTATTGGCTGTGTGAAACATCCCAAGAATGAAACAAGGACATTTGTTGTGATGTTACCACCAAGCATGTGGCTGAGAGGCCTGACGGCTGTGAAGTGAGAGAAGCCGCACAGGCTGCATAATGGACCGCCAGTGAATAGACACCGCGCCTGAAGATTTTCTGACTTTGTTCACTTAAGGACATTTAGAGGATGCCAAGTCTGTTTCGTGACAGTAATCGAATCAGATACTCGTGCATGTGCATTTTGATGTATAGATTTAAGTTTACTTGTGTGCTTTCAATTCCAACGTGGAAGTTTCGCTGCATCCACGGAGGATTAAAAAAAATGCTGGAGTGGGAATGATGGCCCAGGAGGGAAGTCATTCTTCTGGCGAAATGGTGGCGGTGGCAGCCATATTTCTAGGGGCATGATAGAGTATCACCGTTCAGCGATTAAAAAGGGAGCATTTCCCTCGCACGTCCTACGAGTTTAATGTGAGAACTTTTTCGGGTCACATAGTGCTCCAAGTGCGTCTTACAGTACTAATTTTTCTTAGTGAGCCTTCAATTAGAGGCATAGTTCTCTGAAGCTTCAGTCATCCATACTCGTTTCTGTGTGTTATTTCGTCGGGAACAACTATCTTTTAATATAGAACTAACGTAGCATTTACATAACATATCAAAGCCACTTGATCTTTCAGTGGGCACTATCTGAAAAGAGCATATTTCCGCCATCTTGGCAGTGGCAAAAGGTGGCTTCACTTCTGCTGGCAAGGCATTGCGGAAGCTTCCGCTCCAGAAATTTTTGTTGAATCCTCCTTGGCTGCATCTGGTCGTTTGACGTGCGTGCAAAGGTCGAAATCAACTGTACCATCACGTGCTAAACTGAAACATTTTGTGCTTGAAATTGCTAAGAGTGATGTAAATTCCCAGGTTGTTGCATTGCGAGCTCCATCAAGAAAGGTGCGTAATAAACAAAAGCTGTCATTCGCTAGGAAAACGCTGTAAGAAAAATATGGTACATCCTAACAAAGCAATCTACAGACCGCATTCAAATAAATCATATATCCATTACACAATACAATGCCAACTTAGCAGTCATATGTACAGCTGTCTCGAAAAATTTTTTTTCAAGCCTAAGGTGAACAGCCTGAACAGTCGCCAAACTGTAGTACAACTATACTTCGATCAACGCCACAGCATACAAGAAAGGCTGTGCACAGATCTCAATGTCATGTACCATACAGTTTCTAGCTACTCCACCCAGTATATACAGTTAAGCTGGAAAAACTTAACACAGGTACTGAGGCCTCAAGCTTGAAACTTGTGCAAGCCTGAAAAAAAGTGCAATGCGAATGTAAAAATGTGTCAGCTGCATCGTCGGTGAGATTGTTGGCCTGAACCACACAAACACACACACGTAATATTTAGCTTCGGATAAAAATTTATTTCATAAAAAAATAATGTGCCTCTACGCAAGAAGCATTCATTCGTTAAGCTGCATGATTCTTCTAGCCGATGGAGGACAACGCATATAATTAGCAGACGAAAGACCATAACTAACCTGTAGTTTAGGAGAAAGGTATATTTCAAAAGAACGTCGCAAAATCGGTTTCCTTTTGTAGCGCATGACAGTTGCTACATAGCTAAATAGCAAATCTACATAGCTGTTACAGGGTAGCCAGCCGGTCTGAGAACTGGCTAACCTCCCTGTCCTTCCTCATTTATTCCTCCTCCTACATAGCTGTGTATAGGTAATAAAAATGATGAGTTTGTTCTCATTTACCATGGTTAAACTTGTACCAGCTGTTCTTGCCTAATTGGTTAAATGAAAATTTTATTTACATTGCTTCTACACATATCGTTTTGGTCTACAATAAGGCCGAAAATGAATAAAAGAGCGAGATGCACAGAATCAGGTGCAAACTTGGGGGATAATGTTAATATCTAACCACATTCCTTCCCATGTCTAGCTAATTATCCTGCCTAGCTGCCTTCCGGTTATCTGGTCCTTGACATATGAGCAAACGCGAAGGCCTTAAATGTCAAGTGAATGGTCAGTGTATCCGAAACTGATTTTCCAAAAAGTGTTGAATTCTCGCTGTGGATGACATAAGCGTTCGATGCTTTTTTGGAACTGCCATGCGAAGGTCTCAATATGTTTGTGACAAGTTGTGCATGTTGGCTTCGCGCTGTTTTGGGTGAACCCCGAGCTTAACGAACGCTTGCGAACGCGGTGTTTCGGACACTATATATACGTACAATCAGTCATTCGACAGACGCGAGACGTCGGGAGAACTTTGTAAATTACTGGCACTTTATCAAACTTGGCACAAGAAGTTTATCACCGGTCGTCCTCGATAGTACAACAGACTGTGCCTGTGCGCTCAACGTTCATGTGTATACACGTATTCAGTTCATTCCAATGCTTGTGTATTCCCGCTCTTCGCGCGAGCATCAGACTGTACTCTTCCTGAATATTGGTTTGTGTGCCTATTAAATGTTGCTGTGATTATGCGTATTTTTGTGTTAAGATATTTTTGGGTTTAGTAAACTGATAAAGTAACTTACTCGGCAGACAAAAGAAAGACACAAAGAAGAAAGTGTACCTTTAACTTGAATGCCCCGACGCGTGGCCTCGGCTCACTTAGACTGAGGTCAGCGCCACCAAGCGTTGAAAATGTTATGCTTGCTCCAGCTAAGGATAGATATAGCACGCGTCGTTTTCACTAGTAAATTTGTGTTTCCAATCTGCCTGACCAGCGGGTCGAATGCACTCACTTCGCAACCCGTTTTCGCCACGTTTCCCTCGTGGCTACGTTATCACGCGCACCCATGGCGTTGGTTGCCTAATACTTATCTCAACAATGAACCATTCCCTGCGACAGCTTACGCATCTTTCGTGCTTGAATTTGCAGCTGCTGCTCAAAAGGAATCACGTATAAAAAGCAGAGCAAACGCACTTTTGAGGCGTTTGTAAAAGTTGCACAAGAAATCTGAAAATGCAGTGGGGTTGTTCATGTTCTCTTCAATAATTTTCAAAAAGCGTGAATCGAACTGTTCTCGAAATTTAGAGTGTGCCTTTCTGCTCGGTTCGTGCTGCACGGAATATGTGTTCTTGAAGCACAACATTTGTGCGGGTAAGAATATTTGGGATTTAGCGTCCCAGATGAGATGGCAGCTTAAGCTTTTATGCGATAACTACGCACAAAAATTGCTTTGTTTGCGTTGTATTCATGAGCCTTTCTTGCTGAGAACATTGCGCTCCATAAGACATCTTCCATGCAACATGAACCAAACAAAAAGACGCACTCTAAATTGCGAGAACAGTTCAGTTGACGCTGCCTGAAAATTATTGAATCAAAACATGAACAAAGCCACCGCATTCTAGATTTATTTATTGTGGAACTTGTACAAACGCCATTAAGATGCGTTTGCTCTGCTATTTATACATGTGATTCCTTGCTACGAATTCGAATTCGTAAGGTGCGTAAGCTGAGGCACGGAATGGTTCATTGTCGAGATAAGCATACAACAACGAACTCCATGCATGGGCACGCGTGATAACGTAGCAACAAGCAAAACGTGGCGAAAACGGGATGCAAAGTGAGCGCATTCGACCCGCCGGACAGGCAGACCGGAAACAGAAATTTACTAGTGAAACTGACGCGCGTTACATCTATTGTTAACTGCAGCAAGCATATCATGTTAAATGCCTGGTGGCGCAGGCGTTACTGCCTACGTCATTCATATGGATATAGCATTGAATATAGTCACGCAAAGCCTTTGAACAGTGACTAGTCACTTTTCAAAACTACTTTTACAATTATGTTATAAAAAAGAATAAAAAATATTTGGTATGCTGTCTTAGCTCTTTCAGTGAACTGGATTAGATAAGAGCGCTAAACGACGGGCACAAGAAGACAAGCCTCTTGCCTTCTTGTGGACCCTATTTTTGCTCTCCAATCTATTCCAGACTTTGAGCTAACTCGCCCATCAAAGCAATTTGTTAAGTTATCATTCAGTGAAACTTAATTCCACCAAAATCAGAGCTGCGCAGGCCTATTCGAGGCTTTCATACTAAAAAGCAAAATTACTCTTGTACAGATAAAGCTTAACCAGCTTTGACGTTTTGTTTTGCCTCGATAGCACGACAAAACTCGAGTGACGTGTCCTTCTGGTGCCATGGTCTCTTTGGATAGAGTGTCTTATCATTTGAGCAATGATAATACATCACCTACTACACCGACAAAAGAGCCAAGCAACTTACACATGCGTGCATTTTGTTCAATAAGGAACACAGGTGCCGCTGATAACTACTAAACTTCGGCATTACTATTAGCTTTAAGCCAGCTGGCGATTGTAGACACGGCTACTCACACATATTTGAATGCACCAGCGTTCATAAGCCAGCTCAGTAATTATTAATCAGTCGTGTTAGTTACGGGGGGGGGGGTGCGTTGATCTTCTACTGCACTTTTTCACGAGAAGTTCTTAGTAATATTATTTCATGATCGAGTCAGCTCTTTCAATAAAAAGTTCTTTGATTGCAAGCGTGCACTGCTTAAACGTATATATAGATCAAAAGGTGCGAAGTATAGCATCAATTAAGCGAGATATTGCAGTTAAAGAGCATTGAAAGCATGCTCGTGGAGAAGCTAGTCATGCGGTAGCAGACTCATAAGTCTACTAACTCCGACTCACCTATACTCAGAGCGAGCCATGGGTCTGAGTGAATTCGAGTGAGTAATATTATGGTGGGTTTGAGTGCCAGCGAGTTCAGTTGAAAAAAGCCGCCCACATTTTCTCACTGGGGTAACTCGAGTAAATGCGTTGCAGAGTTGTTGGGGTATCACGGGAATTTCGCGTAATTTGGTATTGTTCAGAAATGCTTACTTGTTATTTCGTCTTCATTATTCTTATTTATTGAATGAAGGAGAAACGTTGCCTTCAAATAGAAGTGGTACGCTGATGTTGGGTTGTGCCACACTACTGGTCGAAGGTACCTTTGCTTCCACCGCATTACTTGAGTCAAGCAAAGCGTCAAGTCAAGCGAAAGCGAAGTACAAATTGGCCCCGTATCTGCATGTTACACTTCAAATGTCGTGGAAAGACGATAGTCTTGCATCTGGAGAGAGTGAACAAAACGTTTATTTGATGCTCTGCGAAAAAAAAATGGTGAATAATATTCTGGAGGCACTGCGTTAGAGTGCCTCTAGCGTGCAGCGGAGGCGAACGAGTGCATCAAGTCACGTCACACGTGAGACATGAGTGCTATCTGTAAGTTATCTTGGAAAGCGGAGCGCGCGCGCCCTGCGCGCCCGTGTCGGAGGTGATAAGGTGTAGAACGCAAGGCGACAGGTAGGTGCCGCCACCTTGTCATCTTTGCAAAGCGTTGGAAACACTTGCCTTTTCGTGCAAGCGTTGCATGGTCAGCGCAACGTGATAAACGCTACGGTGTTTAGAATTACTTATGTATGCCTTTTATACTAAGAGACACACATACAGAATATTGACGTGTTGTTATGGTGCCTCAGATATGCGCAATGAATGCTTTTTTTGATTGGCAATCGCACAAGTATGAAAGCTGAATCTTCAGCAATATTGGTGGGCGCAGCGGATGGGGTCGGCTGTTTGGAGTATCGTTTGGCCACTTTGGTGCCGTTTAGGGTACCGTTAAGGGTAGACAAACACACATGTGTACAGACATACAGACCAAAAGTTTTGCGTTGAAGGCCCCCAAGAAAGACTATCGTCTTTAAAACGCCCTTGACTGAATTACGAACGCGCAATCCGCCGCCTACTTATATACACACCGCTCGCGTTCGAGGGGAAGGAGTACGGGGAGAGGCCCACGCCGCCACTGCGCATGCTCGGCTTGCTGAACGCTCGGTGGTATCTTATTCTTTAATGGACTCTGGAGTGGCAGTATTGCACCTGGTGTCTTCTTGAGCTGGCACGAGACGCGAGCATGCGCGTAGGGGGGTGTGGACGACAACGCTGAAGCGCGCCTTCGTGTGACTACGAAATGCTCCGCATTTAAAAAAGAATCAGTGAGTATGTGTCCGAGTGAATCCTCTTGGGGAAAATTTTGGTGAGTCTGAGTCTTAGTTGGCCCTGCTGGAAAAGTGTCTCTCATGAGGGAGTCTGAGTGAGTTCCACATTTTTCGCCAGCCTATGTAGCTGCGTACGCACGTTCGTATATAAGCTTCACCAAAGCTTACAAATATTACATTCACGTGATTGTAATTTGTAAGCTTCACTGAACTGGCCGCTTAGATCATATCGCGTGACGTAGCAGTTGAAGCGACGTCACCCGATTATTATGCTGTAATATCATTAGAGCTTTGGGATTAAATCAAAGACAGAAAGAGAGCTAATTATCATGAAAAACGGTAAGGGAAAGAGCAAGACGACGTTCTGTTGGTGCCATCTGTATCGGTTTCACGAAGCACTAAACATCTGCCTTGTGTATTTTTAAGTACAAGTCTCACAAATACCCATATATTGGACAAGCACTGTGTGTATGCGTCATGCACTGGTTTTTCTGTCTTTGCCCGAGGTACTTCACCTTCACGTGATTCGATACCGATGCGTCATAATGCATTGGTAGACAAGAGGTTCACTTTGAACGAGAGGGGATGTTTCTCGAGACCTCATGATCAAAACCAGAAAATTTAATAGCCACATGTTATTTTAGGGATCGCTAGTGTCAGGGTCGCCATTTTAGAGGTACGCGTGCTCGCCACTCGCGCAAAAGACTCGTCGTACGTGCTGTGTCCGACATCTGTACGGCAGCTTGGATGTCTAGTGGCCTCTGGAACACCTTCTGCACGCCGAAGCGCGGGCAGCTAGCTGGACGCGCGTACGAATGGACCTTAAAAATTTTATGGCGATAGTGTTGCCCCCCTGTCGATCAACGGTCAAGGCATACCGCCAGTTGACTCGACAGCCATCAAAACGTGCCAAGCTGCTCGTACTTGACCATTGAGTCAGTGGACTATAAGTCAAGGCCGTCCAAATGCCCTTGCAATGCGGTTGTAAATGAAACGTCTCAAATTCTCATACAAACGTTTCCTCCGTGACGTTAACAGGGAAAAAAAATCAACACTCCCATTTGTGGATCGGTCTCAAAAGCAAGTACAGCAAAGTGCGCTTTGGACGCTGTAGGTCTCGTTTATCGAACTAATAACTTGTGACGCCATTTTTTAGTAACTTGCTCTTTCTTCAAGAATAGTGCAGGCAGCGTTCCCAATCGTATAGCTGAAGAAGGCTTCGCCTGCCCCTGCCTGCAACGGAGCTAACGTAAATTGCCGTCAACGAACACCCATTTGTGGTTTAGGCTTAACGATTTGCTTAAGGGTTAACCTGAAAACTCCCCGTATTACGAACGGCAGAAAACTGCACCTTCAGATAGGTGGAGAGACGCTGGAAGTTGTAAAGGAATATGTCTACTTAGGACAGGTAGTAAAGACGGAGCCAAACCATCAGAGTGAAATAACTAGAAAAATTAGGTTGGCATGCATCACATTCAGTAAGCATTCTCAAATCATGAATGGTAATATGCCACTAAACCTCAAGAGGAAGGTAAATAATAGCTTGCCAGTACTTACCTACGGAAAGGAAACCTGGAGGCTGTTACGCCTGCGAGTCCACACCGAACGTCAATGCCTCTGCAAAGGCAATCTGTGTCAAGGCCAGCGGTCGAACCCGCCTGACGCAACTCAACGACATCATCAAGCGGCGGCTCCGGTCTGTCACGCAACGCACAGCGAGCTCCCTTAACCCACGAGCCCGTTAAAGCAATCGGTGCCTTCCAGTCTGGCGAGTCTTACGCAATGCGTGGCCACGTCACTCGTCTTTGGGTGCAACCACGCGCAGCGGCTCCGCATTTGATGAGCAAGACGCGGTCCAGCGGCGGACCCCATCGGAGGACTCTGACATCATGGCCAGTGGCACTTCTGGTTGTACGTTGGTGACTCAAAGGATCCACCCGATGCCTATAAAAGAAAAGCTCTGCGGCGCGTCGCCAGCTGTAGACCTATATGTCAGAGAAGCCTCTCGTCGGTTCGAGCCCTTTCGCAGTAAGCGCGCCCGGTGTCCTTGGTAGCGGCGAGTTTCGTTGCGCCCTTCGTAACCTCGTCGGCGGTGCGCATCGTAACAGAGAGAAGCCGACGGATGCGTGCGAGAGAAGACTATTTCTATGCGGTACATAAACATTGTCTTAACCCATCGCCGTCTCGTCCGCTCGTCTATCTGCTTTGCGCAGAACCAGTCGCGAACTGAGTAACACACACTATCAAACGGTTGGTGACCTTGGCGGCGGAGTTACGAAGGCGTGATATCACTGTTACGAAGGCGTGACCAACATCCACTGTTACCAACATCCACTTCGTAACAGTGGATGGCAGCTGCGGGATCGGCCGGCGTCAGCGGCATCGATGCTGTGAGTGCCTGGTGTTTTCCCCTCAGTTCACCATACTACTCTAGCACAGGTCATAGTAGTTTAGAGAAGGGCTGTGTGAAGCATTGGTGAATGAGCTTTGATTGTTTCAAGCTAAGTCAGAGCGCTTTGAAACCAAAGGTAATGCGGAGGGTGTAAACACGGCAGTGTAAAAAATTGCTTGCGCATCTTGATAGTAGACTTATAGTGGGCACGGCAAGTAGATTCTTAACAGGGGCAAACAGTGAGAAGCTAGTGTTAACGATGGAGAACGTTAAAGTGAAAGAACTCATCGAAATTTGTGAGAAACACGGCATTACTTTGGGCCGTCCGAAACAAAAGCAAGCAATCCTTGAGATCATGAAAGATGAAGGAGTGTCGGCCGAGGAAGTCGATGAGGCCTGGGTGGATATCAAAGCACGCCACGAGGAGGCTGAAAGGCGAGAAGTAGAAGCTCGCGAACGTGAAGAAGCTGAAAGGCGAGAAGTTCGCGAACGTGAAGAAGCTGAAAGGTGAGAGCGCTGTGAGGAGGCCGAGAGACAGGAGCACCTTGAGTTGAAATGAATAGAATTGGCAATCCCACAGTGTTCGCAGGCGCCTAGCGTAGCTTCTCCGACAGTTCAGGTCAGCGGTTATAGAATTCGTGACCAACTGCCACCGTTCGTAGTTGGCGAGGACATGGCGAAGTATCTCGTCAAGTTTGAACACGTCTGTGAGCGAAATGCTTTGGAGTGGTCTCTTTGGGCGCAGAACCTGTTAGCTCTTCTTCCCGGCGAAGTGTCCGACGTGATAACGTGCTTGTCGAGGAAAGCGTTTGAGAGCTATGACGAGGTTAAGGATGTGCTCTTGAGACGTTATAATTTGTCACCCGAGGCTTTCGGGCAAAGGTTCCAGTATGCTAAAAGGGGGAACGAGTCACACGTTGACTTCGCGTTTCGTCTTAAAGCCAATTTACTTGAATGGCTCAAGGGCGAAGGTGTTTATGACGATCGCAATAAAGTGGTAGAATGCATTGCATTGGAGCAATTCTACCACTGCATCGAGGAGGATGTCAAGCTTTGGCTGCAGGACAAGCTTGGCGAAGTACAGCTAAACAAGGCAGCAGAGTTAGCTGAGGAGTATTACACTCGCCGAAAGTTGCATAGTAGGGCAGTGCGCGTTGAAAATGATAATAGAAAAGAGGGTTTTTCAAAGAAAACTGATCAGCGGAAACCCACTCCGCACCATAATTTCAGGAAGGACCCGTTTCTTACGAAAGACACTGTAGGGGAAGGGCAAATGGAAGCGGAGAAATCGAGTGAGGTTCCTAAACAACGCACTGATACTACACGGGCGTTTCAATCACGTAAGCTGCGAATCTGCTAGAACTGCGAAAAGTAAGGGTGCATCGCAATAAACTGTAAGCAAATGTTCGCTTTCGCAACTATCCAAGAATCGGAAAAGAACATGTGGTTGTTAAAGCCGAATCTCCAAGAAATTAGTGTGAATAGGAAAACGTGTCGGGCACTTCGAGACTCAGCGGCAACCATGGACGTTGTCCATCCTTCGTTGGTGTCTCCGGATGACTTTACAGAATAACGTGCGTGGATCAGACAAGTCACCGAGGAGCAGAGTGCTTGCTTACCATCACTACGGTTTTCATTGAAGGCCCCTTCAGTAAGCTTCGCACCGAAGCGGTTGTGTCTGCCGCGCTTCCAGATCGTTTTCCTTATCTATTTCTAATAACTCAGAGCAGCTTCTCAAAGCGTAGGGTAAATCGTTCTTTTCCAACTTAGCGTACATGGCCCTCACGCGATCGCAAGCACGGAAGCTTTCGCAGGAACTTGATCTTGTCCAGTGTGGTCTAACACCACCTCCCAAGCCTAAAAAAAAGGCATAAAAAGACTAAGTCTAATGTTTCCCTTGAGTTTTATTGGCCGCAATATTGGAAGGATATCGAAGAATTTGTACGCTCATGCGACACTTGTCAGAGAGCGGGGAAATCCACGGACAAGTGGAAGGCACCAATGAAGCTTGTGCCAATTATCACAGAACCTTTTCGGCGCCTAGTAATGGATATTGTCGAGCCGTTGCCAGAGTCAAGGCAAGGTTGTCGGTACATCCTGACGGCCCTCTGTGTAGCCAAAACATTTCCGGAAGCGATACCACTTAAGGAGCTCCATTCCCCTTATGTCGTGGATGCGCTGCTATCTATATTTGCACTCGTCGGATTTCCTTCTAGAATACAATGCGACAATGGTAGTGTCTTCACCAGCTGCCTTACCTTTACCCTTTTGGATAAATGCGGAATAAAAGTAGTGCACAGCTCGATCCATCATCCGCAATCTAATCCGGTAGAGTGTATGCATTCCTTTCTGAAACGGATACGGATACTGAGAGCTCTTTGCTACGAGCACAAAGGCGACTGGGAAGCGTGTATTTTTCCCGCTATGTTCGCTTTGAGATCAGCTCCTCATGAGAGCACTTGTTTTAGCCCTACAGAGCTTGTGTAGAGCAGGAGTTTGAGAACACCATTGCGAATGCTACGTGAGTCCTGGGAGGGATTCAATGAGGACCCTAATGTAGTTGTGTATGTTCTTAACCTCCTTCAGAGGCTTGGAAAAACGAAAGATCTTGTGGAAAGCCACATGAGGGCTGCACAAGTGGTGTCGAAGGAGTACTATGACAAATCGGCGAAGAAGCGCACCTTTGAAGTAGGTAGTCAGGTAATGCTGCTGCGGCCGTCCAAAAAGAACAAGCCTGAGGTTCATCGGGAAGGGCCCGCCAAAGTAATATGGAAGCTTTCTGATACCAATTATGAAGTGAAATTGGGAAGGCGGCTGAACAAACTTTATTACGGTAACCTAATGATACCATACGTTCAACGTCAGGTGGTCGTAAATCTGCTTTTGAATGCTTCAGAACAAGACAGAGCACAAACTTTGGATTCTTGTGATCTAATCAAAAGGGGATCGGAGGTAATCTTGAAGCAGTTGAACCTAGAGCCTAGATTAAGTGAAGTCCAAAAGGAGGACCTGAGAAGGATTGTTTCCGAGTTTAAAGACGTGTTTTCGGACCTTCCCGGAAACACGACGGTGATTGAACACGATATCGAGCTAACTCTTGAAGAGCCAATCCGTAGCAGGCCGTATCGTTGTTCCCCTGTGCAAAAACAGATCATGAAAAAGGAGATCAACAAACTGCTGGAGTTGAGAGTCATAGTACCGGGCGAGAGTGACTATACATTCCCTCTAATATTAATTCAAGTGCCGGGTAAAGATACGAGGCCATGCATCGATTATCGGCGTATTAACGCCATAACTCGAGACCAAACTTACCCGATACCAAACCTAGAGGAGAGGGTGGAAACTGTGTCACAGTCCAGCTATATTTCGACGTTAGACCTCATGCGAGGGTATTGGCAAGTCCCTCTTATGGAGCGTGCTAGCCGCTATGCCGCATTCGTTTCTCCATTCGGAACGTATCGTCTGCTTAAGCTGAGCTTTGGATTGAAAAATATGCCCTTTTCTTTTTCAGGCTTAATGGACCGCGTTCTTAATGGCCACTCAGAGCTCGCTGTGCCGTACCTTAACGATGTTGCCATCTTCTCAAACAACTGGAAAGAACATGTCGAGCATTTACGCGTCGTGCTGAACAGGTTGAAAGAGGCTGGTCTTACCATGAAACCTACTAAATGTCACCTAGAGTACGGTGAGTTGTCTTACCTTGGACACGTTGTGGGGCGTGGTCGGCGTAGACCTTCAAAAATTAACGTAGCCGCCGTCGCGAACTATCCACGACCAACCACAAAATCTCAGATAAGGGCATTCTCGGGCCTAGCTGAATACTTTCAGCATTACGTGTAAAACTACTCTAGCATTGCCAGCCCTCTAACTGGCGCACTTCGAAAGTCCGAGCTGGTTGAAGTAGTATGGGACTTAGAAAAGGAGAATGCGTTTTGCCAGCTGAAACAGGCCCTGAGCAAAAAGCCCGTTGTCATGTCACCCTATTTCTCTAAGAGATTTGTAATTCAATGCGACGTGAATGATCTCGGCATGGGAGCTATATTGTACCAGGAAGACAGTGCTGCTAACGAAAGGCCAGTTTTGTATTTAAGTCGAAAACTCAGTGGCAGGGAACAGGCATACAGTACCTCTGAAAAGGAAACGCTTGCCTCGTGTGGGCCGTTCAAAAGCTAGCTCGTTATGTCTCTGGTTCGATGTTTATGGTCCAAACAGACCACTGTCCTCGAACCTGGTTAAATAACATGTCGCCTAAAAGTGTCCAGTTGCTGAGGTGGAAATGATACTCCAACAGCACTACTTTCACGTTCGCTACAAAAAAGGAAACCTAAACGCTAATGCAGACGCATTGAGCCATGCGTTTTAGTTAGTACCTTCTCCACCTTTCGGTTTCTCGCTGGTGATTCGGGGCAAAATTTTGTCCTCATCACGGTCTTAGCTGAGCGTTCTCGTCCAGAGTGATCTCAAGGGGCCAACTTTATGTTGTATTCTATTTTGTTACGTTGTTGTACGTGAAAAAAATTGGAGTTCTAATTTTAAGAGTCTTGTGTCTCACATGCGCTTCTTTATGTAGAGGGAACGAAATTCCGATAGACACGTAGCTAGGTGTATGTTGTACTATACTTTGTCTGGTGTTCTTTCCGGTGACCCAGGGTACTTGCTTGTGTCGTGCGTTGTCTGTCGTCGAACCGTTCTTGAAGAGTTGCAGAACCATCGACAAGTACTGCGACTAAAAACGACAAGTACTGCGACTAAAAAAGAGACGAGCGAAGCTGGCCGGCAAGTTGTGGCGACAAGCCAGTGGAACTGGAATCCGTACTCAAGAATAGAATGTGTTCACGGAACGGAGTCTGGAGCTGCAGTCTCCCCTTTGCCCTGAAGGCGAACCTCGAGGGACCTGGCGTACGAGCGCGCCCGACATCCGAGCCACGTGGAAGCAGCTCGTCTTTCCGGCGCATTGTCTGGCGGCGGGGGTGCTGTTACGCTTGCGAGTCCACACCGAACGTCAATGCCTCTGCAAAGGCAATCTGTGTCAAGGCCAGCAATCGAGCCCGCCTGACGCGATCAACTCAACGACATCATCAAGCGGCGACACTGGTCTGTCCCGCAACGCACCGCGAGCTCCCTCAGCCCACGAGCCCGTTGAAGCAATCGGCACCTTCCAGTCTGGCGAGTCCTTTTTTATTGTAACTTTTACATCCATGGAACAGAAAACTTTGCAAACACTTGTTTGGTCCCATAGCCTAACTGGCTAGTAGAGGGACCAATTGTGTGACATATCTACATACTTGCGCAAGCGGTTACACAGCGACAAGGGACATCAAACTGGATACAATGTTTAAAAATAGAACAAAAAAGCAAAAAACACATGATTGAATTATACAAAGAAACATATCGCAGAACATAGCTACTTATAGCACAGAATATTATTAGCACTAGAGTAATACTAATCATAATAATAAGAATAATATAATACTAAATGACTATACAGACGTATTACTTAAAAAGTTCGCATGAAGTGCATGCTTCATGGCCAGTGAAAAATTTCTAGCCTCTTTCACATCAGTCGGTATCGCATTCCATATGAGAGCGCCGTGAAATTCTATGAGCCTTCGACCGTGGGCATTTCTGGCTACCGGTAAATTAAAACAGTGATTCGCTGCAGCACTTGTACAGCGCGCGGGTAACGTAAAGGTGCTTAATGGGAATGGGTCATCCCGTTTTATTATTCCATGCACTATATCAGCAACACTAGACACGTGAACAGAGTCCAGTGGAAGTACACGCATCATATGAAACAGTTATTTTGCAGAATCCGTCCTGTTTGAGTATGTGATAATCCGGACTGCCCTCTTTTGCAGGCGGCTAATACATTTCAAATGAGTTTTATATGTACTGCCCCACGATGATATAGAGTAGCTCAAGTGACTGTGCACGAATGCAAAATATAGTATGCGTAAAATCGATGCGCCAAAACATTCATGGGCTTTTAGTAGCGTGTGACACCCATATGCTAGCTTGGAGCATGTCTTTGCTACATGCTATTTCCAGTTCATGTCCGAGTCAAACATGACCCCTAAGTACTTAAACGAGGCTACTGGCTGTAGCAGTGCCGTATCTAAAACCAAGTTGAAACCTGCAAAGTCGAGTTCTTTTTTTCTAGAGTGAAAGACCATGTATTTAGTTTTCTCTGTGTTGATATTTAGGTGGTTTCGTTTAAACCATACTTGTACTCTCTGTAACTCTTCGTTAATTTTATCTTCAATGTCTCTTAAGCTGTCACCAACAAAGATTAGTGCCGTATCGTCTGCGTACATTAAAACTTCTGAATATAGTAGGATGGAGGGAAAATTGTTAACGTACAGGGAAAAAAGAGTGGGTCCAATAACTGAGTCTTGTGGTACCCCAGAGACTATTGATTGAGTAGAGGACTCGACACCATTCATCACTACTCGTTGCTGGCGGTCGGATAGGTATGATTTGAGAAGCTGGTGAATTTCGCCTCAAAAACCGTAGTCATAAAGCTTACTTAACATGATGTTGTGGTTGATGGAATCGAAAGCATTTCTTATGTCTAAAAAAACTATGACGGCTATCTTATTGTTGTTCAAGGCTTTGTTAACTTGTTGGGTTAATACCAGAACTGCAGTAGATGTTGATCTGTGTGCTCGAAAACCATGCTGGTTTGAGCAAATTATATTATGTTTGGATGCAAATGATGTTATCTGCACTGATAGAATTTTTTTCAAAAATTGTAATAATTACACTTAACACAGATATTGGTCTGAAATTTGAGGCACTTGATTGGTCTCCATCTTTGTATACAAGGACGACATTACCCAACTTAAGCTCATTTGGGTATATACCACAGTCCTGTCAGTGTTGAAACATGTGCAGCAAATGGTCTGCCAGAATGTCTATGTTATTTTTTTATTAATTTAACTGTAGTAGCATCGATTGATTGATTGATATGTGGGGTTTAACGTCCCAAAACCACTATATGATGTAATAGCATCGAGCCCAGCCGCTTTATTGGCGTTAAGTTTTTTTTACTATTGACATGATATGGGACATTTCTATCTCAAATATGGCAAAACCATCAGAAACTGGTCTAATGGGACGCGTGTGATCTGCAGTGTCAGGAAACTGAGCAGCCAAAGCACGCCCGACGTCTGCAAAATACTTGTTAAAGCGAACCACCGTGTCTTGAGTTATGTCGTCAGGCAGTACACGTTTATCTGAGTCAAGACCAACTGCGGATTTTGCTATTTCCCAAATTCGCTTAGTGTTGCCTCCAGCCTCTTCGATAAGCTGGTATTCTTTTTTTCGTTTCCTCATTAGGGTGACTGACTTATTCTTATAGCATTTGAATTGATTTAAGTAATAGGCATTGGTTCTCTGCTGCTTCCACTTGTGATACCAATGGTCTTTTTGTTTCAATATTTCTAGAATACTAGGTGTCATCCAAGGGCAGAGTGGCTTGGCGTACTTACTACTAGTTGTGGTGGTGCTTAGTGACACAGCATTTTTGAGAGAGCATATGAAATTACTGTATTCTATATTTACATCCTCGTCATACATAGCGCAGTAATCGATTTGACTTATTTTGTCTCGTAGTAACTTATAGTCAATCTTTGTAGTTATTTTCCCCTAGAAGGTTTCGTATTGAGAGGCTCATTTATAAGGTTAACAAAAATAGGCAAGTGATCGGCAATCGGAACAGGAAGAACATATGCACATCATCGCCAACATTGCAGAGGGCGTGACCAATAAGAGTACATGACGTATCTGTGATACGCGTTGGCTCATTTATGACACTACACAAGTTAAAGGATTTTAAGAGGAGCGTGTACTCATTCGAGGTATCGGGTGAAAGGTCAATATTAAAGTCTCCAACAACTACAATATTATTGTAGTGCATGCAGGAAACTCTCATAAGCACAGACTCAAAATCCTTCAGAAACAATTTGATCGAAGAACTGGGCCGGCGGTATACAACGCCAATAACTGTCCCTATTTCCATTTTGATAAACAGAGTTTCTATGGTTGCGTTAGTAACAGAGCAAGCCATTGCACGCATTGTTGTTCCGTATAAACAAGGCAACACCACCTCCTCGCGCACGCGAGTTCCGTGGCTGCGATAGTAGCCTGAATCCCTGCATACTCAATGTTTATCAGCCTTCAACCATGTTTCACTCAAAGCAATGCGTGGCCACGTCACTTGTCCTTGGATGCAACCACGCGCAGCGGCTCCGGATTCGATGAGCAAGACGCGGCCAAATGGCGGGCCCCATTGGAGGACTCGGGCATCATGGCCAGCGGCGCTTATGGTTGGACGTTGGTGACTCAAAGGATCGACCCGGTGCCTTAAAAATAGCATTGTGGCGCGTTTCCAGCAACAGACCAATGTGTCAGAGAAGAGAGCTCGGCTCTTCGAGTCTCTATAAACTGTCGGCCCCAGTGCCGAATTCGTAACGCCTCTCTTTCTATACTGTACATAAACCTTGCTTTAACTCACCGTCGTCTCGTCCGCTCGTCTATCAGCTCTGCGCAGAAGCAGTCGCGAGCTGAGAAACCTACGCTAACAAACGGCTAGTGAGCGTGTCGGCGGAGATCGGAGCAGTGGCGCCTTCGGGACCGTGTTGGTGTCGCGCCTTCATAACAAGGCTTACAAAGAGGGTTCAGCTTAAATTGAGGACGATGCAGTGAGCGAGGGAAAGAAAAATGATGGGTGTAAATTTAGGAAAAAAGAAGAGTAGGTCAGGGAACAAACCGCGGTTAAGGATATCATAGTTGAAATCAAGAAGAAGAAATTGACATGGGCGGGGCACGTAGCACCTAGGCAGGATAATAACTGGTCATTAAGCGTAACTGACTGGATTCACAGAGAAAGCAAACACATGAAGGAGAGACAGAAAGTTAGGTGGGCCTATGAGAATAAAACTTTCAAACGTATAACGTGGCAATGCAAAGCACGATCCCCCGTGGAGGGTTAGCCATTCCTCTTGGGTTCAACCAACCAACCAACCATCCAACCAACCAACGGAAAGCACAAGACCGGGTTGATTGGCGGGTCATGGAAGAGACATTTGCCCTGGAGTGGGCGTAGCTATGATGATGATGATGATGATGATTACGAGCATGGTGGTGATTGCGGCGGTGATAATTTTTTTATGCCTGGCATTCGTGCCTTTGTTCAACTCATTTCGTCTTTATCTTTCGACCACCCATCAACACAGCGTCCAGAAATCTTATTCTTCTTGCCTTCTGTCAAACTTTGTTTTCAAGAACGTCTTCAACTCTTGCACTATAAGCACCGTTACTATAATCGCAGCACCTTCGTTTGTTTTCTCTACCGCAACGTTTAGCCACAACGTCTGGGCGCGGCTGTGTTACGATTCTGGACAGCATTGTAAGTGCGCTTACAACTTAGATCACAAGATTTTTTTAGACATCCGCCATTCGCTTCTGGTATGGCAAAAATAAATGGTTTTCACGGACGCGTATTTGAAAAAAATTTTGTAAGATGTTGTTGAAATCACGACGCAGAAAGTATCACGAGAAAAGTTGACCGATCAAAACAAAAACTCACTTATTAACCAGGAGTTTTTGTTTAATTGCACGCCGATTCGTCATCTTATGCTAAACACCACATATACCTGCTTAGTGTTTCTCTCTCTCTTTTAAATCGAGCGTTAGCGTTAGAAAGCTCTTTTTGCCGAAATTTCGTCGTCGGAGCCGATGGCTGGGAGTGCAAAATCTTCTTGTCAATAGCCAATAAATCGTGGAAATTACGAATAAAATAAATAATGAAAACGTCCGGGTCCATGAGGCGGTCGAGTGGAGGCCGTTTGCGTTAAAGACGGTGAGCTACCACAAAACCACGCGTATGCTTGAAAATATGGTGAAAATAACTTCCTCTGCATGGAAAGGTAGGGAAAATTAATTTCATGCTTTACAAATACACACGTCCTGCATGCAGGCTTCAGAATACACCGTGTAATATCGCAATACTATTGCGTGGTACAAACGTGCCTTCCCATTGCACGTGAGAACATGCGATTATCATAAGGATTTCATCGTTTCAATCGTGAAACTCGGAACAAAAGGTACGCACGTAAAGTAGCGGGTGTGCATATAGCAAGCTCAAAAAGATTTCAGGCGCATAAATGCTCGTGGTTGAAGGCACTGTTTACCCATCACACAGAATGCAGCCATATGCGACAGCTTCACTAACCCAAGCCACTTTCAACTTAGTCGATCACATTGTTCTAAACCACAATTTAAACTTCATGAATAACATCCTACTATAAAAAGTATACACTAAGTGGTTGAAGTACGCTCTATGAACATGATATTTATTGAGTTCAACTATAACAAGAGAACCTTAAGCGACCCCTAATTTTTAGTCTCCTTTTGTCACCCATATCACACCCATGAGGAGGATGTACCACATTTTCAATTATAAAGGGTTGGTTGGTTGGTTCCCGAAAATCATGGCGCAACCCATAGGCACTCTGGGACATAGGCCTTGAATCATACAGTGCCTTGCTTATTAAGCTAATTCACTTCTCGAGGGAGCGGGCAGAAATAAAACCAAATAGCCATTATGAGTTACAATTTATACTTGTGAGATTAAAAAAAAGCATTTAAAAAGAACATAAAACATACAAACACAAAAGAAAACCAGTCTTTATGTAAAACAACTGCATTATGCTACACTGAACATTCAATTCTTTTAGACTCACGTAAAAAATTTGTTACAGCGCTGAAAACTCTCCTGTGGCTAAAACCAAATGTGATTGCGCCAAATGAAAGGATCACGGTATCATCGTAGGGGTTTTTCTAATATTTTTTACTTTTTTATTTCAAATCTTCGGCACGTCAAAAAGAACAGCTACAGAGATTCCCTCCCATTACAGTGAAGGCACAAAGGTGACTGGGCCAGACCTGACCTGTGAAAGTAAATGTTCAGTGAAGGAATTCGACAACGCAGCCTTTTAATTTCTATCTTCTCCTTTCTGGATAAAAAGGTCAATGCAAGAATTGTATGCGTCATCATCTTCCTCTTGTGCCCCGCACATTGCGAATAATCATTGGAGGATGTTTGCCCAGAATAAGGTGAATTTTTGCGATATATACAGTAATATGTTATTCTTAACTGAAGCGTCTTCATGGCTGGATGTAGGCGCGTAAGCCTGTACCACCTTCATCTTGTACCTCTTATTCAGTTTAATTACGATACCTACAACCATTTCACTAATGATATAGTGTTCCTGTATGTTGCCAGCTATGTTTTTGTGAATTAGGAAACCCACTCCCAGTTCTCTTCTGTCAGCCAAGCCCCGATAGTAAAGAACCTGCCCATTCTGTAGCACCGTATAGGCCTCATCTGTCCTCCTAACCTCTCTGAGCCCTATTATATCCCATTTAACACCCTCTACCTCCTCGAATAGTACAGCTAGATTAACCTCACTAGATAAAGTTCTAGCAATTAACGTTGCCAATTTCAGGTTTCAGTGGCGGCCTGTCCGGATCCAGAGATTCTTAGCACCCTCTGCTGCGTTGCAGATCTGACCACCGCCGTGGTCAGTTGCTTCGCAGCTCCTGGGGACTGAGGGCCGTGAGTTATTTGACGTATGCATGTGGGAGGTAGTGGCCAGATACTGCACCACGGTGGCCAATCCTTGTCTGGTGAGGGAGTGCGTTCCCGGCGGTGGTTACTGGTGAGGCCGCACCCCAGGCCTCGTAATGCAGTTACATCACCACGCGGATTATTTTTATCCGGTTGGGAACTGCGCGGCACCGGTATTTGAACCACGGACCTTGTGCATGTGAGGCGGATGCTCTAACCACTACGCCATCGCTGCTGATGACGCTTCAGTTGAAAGCTTCTGTGAAGACGTGGAATCGGCAATGAGTAAGGTAAAAACCCAGTATACAATACTGATGGGAGACTTTAATGCAAAGGTAGGGTAGAAGCAGGCTGGAGACCAGGCAGTAGGAGATTATGGAATTGGTACTAGAAACGCCAGAGGGGAGCTACTAGTAGAATTCACAGAACGCAATAGTTTACGGATTTTGAATGCCTTCTACCGAAAGTGAGGGAACCGCAATTGGACATGGAGGAGCCCCGATGGCAAGAATAAGAACGAAACAGACTTTATAATGAGTGCACACCCACGCATCGTGCAGGATGTGGAAGTGGTTGGCAAGGTACGATGCAGTGACCATAGAATGGTATGGTCTCGAATTCGCCTAGGCTTGAAGAAGGAACGACAGAAACTGATACGCAAAAAGCCAATCAATGAGCTAGCACTGAGAGGGAAAGTACAGGAATTCAGAGTGTCGCTGCACAACAGGTACTCGGCTCTTAGTGAGGAAACCAATCTTAGCGAAGATACAATGAATGATAATCTGACGAGTATCATTACGGAGTGTGCACTGGAAGTTGGAGGCAGGGTAGTTAGACAGGACAATGGCAAGCTTTCTCAGGAAACGAAGAATCTCATTAAGAAGCGTCAAATCATGTAAGTCTCAAGTACAACAGACAAAATGGGACTGGCAGAGATTTCCAAGTTGATTAATAGCGTAAGGTATCCGAAGTAAGAAGGTATAACATAAAGAGAATTGAACACGCTCTGAAAAACGGAGGAAGCGTAAAGCTGTGAAGAGGAAACTTGGGATAGGCAAAAATCGGATGTATGCACTAAGGGACAAAGAAGGCAAAATAACTACCAGTATGGATAGGACAGTTAAATAGTGGAGGAGTTTTACAGAGATATGTACAGTAGCCGGGACAACCACGACTTTAATACTATAAGAACTAGCATTAACCCAGATGACACCCCACCAGTAATGATAGAAGAAGTCAGAACCGCTTTGGAGAGCATGCAAAGAGGCAAAGCAGCTGGTGAGGATCAGGTAACATCAGATCTGCTGAAAGATGGAGGACAGATTGTGTTAAAAAAACTAGTCACCCTGTTTACGAGGTGTCTCCTGACGGGAATAGTACCAGAGTCTAGGAAGAACGCTAACATCATCGTAATACATAAGAAAGGAGATGACAAGGACATGAAGAATTACAGACCGATTAGCTTGCTCTCTGTAGTATACAAGCTATTTACAAAAGTAATTGCTACCAGAGTAAAGAAAACATTAGAATTCAATCAACCAAAGGAACAAGCAGGATTTCGAACAGGCTACTCAACAATCGACCACATTCATACTATCAATCAGGTAATAGAGAAATGCCAGAATGTAACCAACCACTACACATAGCCTTCATAGATTACGAGAAGGCGTTTGATTCAGTAGAAATATCAGTCGTCATGCAGACACTGCGGAATCAGGGCGTCGATGAAGTATATATAAACATCCTGGAAAAAATCTACAGGGGATCAACTGCTACCATAGTGCTTCATAAAGAAAGCTAGAGAATACCAATCAAGAAGGGTGTAAGTCAGGGGGACACAATCTCCCCCAATGCTATTTACCGCGTGCTTATAGGAGGTTTCAGAAGCGTAGAATGGGAACTGTTGGGGATAAGAGTTAATGGAGAGTACCTTAGTAACCTGCGCTTCGCCGATGACATTGCATTGCTCAGTAATTCAGGGGACGAATTGCAACTCATGATTACGGAGTTAGACAGGGAGAGCAGAAAGGTAGGTCTAAAAATGAATCTGCAGAAAACGAAAGTAATGTATAACAACCTCGGAAAAGAGCAGCGCTTCGAGATAGCTAATAGTGCACTTCAAGTTGTAAAAGACTATGTCTACTTAGGGCAGGTAATAACAGCGGAGCCCAACCACGAGATTGAAATGACTAGAAGAATAAGAATGGGGTGGAGCCCATTTAGCAAGCACTCTGACATTATGACAGGTAGATTGCCACTATCCTTCAAGAGAACGGTATATAACAGCTGTATCTTGCCGGTACTTAGCTACGGAGCAGAAACCTGGAGACTTACAAAGAGGGTTCAGCTTAAATTGAGGATGACGCAACGAGCAATGGAAATAAAAATGGTAGGTGTAACCTTAAGAGACAAGAAGAGAGCAGAGTGGATTGGGGGACAAACGGGGGTTAAGGATATCATAGCTGAAATCAAGAAGAAATGAACATGGGCCGGGCATGTAGCGCGTAGACAGGATAACCGCTGGTCATTAAGGGTAAATAACTGGATTCCCAGAGAAGGAAAGCGGGTTAGGGGGAGACAGAAGGTTAGGCGGGCAGATAAGATTAAGAAGTTTGGGGGTATAAATTGGCAGCAGCAAGCAGAGGACCGGGTTATCTAGCGAACATGGGAGAGGCCTTCGTCCTGCAGTGGACGTAGTCAGGCTGATGATGATTATGATGATGATGATGATTATGATGATGATGATATTCTTAAATCCACTAGTCATATCGAAGCAGCAACCTCTCTGGCGCGCGTACTCAGGGTGGATGGTGCCGGGATGGGCGGAAGACGAAGGAGAAGTAAAACGCGGATCCATACTGCCAGATGTTGACTATATTACGGCAATAAGATATCGAAAATCAGTAATCTCCACTGATACGATAGAAAAAGTAACTACATGGAGAGAACATAACCACCTCTAGTTTCCATGGTGACCCCACTGGAGCCAGGACAGAAGCTCGAAGTTTTAAGTACTAAATTCTGATTTCGTGTCCCCCCCCTAAACCTGTATCTACACAGAGCTGGTCACACAATATCACCCCTCTGTGCTTTCTGCGGAGAAATGAAATCACTAGAACATTATTTATTGTATTGTCGCCGATACGCTATACTTCAAGAAAGGTTTCTAGTTATTCCGTTTCTGAAAATAGGCGTTAGATTGACGGCAGAAACTTCCGTAAGTTTGGTGCCTCAGTTTTGGGACATTGCCACAGGGATGCTTTCAATGCCGTTTGTGATTATATTCAGGCATCTAAACGTATACCTTCGTGATCTTCAATCAAATAATAAATATTTATTACTCCCCCCACAAAAATTCTAAATGGCAAAGTGAAGTACACGCAGCTGAGTGGTATTCACAACACCTAAAATCTCAAAATTTCCCAACTTGACTTTTATAATTTTGTCTCGTTTGCTCTCTTCTTATGTCGTTTTCCTTACATTAATCATATTATAATACAAATTCAATACACATACTTAAAAATATCACAGCAAAACTGCACTACGCTTCCTTGGCCAATCCCCTGAGTGGGTATGAGCAATCAGTCCAGAGAACAAACAAACTGCTTACACGGACAGTGGAACAAGAACAAGGGTCGTTCCACGCGTTGTTGCGTGGCTTTAACGGCCAAATGGCCCGCAACGACTCACGCGACCAAGCCAACGTGCTGCTCCAACGTCGGCGCTCGGCCACCTCAGGGGGCCTTTCCAAAGCTTCCAGGCAGAGTACAGCCACTACCACGAAACCGCAAGAGCGATTCACGAAGCCATCATGAGGTCGTCGGCAGATGCGGTGGCGAGGCGTCATCGTGGCTGCCTAGAAAATCAAGGCGTCTTCAATACTTGGAGCAACCTCGTGACGGGGCCCACACTGGTTCTCTAGCATGGAGACTGAACGCGCTACTGAAGAAAACGTCGCAGCCCGGAACGTGCCCGTAGCCAGGCATTGTCGTCAGGTCGAAATGACGAATATGTGGCGTTTACGTGACGGGGCTGTCATCAACTCGAAAAAGTCGGAAGTGTTCGCTCCCTATCTTTCTGAAAAACAACCACACAGAAGACCTGTAGACTCTGGAAGGTAATCTCCGGCGACACAATCAGAGCCATCACAATCGACGGCAGATGCGGTGGTGAGGCGACATCGTGGCTCCTGGAACATCAAAACAGATTCAACAACTGGACCACCTGGTGGTGGGGCCCTCACTGGGCCTCTAGTACGGGGACCGAACGATCTACTCACGAAAACGTCGTAGACATGAAGGTGGCCGCAGGCATGCGATGCGTCGTCACGTCGCAACGACAAATAGGTGGCGTCTACGTGACGGGGCTGACGTCCACTCGGAAAGGACGAGAGCCTTCGCTCGATATCTTTCCGAGGAAAAACGACCACCACAAATACCTCTGGACTTCAAAGGGTCATGTCTGGCGACACGATAAGTACTGCGACTAACAAGAGGCGTTGCGAGGCCGTGCATGCCGATGACGTTGACATTAACAAAGAAACTCCAAAACCAATGACACCTCGTATCGAATCAAAGGTTTCAAAGCAGCAAGACCAGTGGACCCTAGCGATTTCAGTGCCACATTGCAAGGACATGCTTTCGGGAGCTAGAAGAACAAAGACATCAGTACGAGAAAGCCACGAATTCTGGCCAGATACTCCGCCCATTAGCGTCAATATTGCCGTTAGTGGTCGACGCGAAAAAAGTGCTGTCCATGTCAACACCTTCGGTGCTTCCTAACGTGCCCTCAATAATGGCGTTTGTAGATCGGCACCGCAGGGGTTTTGATCCCGCGAGCTACAATGATTAGCCCTGATGTTGCTTCGCCGTGCTAAAGAACCTACGAATTGAGAAGGCACGGGCTCGGAAGATCGCTCTCGGTAGGCCTACTCTTGAGAAACGATGAGTCAGAAAGATCAGTTCGCCTGTCCAGCACTCAACTCCGCCCGAAATTCTTCAGCCCTCCAAGTGCCCAGTACGAAGGTTGTTACTGGGATGAGGGCGTACAGGATTGCTCTAGAGAGTGCTTAATTTTTTTATATCATTTCTGATGCCTCGAGCCTGGCGATTACTGAAAGGTCCCTTCCGTTAAGGAGGCTCAGTGAGGTGTCCGAGGCAAGCTCTTGTAGTGCGCTGTCATGCTTCGGGCTGTTTTATTCGTCGACTTGGCTTGTATATTTAACGACCAAGTACCTTCAAAGTCAAGGCAGAACAGAGAGCTAAGCTACCACATATATTTTAACATGCTGAATTTTTACTTGGCCATTGACTTTTGTGCCAAAAAACCATGAGCCATATAAAAGTTGAAAAGCAAAGTTTTCATCAACAAGTCAGTGCAACAGGAACTAGAGACCAGAAGAACTGTTTTAGCATGCTGGGCTGTTCT
This sequence comes from Rhipicephalus annulatus, assembly GCA_013436015.1. Classification (NCBI taxonomy): domain Eukaryota; kingdom Metazoa; phylum Arthropoda; class Arachnida; order Ixodida; family Ixodidae; genus Rhipicephalus; species Rhipicephalus annulatus. The sequence continues at coordinate 4,160 of WOVY01012561.1, read as the reverse complement.
TCCTTTTCTCTGGTTGTCCGTCTCTGTCAGGATTTTTCGGCACATTTTGGCATGTGCTAAACATGATAATGCTCCGAATTACATGCTGCAGAATTTCCCACGAATGGAGACATCCCTCATGCGTCTGCTGTTAAACCAATCGTTGCTGCTGCACTCAATGCCGACACCCAATGGTGCATAAAGTTTTATGGAGTGCCCGTGATTCCAACCTGACACTTGACTGTATCCTCCCTGAGTACACGTGAAATGCATGTGATCAGCATGCAGGTACACACACTGTTGCTCAACCGCGTCGCTACCATTATAGCTGTCTTCACATAATATTCGTGTTATTGTTTTTTAATACAAGCATTACTTCAAATGTGTTGTTGTAATCCTCTCTCTGTACGAAACTACGGGTCTGTAATCTCCGTCGTGCGCAACTTTCGCAAACTGTTGCGATGTTCCCGAGGCAAGAATGCATTGCATTATGTTTGTTTGGTGCCATACCAGCGTGAGCGCTTGGCAGGTTGTTTATCAAAAACGTGTTAATCGCCCGCGGTTACATTAGAGGCGCCAGTTTTATATGGAGTTGCAAAGCCCATCCGCGTAACTTGCATTCCTGCCTGGCAAGGGTCCTGGCTAACGGTTGCGAGAGGGTCCATTAATCGAGTGACCATGTTTATACACGCTCTTGTCCTCGGTGTCAGCCCCCGTAACACCCTCTCCCATTCCCGTGTATGCTTCAGACCGACCTCTGTCGTGCCTCATATGGCTCATGCTCTCCCTTTCCCCCTTTCAAGGCGTTGAAACCTAATTATTTGTTTCTTTCTGTGTTGAACCGCAAATAACTTTATGGTCTCTATTAGCGAGGATATTGTGTCAAATTCTCGCATATTTTATATTATCATACCGGGCTCTTAAAAGAGAAAAAATGATTGAGCTGCGTTGGTAAATCAGCCATCCACATTGCCAAAAACAGCGTCCCCTGGACTGTAAACATGCCCACCCCTCTTGGGTATAGGCCTTGAATCGAACAGTGCCTTGCTTGTTAAAAATAATTCACTTCTTGAGCGATAGGGCTGAAAACGAAATCATTAGCCAATGCGAGTAATATTTTAAACTCGTGATTTTTTAACAAAGCCTTTTAAAACAACATGAAACACACACAAAAAGAAAACAAGTCTGTATCTAAAACAACTGAATGAAGCTACGCTTGACATTAAACTCCTTTAGACTCTCGTAAAAAATTCGTTACAGAGCCAAAACGCTCCTGTGGCTAAAACCAATTATAATTGCACCGAATGAAAGAATCACCGGATGTGACAAACTTAAGTGCAACATTCGTAGAGGTTCTAATATTTTTTTTCTTTCCTATTTCAAATCTCCAGCACGTCAGAAAGAAGTGCTACAGAGATTCACTCTCATTACAGTGATGGCGTAAAGGTGACTGTGTAAAACGTGAGCTGTAAAGGTAAATGTCCAGTGAAGATATTCGACAACGCCACCTTCCTAATTACTATTTCCTACTTACTAATGAAAGAAAAACGTAACAATCACATTCGTCAATCTTTTTTTCTTGTGCTCCGCACATGGCAAATAACCATTGGAAGATTGGCCGAAAGAAAGTGATTTTTCCCGATATTTATAGTATTATGTTATTCTTAGGCCCACTAGTCATATCGAAGCAGCAACGTCTTAAGCGCGAGCCCTCGGGGCGATTGGTGCCGGGATGTGTGGAGAAGAAAGAAGAAGTGGAACGCGGCTGCTTACTCGAACGGTTCATCGATCCACAGTTTGTTGGGTGTGGCTTGAAACGACCAACTGGCTGCAATGACTCCCGCGACCAAACAACCCCCGTTACGCCCATCGCCAACATGCCGCTCCACCTTCGGTGCTCGGCCACCACAGGGGGGTTTCCTGAGCTTCCAGGCAGAGTACAGTCGCTACAAAGAAACCACCAGAGAGTCTCACGAAGCCATCATTAGTTCGACGGCAGATGCGGTGGCGAGGCGACATAGTGGCTGCCTGGAAAGTCAAGGCGGCTTCAACAGCTGGAGCACCTCGTGGCGGAACCCTCACTGTGTCTCTAGCATGGGAACCAAACGCGCTACTGACAAAAACGTCGCGGACAGGAAGGTGGCCATAGCCAGGCATTGTCGTAACTTCGCACTGACGAATACGTGGAATATACGCGACGGGGCTTCCATCAACACGAAAGAGTCAGGAGCCTTCCCGCCACACCTTTCTGAAAAAACGACAAACAAGAAGACATCTCGATTCCAGAGGGTGAACTCCGGTGACGCGATGAGTGTCATGACGTCGACGCCAGATGCGGCGGCAAGGCGACATCGTGGCTGCCTGAAACATCGAGGCGGCTTCAACACCTGGAGATTTTCGTGGCGGGGCCCTCACTGGTTTTTAGCATGAGGACAGACCGCGCTTCTGACGAAAACGTCGCGGACGGGAAGGTGGCCCAAGCCATGCCTTGTCCACACGTCCCAGCAACGAATACGTGGCGTCTACACGATGAGGCTTCCGTCAACTCGGAAGGGTCGGAAGCCTTCTGGCCACAATTTTTCGAAAAAGCGACAATCAAGAAGACCTCTGGACTCCAGATTGGGAACTCGAGCAACATCGTGACAGTCATGACGTCGACGGCAGATGCGGTGGAGAGGCGACATCGTGGCTGCCTGAAACATCGAGGGGGCTTCAACACCATGAGATCCTCGTGGCGGGGCCTTCACTGGGTTTCTAGCATGGGGACAGACCGCGCTTGTGACGAAAACGTCGCGGACGGGAAGGTGGCCGAAGCCATGCCTTGTCCTCACGTCCCAGCAACGAATACATGGCGTCTACATGACGGGGCTTCCGTCAACTCGGAAGGGTCGGAAGCCTTCTGGCCACAATTTTCCGAAAAAGCGACAATCAAGAAGACCTCTAGACTCCAGAATGTGAACTCGGGCAACATCCTGAGAGTCGTGACGTGGACGGCAGATGCGGCGGCAGGGCGACATCGCGGATGCCTGAAACATCGAGGCGGCTTCAACACATGGAGCACCTGGCGGCGGGGCCCGCCACATTTTTCCGAAAAAGCGACAATCAAGAAGACCTCTAGACTCCAGAATGTGAACTCGGGCAACATCACGAGAGTCGTGACGTCGACGGCAGCATGCGGCGGGAAGGCGACATCGAGGCTGCCTGAAACATCGAGGCGGCTTCAACACTTGGAGCACCTCGTGGTGGGGCCCCTTACGGGTCTCTAGCACGGTGACCGAACGCGCTACTGACGAAAACGTCTCGGACAGGGTGGTCGTAGCCAGGGGTCATCGTCACGTCAAAATGACGAAATATTGCGCGTCTACGCCACGGGGCTTCCATCAACTAAAAACGGTCGGAGGCCTTAACTTTCCGAGAAAACCAGTGCCACGAAGACATCTAGACTCCACAAGGTCATTTCCGGCGACACGATGAGAACGGGCGTATAACAAAGGCGTTGCGAGGTCACGCGCGTCGTTGACGTCGACACAAAAGAGGCGTTTCCAAAGCCCAAGACTCCTCGTCTCGAGTTTAAGGCGTTTCTAGGCAGCTGGACCAGTGAACGTTTGCGATGTGAGTGCCATAATGCCAGCACATGTTTTCGGAGGCTAGAAGAAGAAGGACATCGGTATGAGAAATCCCATGAAATGTGGCCAGATACTCCGCGCCATCAGCGTTAATAATGCATTGGTGGTCGACGCGAAAATAGTGCTGTTCATGTCGACACCTTCGATGCTTCCTAACGTGCCATTGATAATGGCGTTTGTAGATCGGCACCGCAGGTGCTGCGAACCCATGAGCTAAATTGATTGGCCCCGGTGTTGCTTCGCCGCGTTAAAGGACCGGCGAAACGAGAACGTACCGTGTCGGAAGATCGCTCTCGGTAGGCCTACTCTTGAGAAACGATGCGTCAGAAATATCGACTTCGCCTGTCCAGCACTCAGCTCCGCTCAAACTTTCTTTCTCAGCCCTCCAAGTGCTCAGTACGAAGGTTGTGGCTGGGATGGGGGGTGTAGAGGATTTCTCTCGAGAGAGTGTTCAATTTTATTTATATCATATCTGATGCCTCGAGTTTGGCGATTACTGAAAGTTCCCTTCCGTTAAGGAGGCTCATGAGGTGGTCCGAGGCAAGCTCTTGTAGC
>WOVY01012560.1:0-66535 GCA_013436015.1 Rhipicephalus annulatus | reverse complement strand
TCATGGAATTCGGCTGTGTCGTTATTTTCGGGCAGTGCGACATATAAAATGAGACCGCTAATACTATTAGAAAGGGAGGCTTTACGACTGTGCTTGAACTACCCAAGTTTGTTGCTAACAATGTGCTGCACATGGAAGCGCGTCTACCGTCATTGTTGAATAGATTCAAAATGCTTACTATCCAAACATTTTTAAAACTATACACTGTGCCCCAGAGAGCATTGTTTTATGTTTTATTAAATAACCAAGCTTATTTTTGAAACTTGGTGGTCGCGATTCTACTGCCCACAGATCTTGTTCGTTCAAGCGCTGCTAGAACCACTGAACGTCAAATCTAAACATATTTTCTCAACAAGAAACGTAATTCAGATCTCAAAATAGAATTTGAGAATATTTATCTCTCTAACGCAAAGCAAATGGCCATTTCAATATTCAAATGATTGGCTGCAGGATTACTTGGCACACGTGAACATGAACAACATAATTGCAACTGATGCATCCGTATCAAATGAAAAGGCTGGGGTAGGTATCTTCTCACGTTTCCTTGAGTGGTCCTTTTCGGTTAGACTCCCAGATTACACACCAATATTCATAGCAGAATTATTTGCTATATTGTACTGGCACTGCAGAAACTTCCTTTGGGTGAATCGGAAGCAGTCGTAATTACAGATTCTTTTTCAGTATGTGCTGCTCTGTCTTCAGGAGCCAACTTAACACTTATGCACATGTTTCGACAACTCATACCGACAAACTTGAAAAAAAACTGCAGCTCTTATGAGTACCAGGTCATCGTGGCATATATCTCAATGAGATGGCGGATGCACTAGCCACAGTATCTCTTAGCGGTCCCCTTATCCCGATTTTGCCTATGGCTTACGCGACAGCAATAAGGTTTAGAAACCTCTGTTTGCATGAATGCGACTTCTACTCATTGGATAAATATCGAGATTTCGCACATCGAAGATGCCGCTGGAATAGACAGTGGTGTGCAACACGGCACTTGGAAGTTACTTTTACAAGATTGTGTTGCAGTATTCCGCAACTGAATTATTATTTGCGTAAAGTTGGTCTAAAGGAATCACCTTGATTGATTGATATGTGGGGTTTAACGTCCCAAAATAAAGGCGTCACCTTTGTGTCAGACTTGCGAAGAAATGGAAACGATAGATCACTTCTTTTTGTTCTGTCGCCGATATTCTCATCAGCGAAAAAGATACCTGGTAGCTCCACTTGAAAAATTGGGATTAGAATTAAATGTGGCAGTAAGTTGTCGTTTGGCAGCATTGAATTCGGTTATAGCCACAGGGACGTCTGCTCTGTGGTATTGGAATACATAATTGAAACAAAGCGATTGCCATGTTAGTCTGCCTATATATATATATATATATATATATATATATATATATATATATATATATATATATATATATATATATTATATATATATATCAAATCGCATCTGATAGCCTGCATCGCTTTCTGCTCAGATATACTCTTTTTTCGCTTTTCGGCTTTTTTTGCTATATAATTTTTCAGCCCGAAATTACGTTGTGTTTGAAAAACTATAAGCCTTTTAGTTAAGATCCTGCCGCCCGGTTCTTGGCCGATCCCCCTTTGTGGGTGTGCGCCAGAGTATCAAGGATCATCATCATAATCATCATACTGGGACGGTGGATCATTCCCTGGGTTGTTGGCGTGGCTTCCAGGACCAATTGTCTGCAATGACTCCCGCGACCAAGAACAGACCCCCGTTACGGCCAACGTGCCACTCCAACTTCGGTGCTCGGCCACCACAGGGGGGTTTCCTGAGCTTCCAGGCAGAGTACAGTGGCTACTACGAAACCGCCAGAGAGTCTCGCGAAGCCATCATGAGGTCGGTGGCAGATGCGGTGGCGAGGCTACATCGTGGCAGTCCGGAACATGAAGGCAACTTCAACAGCTGGAGCACCTCGTGGCGGGACCCTCACTGTGTCTCTAGCATGGGGACTGAACGCGCTACTGACGAAAACGTCTCGGACAGGAAGGTGGCCATAGCCAAGCGTTGTCGTAACGTCGCAATGACGAATACGTGGCGTCTACGCGATGGGGCTTCCGTCAACTCGGAAGGGTCGGAAGCCTTCCCACAACATATTTCCGAGAAAACGACAACTGAGAAGACCTCTCGACTCAAGAAGGTGAACTCCGGCGACGCGATGAGGGTCGTGACGTCGATGGCAGATGCGGTGCCGAGGCGACATTGTGGCTGCCTGGAACATCAACGCGGCGTCAACGCCTGGAGCACCTCATGGCAGGGCCCTGACTGGGTCACTAGAACGGGGACCAAATGCGCTACACGCAGGGGACGAGTCTCTGCCAAGCCGATGACTACGGGCCGCCGGCCAGAAGCGGCCGGTGCGAATTATCACTAAGTGTCGTTTATGAATGCATGACGGCATTTTTTTAGATTTGTATTTCCGAATGTCATTCGAATGGCTTGATTTTGACGTATTTTAGCGAATTACGGGTACCTTAGTTCTTTTTTCATTGTATGTAGTTTTTATTCACTGCTCATTTTATAAGACACAGGGCCCGAAACCGCGCCAGCTTATGTGGAAACATTGTTTGTTTAACTGCGATACCTTTACAAGGTGACTCGGAATGACGCACAAAACAGGGACGACACCACAAGCGCAAAACGGGAAGATTCATAGAGCATCGCTGCAGTTGCTGAGAGACTTTAGTGCAGTGCATTGTTTTACAAAACTACAGTTCTAGAAAAATCTAACAATAAAACTACGCGCAAAACGTTGGATGAGATGTACATATCGGAACAGGAAAGCAGGTCCATTAGTTCAAGCTTCGTTCTGCAGATGGATTGATTGATCGATTGGAATACCTAACCTTAATGGGATCATGTGATACGCGCCCTAACGCGCAATGTGCCTGCCAGATATTGAATTTACGAGATGCCGTATGAAGTAAAGGAGTTACCACCTACCCCGGTTCAATAATTAAAAAAAAACAGATTTATCATGATCAACTTGAGGGTTGCCGCCAGTTCAGCACGTCACCATCGGGTAAAGTCACGGACAAGAGTTATCCATGGCTTTCCATCCCGTTCCCCAGCTTTATTTTACCTGTTAACCTTTTTCTGTGTTCACCCTGCTTCCTGTCCTTGCAATAAGTTCATTTGATAGCTTGCGCTTGAGTTGTCGTCCCTCGTTCCATGCGTCTGCCTTAACCTAGTGAACCTCGTAAATGTGTCGCAGTTTAAGGCGCATCCGGTGGTCGTTTGAAAGCGCCCTGACCGCGTTTGGAAGTGGTGAGCTCTGCAACGAGGAGCAGGTATGCAGGTCATGTTCCTGATCACGTATTGGCCCGATTAAAGATTTGGTGCCGGTACGTACATTTTTCAGAGCCTCCAGAACGCTGGGAAACGGCCAGTCGAATGTATCATGAATTGATTTGATTAATATATGGGCGGTTTAACGTCCCGAAACCACCACATGTGAGACGCCGTAGTGAAGTGCTCCAGAAATTTTGACCTAGGGTTCAAATCTGAGCACACGGGCCTAGAGCATTTTCGCTTCAATCAAAAATGCAGCAGCCACTGCTGGGATTCGATCCCGCAACCAGCGGGTCAGCAGCCAAGTACCTTAGCCACTAGACCACCGAAGCGGGGCACATGTACCATGAAGAGGCCATGCAAAACTTTTTCAGCAGGGTCAAACAAAGCTACCATTCGGTAGTCGTGACTGCTGAGAACACGCAAGCCAAACATAGTGCAGCACGCTGCCTATAATAATAATTAGTTCTCAGAGTCAGCTAGAAACCGTTCCCTCTTCTTTCTACAAATGCCAAATCTTCTTTCAAGTGAAAGCAAAGCGTTCGTTCGGAGGAAAAAAATAATAATAAATAAAGCGCTCAGTGCTTAAGGTCATGCTGCGAGTGGACGAAAGGACGCATCTTGGCTCTTCCCCATCCCTGAGTATAGCTTGAAGGCTGGGCAGTATCGCGATACAAGAGTATTACGATAGTATTTTAGATATACTTTCGAGTATCTCTATTGCTGTATTGAGATATATTTGAAAAAAATGTATTTTTATCTCAGTAGTGAAATACTTTTACGATGTGTGAATTTTATCGCGATACTAGGTGCGACACATTTTTTATAACGGGAATGAGCTGAGACGTGTTTCTAAATAACGAATAAAGGTTTCCTTTTTTCGTAGTCGAGAAAAAGTGTCCCACCGGTTGGCGACATGGGAAGCGTGGCGATGGTCTCTCCCCAAGCACAGGATGGTCTCGCCTCCAGCACAGACGGCGACCTTCGCTGCCGTCTCTTAAGGCCATGCAGTGCTCCGCACCCAGTTTAGGGACGCCGGCAAGCCAACACAGACATTGGATGGCCCAAGAAGAGATATCACCGTGCTGCAGGGCTGTCTGGTTACGGAGACGGTGCTTATTCATTGTAAGACAAATTTCAGCTAATCTGAAGTGGTAGAGACTTTTTAAATTCGCGAGTTAAGTGTTCAGGGTGAAGTGACGCTGTGTCGAAGGAAGCCCTGGCAAGCTTTTCAGCGGATGTTATGTGCAACATTTACGTGCACTTCTCAATTCATGGGTGTTTAATTGTTGGTGATTAGTCAACTGTACTGCTTCTACATACCTCACTCCCTGGTCATTACATGTGTCGATTTCGGTGTTCGATGCTTCTTACATTTCCTGTGAAAGAGTGGGCTTTTATTGCAGTATATACCCGTAATAATGTCATATTTACCAATTATGTAGTTTCTAACACTCCACTCCCACCTGCAATGTCTTAATGACGCTAAAGGTGCAGTAAGAAATTGAGAACTGGAAGCTTTAATCCATTGCATATGCATTAATACAATTGGGCTGCACTTAATAAATGTCTTCACGGAGTATGAGCACCCCTGAAATAAAATAAACGTATTCCAATACTTGCATCACATCAATTTTTTTCGGCTGTTTGCAAAGTTATCTTCGAAATATCCCATTACGTCGAAGACGAATGTATCTCAGTATCTGTAATTCAGGCTTCCAACCCATGTATTTTGATATCTGTATTCCGGAATACTTTTCCGAGTAGGAAGAGGTTCAACAACTCCGCTCGTTCTTGACGGTGCCCGATCCATGATGAAGTTTTTTAATGAAGCCTTTAGACCAGGGATCTCAAACTTAGTTCAGGCAGCGGGCCGCAGTAACAGAATTTATTTCCGCAAGAGCCGGGCCAAATAAGAATGTTAGAGGGGGGGGGGGGCGAGGCAGAGCCATGGGATTAGTTCGTACAGAATGTCAGCAAACACTACCATTAAAAACGAAACCTTTCCCTTATCTCATATACGGGTCATTTCTGAAGAAGATTTGAGGCCCCAAATCCATGCAACAATAAACTCTCAATACCCATCTCCAAAATTAGTAAAATCTGGACGCCCATTTTAAAACACTGTTTATTGTTTCACGGTTAAGCTTCAACCCATAGTTCCCACGTGTTGTGCCTTACGAAAACAATGCTTCCTACCAATCACGCTTATTTGGCTTATGAACGTACCTCTTACGAAAATAAAAATATGGAATGTGCCGTGTGCAGGTCGTCGGCCGCGTGTTTGAGACCCGACGATTACCATGGAACAGTGTTGCAGGGCCGGCTCGTTAGCAACGTGCAGAACCAACTAGCCTAATACCTCTCACTTTGCTTGATCTTGTCAACACATCTTTTGTACAAGTTATAAACCAACATTAACTGGTACAACTAACATATCAGCAGACGTCAACGGCCTTAAAACTTCTTGACTAGGGCGAAATGTAAGATCGTTCCACACCGTATGCCGTCGAAGCCAATGTTTTGACAAGTGGTCTTTGCTTCTGGGTATCCATGATTTTGCATTGCTTCCAGCTTCCATTTAATGACCAGGACTACTATTAGACTTTCCAACTTGCAATTCAAGATATTTCTTAGACGTGAAATGGCTTTTCTGTGTGTGTGTTTTGTGGGCTTCGAATGAATAAAGTATCAGTGGCACCCAAGGAAGTAGTTTGGGTAAGGTCCAGTTTAGGGGTTCTGCTCCCCACTCGATGCTCACAACTTTTTTTTTCTTTTTTTGCATAATTCTGCGTGGGCATACTTATATACACACAGATATAAGCAAGCACACGAACATACACCTCCACCACTTCCCCAACCCATAAATAAATTTACAATTTTGCTCACACCTCCCAACCAGTGATCATTTCTTTGGGTGAGGGGGGAGGCCAACATTATTCTGTTCCATGAGCATGACCACGAAATCATGATGAAGGTGCAGTAAGTAGGTTTCGTAAATGATGTCCGAAGGAACCATAGATGTTCAATAAAGAGGAATGCTGGGCCAGCTAGTACAACATAATGTGGAAATATATGAGCGCACAAGGCAGAAGGAAAAAGCACTTGACAGGAAAGACGCTCAGCGTCTTTCCTGTCAAGTGCTTTTTCCTTCTACCTTGTGCATTCATACGTCTTTCCTGTCAAGTGCTTTTTTTCTTCTACCTTGTGCGCTCATATATTTCCACATTAGGAACCATAGAGTTTATGCCAGCAACCAAAGACGGATAAATGATGGTCGATAGTGCAACCGCAGTAGCGAAGTGCCATTGCGAGTTCGTATTCAAATGCGTCTGTAGTCTGAAAAACTTGAATGCTTTGTTGCTATACTAGACTCTCAGGAAAAGAAAGCCTCTTTAACATAACTGCTTTAATGAAACATGTGCATTTGATAGATTGATTCCATACTTAAGTTCTGTCATATTAAATGCAATATTTCCTGGTTCCTTCAGGTTCCGTTTAGTGAGAATTTACTATGCTTAGTTTTATAATTGCTTGGTGATGTTCGAGAAGTTTGGGAATAGTGCTGCCTTACGATAAGTCTCTCCTAATGTGCTTCTCCGTGCCTCATATTATTTGGATCTTCGGCACTTTAAATGCAGTAATTTGTATACTGCATGTACCACTAGTCGAAGTAAGATGGCTTCAAATAATATGATTGCGCACCCCTTCCCACTAATTTTTTGTGCATCCATAATAAAGCCTTGCGATTGCAAGCCCAAGTGGTGCATTGTTACTATTGCTCACAGAAGCTCATCACTGTACTCACTCAGTACTTACTATGCTGTGACCTAGGACACATTTTACCATATAATATTTTGTGACATTTATGTACAAGACCTATAATGATGTTTTCAATTGTGTGATGTAGGCCTTTATCTTCTTCACATGTGACATGTGGTTAAGAACTCTAACCTGTTAAGAGCCTTTATGGTATTGCCTGTTATTTATGAATCTGAACGCAGAAGTGTGAGACCTGTTTTAATTGATTATTTTGGCAGTGGATTGAATTGAACGGGGAACATGTTACTGGCATGTTTGTTCAATAGTGCACGTAATGATAGTAAACAAATCCCTTCTTAGTCCGGCAACAATACTTTTGGCCATGCCCTTTGCAGTCCAAAACTTTTACCCACTTGCCGAAACTATTTTGCCTGTTTCTGACATCTTGGAGAAAAACACGAGCTGTTGAAGAAAAGTTCGCAGGGTACTCATTTTTGTTTCTGCATTCTGCACGCAACTTGTTTAGCGATATTCGGGCAGCGTATGATACCACTCAAAGCATTCTCCTGGCTAGGGTTGTTACTGAAGGTTTTGTAGAAAAACTGAGGTGGTGCTTCACTGGCGTCGGCATCTTTGTCACTCACTTCTGTCGAATCACTGTCATCACTGTCTCGTGGGGGCACATAATTCTCTTCCTCACAGAAGTCGTCATCGGTTTGTCTAAAAGCACTACCGTAAAACGCACCCGGTGAAAACGTGGTCATGCTTCTTGGTGAAGGAAGCCTATGTGGGTATGCTCTAGGCTCCATGCCGAACATGGTGCTGCACCCTAGTGTAAAAAAAGCTAAGCCTCATCAAACTAATATCACTCCTTCCTCAAGGGATCATGCTTCATGTGTTTTAAAAATGCGTGCGACTCGCAATGAGAAAACTGCGAAATGAGAAACAGAGAACCGCTACAACGGTGTTGCTTTGTTGGGCACTGCCGGACAATGGACCGCAAAGGGTCAAGTCTGTATTTATCGTTCTATTTAAGTAACAATGCAGTGTGTAGGAATCGAATAATATGTGTGCTTGCCGAAATTCGTGCAAACCCTGGAACATTCAAAATCAGTGCATATTTCAGCAGTGAACTGAAAATCTTCAGTCTTGTCCTGAACTTTGCACATTTGCATAGCACCAGTGGTTTATGTTGTTTGATGAGCTGCTGTCAAGGTCTTCAGATTATCACCAGCTTTAGAGCTTATCTGAGGTTCTTTTTTGTGTTGTTTTGTCCTTCTAGTGAATTTAGGCAAAGGTTAATTTCATTGCATTCACGCTTGTGTTCAAGCTGATACTCAAGGGGGCACATTGTACTGGTTTTCTTAAGCTATTGCTTGTTTATACGCTTTGTCTTCCCCCCTTCCCCCCTGTTTATTTTATTCCCGAAAATTTCTGACTGGTGATAAAATGGTTTGCCTTTGCATTTCAGTACCAGAAGGAGACCAAGCTTACGATAGAGTTGATTGATACAGAAAGCGACATGTCTGAAGATCCCGCTGAGATAGAGAAATGGTCAGAGTACGTCGACAAGTATGTGGTGGGTGAAGATTCAATCTCGGACGAGTTGAGAGACCAGCTGGCGAAAAAGCCTGTCTTTCTGCCACGGTAAGAAATCTCGTCCATCTGTAGGGCTGCATTGGATGCGACGCAGCTGAACCTGCTTATGTTGAGTTCAGTCAACAGTAAATTTGTGAAATCCAGATTTTGCAGCGCAGTAGATGTTGTGCAGTTCAATTAATTTACATAGAGTTATATTAATGACACGGAGTTACACAAAAGGTTCGGGTTGTTTGGGCATCAGCGGCGGCATTTCGAAGCACTCTTTATACTGCTCTTGCATTTCCTTGGAGTAACTCTTGGCTGTGGTCACTGATAGCACTTGCACAATTTTGTGCGTAAATTGACTAGCTCAGCTTTTCTTGTGTTTCTGTTTCAGATGTGGCGCACATGAGACAAGTAAGTGTATGTCAGGGGAGTTCACGAAGGTAGAGGAAAAAATAGGCAGTTAGGGGGCACTTTAATCGACTGCCGCAGAGTTGTAGTTCATGATAATTTTAATGAGTGCCAAGTCTGAAGCTGTAGTCCATGGTAATTTTAGAGTGCCAAGTCTAAAAATAGTAAGAATGCTCATCTAACGATTCGCATATGAGGGCTGTGCTGGGTGGCAGAGCCCAGGATTGTCTTACACGTCTCTGTGTGAAGTATGTGCCAAGGCGTTTTGGTAATCCGGATAATGGCAGGTTTACGTGGATCTGTGTGTTGTGTGTGATGTGCTGGTGTATGTGTGATAGGCTAGCAACATGACTCCTAAGTCTTTAGGAATTTAATTGCTTCAGCTAGTAGTGCAATGGTCATGTCACTGAAATCTGACACTTTCCAGACTGATCACATTACAAAGCTTGCTGGACATTGCAACATAACTGCCCATTTGTCATCGGGGAGCTGCTGCTTTGGGATTTTGTACCGCAGTTTGAATCGCTTCTATATAGGCTTGTGCTAATACAGTCGAGCCCACATATAACGGCCCCACTTAAAAAACGAACTTTCGCATAAAACAAACAATATCCGTGTGACCGTGAAACTAACTATACATTGGTTCAACGGCACAAAATCGTACTTATAACAAACGTCTCCGAGCGGCGCTGATCGGTTACAGCGAACGGAGTCAGTGATCTGCCGACTTCCCGGGAAACTAATTTCGACCACTGATCAGGCATCGGCGAGGTTTCCATACATTCTTATTGTGAAATGCCGACCCTGCCTCCGCGACCCTCTAGTTGCCGCTCTCCTCAACTCATGGAGGAAGGATAGTTGTTTCCTTCCTCTATGCCCCGACTGTTTTTTGTTACGCGTCCCTCTGTCCTTTGTCCCCCCGCTACTCTGAGCACCCCGCATCATCGCCAGAAGAGGCCCGTGTTTTCGCACTGCCACCGATCGTTCGAAGACCGGTCGGCCATCTACCCTGTTTTTGATCGCTGGTACTGTCGTTGTCGTCGCCGGCCTGGAGTGACCAGACCATTTGCCAACATCGTCGGCCACCGACTGTGTCCGATAGTCTGCGACTAGTGCACGTGCGTACGCTACCCCGCCGACTCTGATAATTTGTGATTGATTTCGTGTTTAGGACTTGTTCTCGCTCACTTTGCATTGAACTCTGCATGCCTTCTGCGCCCGTGCGGAACCGCGAGAACGGCTGTTAATTTGCGCGGAACGAGTCGCGAAATATCGAAGGTCGGGAAGCCACGCAAACCCGCCGGCGCAACAAAACGATTTGTTGACCACGGCCACCGATTCTTCGAACATCGCCGTGCGCACAGTTCCAGGCGGCCATGGACTTCTGTGCGCGCAGGCACCCTTTCCAAGTTTTTCTGCGTGCGAGTTTCGCGGACCTTTAAAACAAGCTACCCAAACTGCCTCCTTCCCGTGTGTTTTGGTTTTCGAGGTGGCCCTCCCGCAGCATCCCCCCCTCTCTTTATCGCAACTTCTTGTCCTTCTCTCGCAAGTCTGCTCTCCTTTCTTGATCACAACCCCTTTGCCCGTCTCCACCGCTCCGCGATGCCCACCACGCTGGCACGACTTAGTTTTGTTTTCTGACTGGAAACTGGTCCAGAGCTGTTCCACGCGTTCTGGCATGTGTGTCGTGTGTGCGCGTCTTGCTTGCTCTTGGTGTGCGCGTGTGGTCGTGATGGCTGAAAGGAGGACTAGCACGCTTTTTCTTGCCGCTCAAGAAAACGTCAAAAGTGTGACGACTTGGCTTGAGCGTAATCCACGCGTTAGGTGCCTCGTTGCGGAGCGCTTGCTCATAGCTGGTGACCACCTGGCAGCCAACTTGCCGCTTCGGGGGACCCGGTATTCAGCTGTGGAGATGGTGAATATTTCGTGGGCGAGGGTGACGACTACATGCGCGCGAAACTGCTTTCGCGAGGCCGACTTTGTCGAAGTCGGGCCCGATGCCTAGCCTGAAGCTACCTAACTGTGGCGGCGATTTGGGACAGCGCGTCGACTCCGACCTGGGAGTGCTGGTAGGACATCTGTTGCGACGGTTTAATTACGGCCAATGATAATGCCGACACTGCGGAACCATGCACGGATTGGGGCATTGTGAATGAAGTGTGAAGTGAGAAGCAGCGATGGCGTAGTGGTTAGAGTATCCGCCTCGCATGCAAAAGGTCCGTGGCTCAAGTCCCTGTGCCGCGCACTTCCCAACCGGATAAAAAAATCCGCGTGGTGATGGAACTGCATTACGAGGCCTGGGGTGCGGCCTCACCGGTAAACACCGCCGGGAACGCACTCCCTCACCAGAGAAGGATTGGCCATCCTGGTGCAGTATCTGGCCACTACCTCCCACATGCATACGTCAAATAACTCACGGCCCTCAGCCCACAGCAGCTGCGAAGCAACTGACCACGGCGGCGGTCAGACCTGCAACGCAGCAGAGGGTGCTAAGAATCTCTGGATTCAAACAGGCCGCCATTGAAACCTGAACTTGGCAACGTTTAACGCTAGAACCTTATTTAGCGAGGGAAGTCTAGCTGTACTATTCGAGGAGCTAGAGGGTGTTAAATGGAATATAATAGGGCTCAGTGAGGCTAGGAGGACAGATGAGTCCTATACGGTGCTACAGAGTGCGCACGTCTTTTGCTATCGGGGCTTGGCTGACAGAAGAGAACTGGGAGTGGTGTTCCTAATTCACAGAAACATAGCTGGACACATAGAGAAATATTATAGCATTAATGAAAGGGTGGTTGGTATCGTAATTAAACTGAATAAGAGATACAAGATGAAGGTGGTACAGGCTTACGCGCCTACATCCAGCCATGATGACGCTTCAGTTGAAAGCTTCATTGAAGACGTCGAATTGGCAATGAGTAAGGTAAAACACACTATACTATTGTGATGGGAGACTTTAGTGCAAAAGTAGGAAAGAAGCAGGCTGGAGACCAGGCAGTAGGAGATTATGGAATCGGTACTAGAAACGCCAGAGGAGAGCTACTAGTAGAATTCGCAGAACACAATAATTTACGGATTTTGAATACCTTCTACCGAAAACGAGGAAACCGCAAGTGGACGTGGAGGAGCCCTAATGGCGAAAATAAGAACGAAATAGACTTTATAATGAGTGCACACCCAGGCATCGTGCAGGATGTGGAAGTGGTTGGCAAGGTACGATGCAGTGACCATAGAATGTACGGTCTCGAATTTGCCTAGACTTGAGAAAGGAACGACAGAAACTGATACGCAAGAATCCAATCAATGAGCTAGCACTGAGAGGGAAAGTACAGGAATTCAGAGTCTCGCTTCAGAACAGGTACTCGGCTCTTAATGAGGAAACCAACCTTAGCATAGATACAATGAAGGAGAATCTGACGAGTATCATTACGGAGTGTGCAGTGGAAGTTGGAGGCAGGGTAGTTAGACAGGACACTGGCAAGCTTACCCAGGAAACGAAGAATCTCATTAAGAAGCGTCAAATCATGAAAGCTTAAGTGCAACAGACAAAATAGAACTGGCAGAGCTTTCGAAGTTGATTAATAGGCGTAAGGTATCCCATGTAAGAAGATATAACATGGAGAGAATTGCACACGTTCTGAAAAACGGAGGAAGCGTCAAAGCAGTGAAGAGGAAACTTGAGATAGGCAAAAATCGGATGTATGCACTAAGGGACAAAGAAGGCAAAATAACTACCAATATGGATGGGATAGTTAAAATATCGGAAGAGTTTTACAGAGATATGTACAGTAGCCGGGACAACCACGACTTTAATACCATGATAACTAGCAGTAACCCAGATGACACCCCACCAGTAATGATAGAAGTCAGAAAAGCTTTGAAGAGCATGCAAAGTGGCAAAGCTGCTGGTGAGGATCAAGTAACATCAGATCTGCTGAAAGATGGAGACAGATTGTGTTAGAAAAACTAGCGACCCTGTTTACGAGATCTCTCCTGACGGGAAGAGTACCAGAGTCTTGGAAGAACGCTAACACCATCCTAATACATAAGAAAGGAGATGACAAGGACTTGAAGAATTACAGGCCGATTAGCTTGCTCTCTGTAGTATACAAGCTATTTACAAAGGGGATTGTTAACAGAGTAAACAAAACATTAGAATTCAATCAACCAAAGGAACAAGCAGGATTTCGAACAGGCTACTCAACAATCGACCACATTCATACTATCAATCAGGTAATAGAGAAATGCTCAGAATATAACCAACCACTATACATAGCCTTTATAGATTACGAGAAGGCGTTTGATTCAGTAGAAATATCAGCCGTCATGCAGACACTGCGGAATCAGGGCGTCGATGAAGTATATATAAACATCCTGGAAGAAATCTACAGGGGATCAACTGCTACCATAGTGCTTCATAAAGAAAGCAAGAGAATACCAATCAAGAAGGGTGTAAGGCAGGGGGACACTATCTTCCCAATGCTATTTACCGCGTGCTTACAGGAGGTTTTCAGTGGCCTAGAATGGGAGCAGTTAGGGATAAGAGTTAATGGAGAGTACCTTAGTAACCTGTGCTTCGCCGATGACATTGCATTGCTCAGTAACTCAGGGGACGAATTGCAACTCATGATTACAGAGTTAGACAGGGAGAGCAGAAAGGTGGGTCTTAAAATTAATCTGCAGAAAACGAAAGTAATGTACAACAACCTCGGAAGAGAGCAGCGCTTCGAGATAGGTAATAGTGCACTTCAAGATGTAAAAGACTATGTCTATTTATGGCAGGTGATAACTGCGGAGCCGAACCACGAGATTGAAGTAACTAGAAGAATAAGAATGGGGTGGAGCACATTTGGCAAGCACTCTCAAATTATGACAGGTAGATTGCCACTATCCCTCAAGAGGAAGGTATATAACAGCTGTATCTTGCCGGTACTTAGCTACGGAGCAGAAACCTGGAGACTTACAAAAAGGGTTCAGCTTAAATTGAGGACAACGCAGCGAGCAATGGAAAGAAAATTGGTAGGTGTAACCTTAAGAGACAAGAAGAGAGCAGAGTGGATTAGGGAACAAACGGGGGTTAAGGATATCATAGCTGAAATCAAGAAGAAGAAATGGACATGGGCCGGGCATGTAACGCGTAGACAGGATAACCGCTGGTCGTTAAGGGTAACTAACTGGATTCCCAGAGAAGGCAAGCGGGTTAGGGGGAGACAGAAGGTTAGGTGGGCAGATGAGATTAAGAAATTTGCGGGTATAAATTGGCAGCAGCAAGCACAGGACCGGGTTAACTGGCGGAACATGGGAGAGGCCTTTCTCCTGCAGTGGACGTAGTGATGATGATGATGATGATGATGATGATGATGATTCAAATGCGCATTTGGAAGTGCGTTCCCATACGAATTCTAATGCAAGCCAGGCACACGTGCATATAAACAGACGTTTACAACAATAATCAAAACACAAGAACTATTGTTTTTTTTACTACACAAATGGCATCCGTGCATTACGATCCGCTTCGTCCTTATTATCTCATGCTTTCTGTGCAGCCACGCTGAGGCTAAGACTGATCGGACCACACGTTACTACATCTTCATGTTCAATCTAAATCATTATTTTGATTGAACTTATTATTTGAATCATTATTTTGATGAAACTTTTTAATTGAATTATTATTTTGAATTAACAAAAAAATATACGCCCGAACTGGGAACAAAAATTGTACGCCCGAACAGGGACTCGAACCCTGGACCGTTAGGTTAAAAGCCTAACGCTCTACCGACTGAGCTATCCGGGCGACGAGGAGCTATTGTGAATATACGGCTTTATAAGCATACGGCCGTAAACTAATGCATTCTCAAAGAAATTTTTTTTTAATTAGCGGTGTTTTAGCAGAGATCTCAGATAATTATGAGAACATTGGTTCTTTACAAGATTATTGCATTAAAATGGGCATTTAGTGTTGTTTCACTGAATATGAAGGATTGTCAAGCAACACTGAACTTAAACCGTAGCCACAGAAGCGGCATGTGCGCTCCATGTGAGCGAGCTTGATGCGTTAATTTGCTTCTCATACTGTCCGATTGTTAAAACGTGTTACCGTGTACCCGTGTAAATAGAATGCGAACAACAGAGCCGTTACAGGGAAACGGCCGGCGACCTGCCGAGCCACCGGTCCCGTTTCGACAGCTTTTGCCCATGCAACTGAGAGACAAGGTCTCTGGGAAGAGCGGTCGCCAGAAGGGTGCGTTTCCCCGTTTCCTAACTCAAGTGCGAAAGCATGATAGCGTCAAACCATTTTACATTGGCCTTTTGTGCCCTGAATTCAAGTGCAATCGCTCCCATTCCGCCTGACCTCTGTTCATTGCGCTTGTCTGTCCTTGTTTAGGACAGACATTTTGTTTAGGACAAATTTTTCGTCCGGTATGGGCCTGTTATCGAACCGAGCCTTCACGGTAAAAAAATAGCATCGGTTCGGAACAAAGAGGTTCAAACAGCTTTGTGCATAACGACATACAGTACCATCTTCTTCTCGTAGCTCTTTGCTGCGATCAATACCCGCCTGTCTTCCGACCTTTTTTCTTTATTGTACCTCAATTAGTTTGAACTAGCAATAATCTGATAAACAAAAAGTTAACAGGAACACCAATGCTTTGCGTTGCCCATCATGGAGTAGGCACGATTTCAGAAAATAACACCAAGTTATCAACTAAAAGGTCTTCCAACTGACGTCTCTAATGGCCCCGATGGTTTGTGAAGTCTCTGTACTGTACCTAATTCCCGTCTATTTATTAAAGATGTTTCACGTTCTTCCTGAATATCATGCCACAGATAATTCACTGTTCTTGTTTTAAACATGGAATTGTTTCATGCGAAAATTTTTTGGTTCAATTGGTGTCTTTTTATGCTTTTTTTTTCAGCTTGTGTCAGAAAGTAATGGAATTCGAATCTAGAGTATTTTAGGCAACAACACGTGTTACAATCTTTGTGATGAGAATGATTTGCATGTAAACTCATCTCAGCAATTCTGGTGTGTTGCTGTGGCACAGCAACACAACTTTCCGTAACTAATACACAGAGCTACATATCCTAGAACAGTTACCTATCTGTGATGGGATTATTTGAAATAAGTTTCGATAAGAAAGTATGTTGTGCTGGCAAGAGCAGCGTTTTTCAATACAGTGTTAAGGCTGCTTGCAGGTTAGAACAACACTTTATGGAAACATGGCAACAACAAGCACACACCCGCAAAACTAAACAAACCACATACAAACAAATGAGTATCTCATTAGCCTGGCGTCTTCTTGAAAAGTCAGTGGGCGAAGGCTCGCCCGTCGGTGAGTTGAACGCACAGGGCGACGAGTTGATGACCAACGAAAAATGGCTTCAAAGAGCCCGGCGCTAGCTTGTGAGGCTGACAAAACACTTGCAAAGGCGAAGCGGGGGATGTCAGCAGCCACGTTGTACCCATCGCAACAGCTCATGGACTGCACGCCAGAGCATCAACCCTAGGGTCCGTTAACCCGAATTCCTTGAATGCCCAACACTGTCTGCCCTCAACCTCCTCCCTTTTCTTTCTTTCTCAGACCTCACCACATTCGCAAATTGTTGCACATGCCCCAGTGTCGTAGTCATTGTCCTCCTCATAGCGTCTCACATTACCACATCACACTGTCTCGTCTCACATGTCTCACCTTTATGCACTCCATTAAAGCGAAAAGTATATAACCACTGCACAGTGCCAGTTAATAAACGTATGGGGCTGAAACATGCAGCATAACAATACCAGAGAAAAAAAAATTGAGGACCAAAAAGTGTGCAATGGAATATAAAATAATAGAAATCCTAAAAGATCATAGGACGGCGAAATTAGTTGGGGAACAAACAGCAGTTACAGATATCTTTGTTAAGATCAAGCAAAAGAAACCCTGGACTGGCCATGTAATGTGTAGAACTGATAACCAATGGGCTGTAAGAGCAATGGAATGGTTATCAAGGGATGAGAATTACAGTCAATGAAGGCCAAGAGTTGGCTGGAGTAATGAAATTAAGAAGTTAACAGGGTTATAATGAAATCAACTGGCACAAGATTGGGTAAACTGGCAATCATTGGAGTCGGCCTTCGTCCTGGAGGGGACCAAAACAGGTTGAGAATGATGATAACGATGTACTTGCCATTTCAATTTATAGTAAGCACTTAATTGTGTCTCCATTCATGTTTTTTTGTTCCTTCAAAGTTATTCACCATGCTGTAGTTTTTAACTCGTCTATCGTGGCACTCCACACTATGTTACTCTGTGATGTATGGCACTCCTTAATATATTTAAGTTCTGTGTGATTGGGCACCAGATTCAATGCTGCCATGTCCCATGTAAAGCAATTGCATCAGATTACGTGAATTCTTTTGTTGCTTAACAAACCCCAAGACACTCTGCACGTTATTTTGTTTTGAAATATGTCGAATCCCGGCTGCGGCGGCTGCATTTCCGATGGAGGCGGAAATGTTGTAGGCCCGTGTGCTCAGATTTGGGTGCACGTTAAAGAACCCCAGGTGGTCTAAATTCCCGGAGCCCTCCACTACGGCGTCTCTCATAATCATATAGTGGTTTTGGGACGTTAAACCCCACATATCAATCATGTTTTGAAATATGTGTGACGGACATTTCTCGCTAACATTCCTATTAGACCTGGCTTAAAAATTCGGCTGTTCAGACATCCATATAAATTTTTATTTTACCTATTCTCAGTATGATAACCAATTGAAAGAAATGTAAGAAACAGAGGACATTGAAGGGCCGCACTTGCTTGCCAGTCATGCAACACAGTGTCAATAAGATGACCGTCCATATACGTATGACTCATGCTGCTATGTTTACTTAGTTTAAATGCTCATTATGTGAAAACACCGATCACTATTTCCGTTCTGTCAATTGGCTAATTTCTTTCAGCTCCTGAGAAAAGTTACAGATTTGCCATGTGCTTGGCATACTGCACAACTTGAAGCGAAAAGGACATTAAATGAAAAATTACCATATACAAAACCAGGTTAACTTATGAGTGCTGTCACTTGCAGAGTAAGACATTGAGTGTTTCAATGCACATTTAATGTAATAGCATTGTAGAACATGTTGAAGGTAAAGTTTTGTGTGCCAAACATGCTTTTTGTGTTCCGAACAGTTTTCAAACAGCCATAGATTTTCATTTTTCTAAACCAGGACGAAACCAAGTGGAGTGTTGAACTTGAACCGAGTTTGTCTTTCCACTGCTTGTAAGGTCTTTTTTTTTTTTTTGCCCTGATTATATATCCCATCTTTTCATATTGCCAGCTACTGTACTATTTAGGGTGACTAGCATCTGTATGGCATCAGTCATATTTAAAGCAGCACAAAACACAAAGCACAAAGTAAATACCACAAATTCTGCAGTCTTCTTTGTCTTCAAGAAGCGTACAGTGGGGGTCTAGTTGGTAAGACATAAAAAACATGAAACTATGCCTACACACAGGACACAAGAAGAAATGTGGACAATACCAGCATCTTGCACTTTCATTTTTCGTACCGTTTTAAATATGAACCTTAACTAACTCGTCCATTCTTACACTCCTTTGTCGTTAGCCTTATATTTCGTGCGAAGCTTTTACCTTATGGTCAACTTTATATTGGCACTTGTCCTGTTTCTGGCTCACTAGCACTTCCCAATCGAATGAAAAGCCATTGTTTTGTTTATTCAGCACCTCTAAGCAAGCGAGCTAGTACTTATGTCTAATGGATGTGCCTGAGCTGTCTGCAAAGCCTTTTGGCTGCAGATTCGTATCATGTTTGTTTGTCATGATCTAAACGAGACGAGTAATGCTAAAGCCACAGCAGAGCCCCGCAGATGTACACTAGTGCCTGTTCACTAATTGTTGTTATTGTATGTAGCACCCCGCCGCGATGGTCTAGTGGCTAAGGTACTCGGCTGCTGACCCGCAGATCACGGGATCAAATCGCAGCAGTGGCGGCTCCATTTTCAATGAAGGGAAATGCTGTAGGCCCAT
Organism: Rhipicephalus annulatus; assembly: GCA_013436015.1. NCBI lineage: Eukaryota > Metazoa > Arthropoda > Arachnida > Ixodida > Ixodidae > Rhipicephalus > Rhipicephalus annulatus. The sequence continues at coordinate 47,423 of WOVY01012560.1, read as the reverse complement.
GTGCTCAAATTTGGGTGCACGTTAAAGAACCCCAGGTGGTCGAAATTTCCGGAGCCCTTCATTACGGTGTCTCCCATAGTCATATGGTGGTTTCCGGACATTGAACCCCACATATCCATCCGTCTTATTGTATATATAACCTGCTTAAGTGATCTCTGTGAGATACCTGTTCAAGGTGCCATCATGATACTGGAGAGATTTTTCTTAAAATTAAGATGAATAGGCAAACACCTAGAAACTTCCTGGACATATTGTGCACATTCAGTTGCGATGCAAATACACTATGTGGCCATTATAAAATATGGTGCATAATGCCTAGATTTCATTCTTTCCTCACCTTTTTATCTATTTATTTCATGCATAAAACTTCTCATATTATGTCTACCTGAGAAAAGAAAAATGATGGAACAGAAACTTTGCAATAGAAACTCTACTTTTTTCATTATATGGCTAGGTTCTATAGACTATTTCACGGAGGGGTCTCTGTGCTGCTATGTTGGGCTGTTAACTTTTGTGTTTTGCATCTTTGACAAATAAACTAATATTGTTTCGGTAGACGCATACACATAAAATTGGTTGAGTTAGTGCATACGATGTTTCATGGCCGTGAATTTCATGGACGTGAATTAGTAAATTCACGTCTCAATCTACATAAACGAGAAAACATCAACAGCCCAAGATGGTGGCGCCCACATGTCTTAGGCAAAATAGTCTATAGCTAGACCTTGTCACTAGAGAGGAATGCGCAGAGCATTCATGCTTCAATCTTTCTACACTTACAGATGTTGCCTGTTTACCGGAGATGATGACCTTGTTCTCTTGCTTGGCTGAAAAAAACTATGATTCCAAGAATTGTTCTAAGGAAGCCACCGCTTTTCAAGGATGCTTCAACAAATTTTTGGTATGTAAATGTGTCTACCTGTGCAGTAGTAGCGGCTTACTCCTATATTTAGTTGTCAGCCATTGAGCTAATGTAAACGTTTCTTTGTTATGGTCCTGTTCATTGTGCATTGCTTCACCAATTTTCTCAAGTATCCATGTGGAAGAGCCCCGCAGGGGCGTCTGTGCAAGCAGGCGTTTGGTGTGCAGCGACATCATGGACCCGAGCTAACGGGGGAGTTCCAACTCCCTCCCACGCCTAGCTGTGGGTGGCTCTGCCCGGTTCGGGGGAAAGGGGATCCTGGGGGTTGAGCCGACGCCGGGTGATTGGACCTTTAAGGCCCCCTGGCAGAGGCAACACACTCATTTGGCCCCAGCTTCACGTAGACGGCACCCCTGGGCTGACCCACCCAGGGGAAATCGGCAGTTGCCTTTTCCTATCTCTGTCTTCCTACATCTTCGCCTTTATCTCTTACTTTTTATCTGTTCTGTCATCATCTTTCTTCTATTACTTCCAACTTTTTTGCCAACGAGGGTTAACCTTGTGTAGGTATCCAACCATGGGTAAATACATTAGGTTATAGCGGCGATGCATGGCTGACGTCTCCAACTGTTTGTGAATTAACCTTGCAGCGTCCCCTTGTTGGGCTCGGTGGTGGGTGGCCACCATTGCTGCCGAAATAAATACTCTCTGTATGGCAAATGCTTTTCCCCCTTTTCCTGTTCGCTCCCTCAAAAGGTGGCGCACCGAAGAAGCAATCACCCTAACCAAACCAAAGCAGAGCTTTCCGAAGTATCATGCCATCCATAGTCAAAACAAAAACAAGAAAGTCAGAGCGATTTCACCGTTCCTAGTGTCCAAAACTCTTACGGAACAAATTGGCCCAGGGTACAAAATCACAAAGATGGGAAGTGGTGACCTCCTATCGGAGGTTCGAGACAAAACTCAATATGACAAACTATCCAGAATTGTATCATTTGGGGACACTCCTGTTTCAGTGGGCCCACACAGGTCTATGAACACTGTCCGTGGAGTAATTTCTGATGATGACCTTATTGATCTGAGCGAAAGCGAATTGTTAGAAGGATGGCAAAATGAAAACGTTGTGAAGGTACAGAGAATAATGATCAGGCGTGACAAGAAACAGACTCCTACAAAACACATAATAATCACCTTTGGAACAAGCGACCTACTAGAATCAATAGAAACCGGCTATTGAAAGTTGCGTGTAAGATCCTACATCTCCAGTCCTCGTCGATGTTTCATGTGTTAATGTTTCGGGCCTGGATCGCAAAGCTGCAAAGGGCCCGCCACTTGCGCCAAGTGTGCATCCATGCAACACATATCCGACGCCTGCACTTCAGAAGCAACTCATTGTTCGAACTGCGAATGAGATCACCTTTTCTATTCACGATCATGCCCCACATGGAAAAAAGAAAAACAAATAGTAGAACTCAAATTCAATCTGTCATTCCAAGAGGCACATAAGCGTTTCGCACTTCACAACCCCTCTTATCCCTCCTACGCAGATGTGACACGCCGGGGCGCCGCGCCACATCTTTCTGCACCCGCGATTGTCACACAGAGTGTGGCCGCGGTCGTGCCATCGGCACCCCCGGCTGGAGTAGCCTGTACTGCTCCACCACATGACAAACAGGGCCGGCAGACCCCCATGTCTGCTGAACCTCGGACCACTGCAAGCGCAGCTAGGTCCAAAAGTTCTGTGATAGTGCCTGCCCAGCAGGCACCATCTACCATCTCACAAGAGGTGATGGATACAAGTCCCACTCCTCCGGCGCCTGAGACACCGAAGGATAGGTGCAACTCCTTGGAGCGCGCCAAAAAAAGAAAAACCTGGAATCACAGGGCCGCCAAAAGGCCCTGTAACCTAACGCAACACTTTGTGCACATAGCACCGCACTACATTAAAATGACACAAATACTACAGTGGAACGTCAGAGGACTGTTGAGAAACCTCGACGATATGCAGGAACTTTTACACAAACATACACCTAAGGTGCTGTGCGTACAAGAGACACACCTGAAACCTAAACACACCAACTTTTTACATCATTATGTTATCTTTCGGAAGGACCGGAATATTGCAATTGTGCCATCAGGTGGTGTTGCCATTATAGTCAATCAAGGGATTGCGTGCAAACACCTACCACTACAAACATCCCTTGAGGTGGTGGCTGTTCAAGCAGTTCTTTTGAATAAGCTCGTCACCATCTGCTCTCTCTACATACCTCCACAACACCATTTTGAAAAGCATGAATTCGAGTCCCTCATAGACGAACTTCCAGAACCTTATATTCTCCTTGGAGATTTCAATGCACATAGCAATCTATGGGGTGACTCTCGCTGCGATGCTCGAGGTCGCCTGATTGAACAGTTCTTTTTTTCTTCCGGTGCGTGCCTGCTGAATAGGAAAGAGCCAACATATTACAACATCGCTAACAATACGTACTCAACAATAGACCTCAGCATAACATCCCCATCACTGCTGCCTCTACTTAAATAGAAATTCATTAATAATCCTTATGGTAGTGACCATTTTCCTATCGTCAGCACATCAATAACAAATACATGTCCTGCACAAGTTCCCAAATGGCTCACCGACAAAGCCGGTTGGGAAAAGTTTCAAAAAATGACTTTATTATCTAGGACTGACATGGCGGCATTGAGCATAGAAGATGCTGTATGCTACTTTACAGCTAGCTTTCTTGGTTGATGCAGCAACAAAATGTATTCCCCAAACATGTGGACCGTCAAGCAAACGACGAGTCCCATGGGGGAATAATGAGTGCCGTGATGCTCGAAAAAAACAAAATAAGGCATGGAAGTTGCTTAGAGACTCGCCCACAGCCGAGAATCTTGTAAACTTTAAGAACGTCAAGTCGCAAGCAAGGAGGACGCGCCGACAGGCGAGAAGGGAAAGTTGGCACAAATTTTTATCAGGCATTAACTCATACACAGATGAGTCGAGAGTCTGGAGCATGGTTGGTAACGTGGCAGGACGAAAAGCAGATTCACTTCCTCTAGTGAACACACAAGGGGAGAGTTTGGAAGACCAGGCAAACACTCTTGGGGCGCACTTCGAACAGGTCTCCAGCTCAACACACTATAGCAAAGCGTTCCGACGATACAAAACCACAATAGAAAAACAGAGATTAGAGCGCAAGCCCACAACACATGAGGCATACAATGAACCTTTCTGTTTGACTGAACTACAAGCCTCACTTTCCTGCTAAAATAAATCTACCCCAAGCCCAGACCGTGTGGCATATGAAATGTTAAAAACACCTGCCCACTGAAACCCAGAAAGCTCTCCTTTCTCTGTATAGTGCGATACGGTCATCCGGCGAGCTACCCTCAGCCTGGAAGGAAGCTATCGTTATCCCAATTCTAAAACAAGGCAAGGACCTGGCCTCAGTTTCCAACTACAGGCCAATAGCATTAACCAGCTGTCTCTGCAAGGTCTTTGAAAAAATGACTTAACATGCGCCTGATGCACTTCCTTGAAATTAATGGCCTACTTGACCCATACCAGTGTGCGTTTCGAGAGGCTAGGTCCACCACTGACCACCTTGTCCGTATCGAGGCACAAATTCGCGACGCTTTTGTTCATAAGCAATTTTTTCTTTCTGTGTTCCTCGATATGGAAAGGGCATATGACACTACATGGCGCTTTGGCATATTGCGAGACCTGTCGCATTTAGGTGTGCGGGGTAGAATGCTGACAATAATCGAAAGCTACCTGTCCAACTGTACATTCCGTGTCCAAGTTGGCACTGTCTTATCTCGAGTATTTGTCTAAGAAACAGGAGTGCCACAAGGAGGTGTATTGAGCTGCACACTTTTCATAGTTAAAATGAATTCGTTGCTCCTGTCTCTCCCACGAAATATTTTTTACTGCATATATGTCGATGATATACAGATTGGTTACAAATCGTGCAACATCTCAATGTGCCAACGTCAAGTTCAACTAGGGTTGAATAAGGTATCTCAATGGGCAAACGAGAATGGTTTTATACTTAACGTGCAAAAGAGCACTTGTGTCTTGTTCAGCCGAAAGAGGGGCCTCCATCCTGACCCCGACATTGACCTGCATGGTCAACCTCTGTCAGTGAAGACCGAGCACATGTTTCTTGGTCTCATATTAGACACTAAACTAACCTTCATCCCACACACCAAGTATTTAAGGGACAGGTGCTTAAAAACAATGAACATTTTGAACGTGTTGTCACGCACTACATGGGGTAGTGACACGAAATGTCTAATGAATTTATATAGAAGCCTCGTACGCACACACTTAGATTACGGTGCTATAATATATCAGTCGGCAACACCATCAGCCTTGAAAATTCTCGACCTTGTCCACCATCTAGGCATTCGCCTCTCTACCGGTGCTTTCCGAACTAGCCCTGTGGAGAGCCTGTACGTGGTTTCGAATGAATGGTCGCTCCACATACAACGATGTTTCCTGTCCTTTTTGTACTTTTCGAAGGCGGACAAGAAACACCCTTCCCATTTCACAATTATTGATTTATCTTGTTCTGGCTTGTTCGAAAACCGTCCTTCGTTTAGGCAGCCCTACGCGCTCCTTGTAAGGGGCCTGGCCGAAGAAATGGGTTTGCCTCCTCTTGAACACAGTTTGATGGCTTCTGCAACATATCTGCCACCGTGGCAGTGGCAGCTTATATATAGACTGTGATGTCTCTTTTGTTGAAGTTACAAAGCACGCACCACTTGCGCACATACATACATACTTCCTAGAAGTACAACATAAATACACATGCCCTGAGTTCTTTACCGATGCGTCAAAGTCAAACACTTCTGTGTCATATGCAGCGGTAGGCCAATCCTTTTCCGAGGCCGGCGTTCTTCATCCTGATGCAAGCATTTTCACAGGAGAAGCTTACTCAATAGTGGCAGTCGTAAAACACATCAAACAGATAAAATTACAAAAGGCGGTAATATACACAGGTTCTCTAAGCGTAGTAAAAGCCCTGAAAACTCCTAAAAAACACAAGAACCCCGTGCTGGTGTCACTTTACTCACTTCTGTGCACAATGTACACATCAAAACAGCATGTTGTTGTCTGCTGGGCTCCAAGGCCCCGTGAGATACAAGGGAACGTTTTGGCCGACAATCTGGCTGCTTCCACCAACCACACTACTTCCAATGCATCAATACCAATCCCTGCACTTGACTTAAAGCTTTTTTCTTAAACGAAAGCTCAGGGGGTATTGGCAGAGCACGTGGGATAAACACACAGATTATAACCTCCATGATATTAAGCCTCAACTAGGTTATTGGCCGCCACTATCAAAATCATGACTCACAGAAGTAATACTAACAAGGCTTAGAACTGGACACTGGACATACACATTCTACACATTCATTTCTTCTATCTACCGGCAATCCAACATATTGTGAGAGATGTGGAGAACCCTTTACGGTTCTCCACATTGTCGTCCAGTGCAATGAGCTAGATGCTCAAAGAAAAAAGCATTTTTTACTGCCCTACCGACAGTAGCTCCCTCTACATCCTGGGATGCTCATCGGTAGGGATCCGCTTTTTAAACTGCAAACACTTTTTACGTTTTTAAAAGATGTGCATAGATTTAACCCGATATTTCGAGGTCATCCGTAGCACAACCTCTGTACCGTGGTTGTGGCTGCATCTTCATCATGGTTTTATCATCATGACATTTTGCCATCCCCTATCACTACACATATCTCGCGCCACTGTCATGATTTTATTACTTCAATGTTTTAACCCGCGTTAGCGCGAGGAATTTTAAGGCCCCTTTACAACCACTCATCATATCATTATTCATATCTGCAGTCAATTAAAATGGCACTCTTTGGCCATCAATTGGCCCTTACGCCATTAAAAACTACTCATCATCATCATCGATGTTGAAGAGTTGAACATTGCTGGGCACTCCAGTTGATTTGCCATAATGTGAATTAATATGAGAGATCACATATTTGCAATTCATTGAAAAAGCCAGCACAAGCCAGTGAGCATGCCCTCTGCTGCTTGGAACAAACTTACGAATTCACCCCTGTTTACGAAATTTTCATCTCAAGCTTCTGTCTTCCTGTTTCTGCCTTTTTTTTTTTTGTAATGGGTGAACAGTTTTAGACCACCCACTCATTACACACTTTGCATTGTGACGCCTGCTGTCATTTTACTTTATTACCACACTGTATCACATATGTTAATGTGTTTTCATGCCTGACTGAAGCCTGTATCGGGTTGTTTTGAGAATGAGTTTCAAGCGGCAACGTTTCTCTGTAGTAGAGTATCAACTGCTATAGAGAGGGCCTGGGTTCAAGTCCCACTTGGTACTGGATTCTTTTTTCTTATTGGTAGTGGTTTCTTAATGGCGTGGTAGTGGTTGGGGACACTGGCGGTAGTTAACAACTACACCACCAAAATCGGCCGTTGTTGTGATTTCGTAACAACTTTCACTATAAAAACTGCAAGGAAGATGGGTAGCACATGTGTATAGTGATTTAATCTAGACAAAATTTCAGGGCAAGTTGGGGGCTCAAAGTGATGATAGGTCATTGAGCAGGGATTGTTACTGGAGCCAATGATTCACAAAGGAAATTGTTTTCAGCAGGGCAGGAACTGCTTCATAATGGCAATGTCAGAATGTTGATGTGACAGCAATGCTGAAATAGTGATACACCTTGTATGGGGGGGGGGATATTGCTGCACACACATGACCTTTCTTTAAGGTTCATCCATCAAATAATAAATATATTACATATATGTTTTTAAAAATTCTGTTTAACTACGAAGCTGAATATAATGGTCAACATAGCACATGAAAGTAAAAAAATAATAATATTCCTTTTTATTTTCTTACTCTGAAAGCTAGATTTATGCTCATCAAAACCATGCATTCTCTATTGTGGTCACAAGTATGAGCAAGATATTGGGAATGGTTTTTTACATTAGCATGTCAAAATTTTTCACAGATCTAATGTAACAACTTAGTGCGAGAATTCGTACCATTTGTGGCCATATGTTAAGAGCATTTACAAAATTGGAAATCTTTATGATGGCATTCGATTTTTTTCTATAGTTTCTGACAGTAATCTCCCATTCACAGAAAGCAAAAGCAGTGCAGTGAATGTCACTTTAAAGGGACCCTGAAACACTTTTTCAAGTAACCATGGAATGGACTCTCTACAAGAACTTATTGCCTCACGAATTCAACGCGGCAAAAATTTTAAGAATCGGTCCAGTATGAGTGGAGTTACAAAGATTTGTCGCACGCTGCAAATGCATTCTCTCATCTTTTGTCCCGACGAAAGCAATGGAAGCCGAGCAAGGAGGGATGGCAGGGAAAAAAAAAAATATCTCACATGCATCTCGTGACCTTGAACACTGTTGCTTTTTTTTTTTCGAATAAGCGGCTTTTTCACTTCGATCGTGCATGCACGCATAGACAAGTCGCAGCCTCCTGCTGCGATCTTTGTAACAACCGAGCGCGCCATGTTCAAATCAGCCAATGGCTGCTAGATTGCCTTGTATTAGTGATTTTTGAGCGTCTTCCATTATTTGACGAGAGAAAAAAAGAAATTTCTAGCTGACTTTGATAAGTTATTGTGAACTCCGGGCCGTGTGCTGCACAATAATATTTAGATCTGGTGTTTTCGGGAGCCCCCTACTACCGATCGGCAGCATTTTCTGTTCATGCTCAAATAGTGTTGCATGGCTCCTTTAATTTAAGCTACTGCGATAGTTGCCTTTTTTTTACATAATGAAAAAAGCGGGGTCAGTAGCCCAATACCATTACTGTAATTCTCTTTCAGAACTTCGTTATTCGTCACTAGCCTACAGGTAACCCTCCCATTGTTATCACCATGTAGCTCTGGAATCAAGTGAACTTGATTTTTTCTTTTTAATGCCCCTGGTCTGCACTAGTAATTCACACACAAGAAAGAAGTTTTGTCTGCCATAGTGGCTTAATGACTGTGGTGTTTGGTGCAACATCATGGGTTAGATTCCCAAATGCAACAGACATGTTTATATGGGTAAAATGCAAAGCTATAGATGCACTTTTATGTAGGTGTACATTAAAGTAGCACTGACATCAAATTTACTCATGTCAAGATTTTTGCGTCAACTAGTAGCTATTGACCCCCTAGTAGCAATTTGCGACCTAAAACGCATCTGAGTGACGAATGAATATCTGTAATATTGATTAATATATCCGCTATTTACCGTGGTTAAAAATGGGTCGAAAGGCGGCCAAATTGTAGTTCTGCCAGCGCTACCTTGCAGCCACGTCGAGGCCGCTGCACAGCTTATGCTGCTCCCACAAAAAATGGCGACATCATGCACACTGGCATTACGTCTGCCAGGAGCGCACGTGCAGTCAGTACAGCTGTGTCTCTGATGATGTAGACTAGAGCCCCTCCATGTATTGTCTGCCGGCTAGGTTAAGTAGCGCCAACTCGTTCCCTTCTCCCTTTAGCCCCAGTCGTGAGAAGAGGTAGCTGGTATACTGCCAGTGAAACCCAACTGGTTCACCAACACAGGATTTACCCTGTAGCAGCACGGCGCAAAGTGAAGCGAACAAATGCTGCTGTTCTTCACAGGCGTCCAGTCTCTCTATTCATTGGCACGTACAAAGTCAACCCACTGGTTGTGTTGAGGTTCATGCTTGGAAAGGCATGAAATGCCTCGCACTTTCCGCTTTCTTCGCGCCTCGGCGTGCAGGGCGGTTACCCAACATTCTGGCACGTATTGTCACTCTGAATGATCGTTCTCACCCCGTGGAGCACACGTCAAATCAGTTGATGTGACATGATGAATCGCACGCACGCTTCAACTCAGCAAGGAGAGCCATTAGTGAGAGCATGGCCGGGAGTCGGCTCCAAACACACTCAGATCGTCGACATCATTGTTAATAGCATGTCGTTACTCAGGATGGTACTTGTGGAATGTATCACACCGAACACGTAGCACTAGTGTTGATGTCGCAAGGCAGTCTGTCTTACATTTTTTCTCCGTAGCTTTTCTACGCTGTTTGACATCGAACTAAAGTAATTTCCACGTAACAAGTGCCATTCAAATTCGGCCAAGAAGACCTATGCATACCAAGCAGTCGAATGATGGGCACATCTCGATCTCGAAATTTGATGTCAGTGCTTCTTTAAAGAACCCCAGGTTGTTAAAAGGTATTTCAGAATTTCACACTACAGCATGTGTCTTACTATTATTGTGGCTTTGGGGCCTGATCCCAAGGAGATTGCGTGGAGAGGACCTGCCCCATTACCCTGTGCTAAATACACATTGTTCGAGCTTCAGAATAAATTGCTAGTTTTCTGTGGAATGGTAGTCATGCTGGATTTGCCATATCTTCCGTGTTGCCTTCATAAGTGACAGTTCCAAAAGTTGGAGCTTAGCAATACTATGTTACTACATGCGAACAGGAGAAGAGGTGAAGGAAGACACCACGATTCTTGCTTAACATACAGCTATTTTGGTACCTTCTGAATGGATTTTACTGTGTCATTCATTTGATTCTGCTTCTTTTGCACGCTACAGCAGCAGCTGTTGGAAATGATTTTATTTAAAGCAAAGTCAAGCAATATGTGAACCGTTTGACTTTAAACCTAGTCTGGTGACTCACTAAGAGTCTGCACCTTCCGCATAAGTGTGATGTCATTTCTGCATTACAATGTGTCTTTTCCCACATTAGTGAGATGCATTAGCAAATTGTTTGTAGGCCTTTTGCTAAAGCATGTGAAAAGCGAGACACATTATGCATTATGTTAAACTGTGCATCGACATTACGATGGTGTGCCTTTGTCCTAATTACATGCAGTGTTTGATGTAAGCTGTATGCACTTGTTACCTTGCAGAAACAAAATGCACAGTACAAGGCTACTGGCTCACTGGGAATTCTTACTCCAGGACTAAAGGCATCACAGATGACGTCACAGCAGGCTAATGCACTTCTCAAAAAGTATCCCATTGTAAATTTGTTAAAGAAAGTTCGGTAGTATATAAATGCTTGTAACTGTAGTTGGGAATAAAATGTCAGATCTGATGTATTCTTGCATCCTCTGCTCAGTGTCTAATTGGTGGACATATAGTATGTCAAAACAAATTTCACATTAATGTGTCAAAACAAATTTCACATTAATTGTCTAATTAAGTTTAGTAAGCCACAAAAATGCTTCATGAATTCATTTTATATATGCACAGAAATTGTACAGTCTGATATGCTGAATGTGATAATGTTGGAACTGTACATGCAGTAAAATGACTTCAAATGTTCCTAAATGTGAAAAATTTAATAACTGCACAGTGTGACAGTGCTTTTTGAAACTATGTTCTGTATGCTTTAGTAGGCTGCTGAAGTTTACAGTTGGGCGGGTATCGCGCTGAGTTGGTGTTGGATGACTACATCGCTGTGACAATGTCGCTGCCAGTGGCATATCCAGGGGTGGGGAGGGTGCCCCTCCCCCCATAATATTTTATTTTCATGTGTGTACGTGTGTGTGTGTGTGTGTGTGTGTGTGTGTGTGTGTGTGTGTGTGTGTGTGTGCATATTATGTGTGGTTGAACCACCTCCCCACCCCCCCAAAAAAGTTTGTGGTTGCACTACTGGTAGCTGCATAGGTCATGAGAACACTAGCCTGGCTTCATATCTTATTGTTTGTGCATGTAATGCTGTAGATGGAGATTAGTGTGTACCGTTGTTATAGCCAGTTTCCTGGCATCAGACGAAATCTGTGATACTCCGGATCTGCAATTCAGAAGATGACCAACCAACAATGCTTTTGAGAACTGACTAGCACTGAGTATCATCGCATGTAAAAACTGGTACTGGCTTGCACAAAGAATAGTGCTAGTTTTTTATTTATTATTTTTATTTATCACATACTGCGGACCAAGTATGGTTCATGCAGGAAAGGGCAATACAGTTCAAAATTCTTCAACATACATACACTTCCGCTGCAGTATACATTCACTGCAGAACAAAATTCATGTACATTAAAAATTCGTGAAAAACAAGGGACAAATACAGGCAAAGAAGCAGACTTAAGCGACAAGAAAAGGGAAAAGTTTCATCTCGGCGTGTCGAGCATAGGGGACAGTTGTCGAGCATAGGGGACAGTTTCAGTTGTTTGGGGAGCCTGAGTGCTAAACTCAGGCTCCCCAAACTCGGAAAAATAATAAAGGAAAGAAACAAAGATTGATGGCGAGACTGAGCACAAAGAGAGAGAAACAGATTCATAGAAACTAATGAAAAAAGAAGATAAAAGAAGGGAGGAGAGAGAGCTAGAAAACAAGAGTAAACAGATAAAGAAATGAAGGCGAGAGAGCGACGACACAGCGAGAGGGATAGTGAATCAAAGGTGTGAAGAAAAGAAGAAAGCGATATAGGACATCATATGCGCAAATACAGTAAAAAAAAAAGAGCAAGCATAACCATGTACTATCGTGAGCAATATGACCTCAAACACGCGGACACGTGTCGAATAGCCTCGAACCCTACATCGGCTCATTTGCAGAGGCCGCTGTGGGAAACACAGTGGAAAGGGCGGCGTGCTTACGCTAGCTGTTGACACTCCCTCCTCGATATTGTTGCTGCCAAACGCGGGTTATAGCGTGTCAGCTGCTAGTGGCTGCTGTCGGTGATGTGAATTTACATCAACGCGCACATCCACAACCAGTTAGACTAGCAGGCTATGAATGTACAAAAACAGCGGCTGTGACGTAGCCGGCCGCGTTGCACAACAGGTCATGCTTTTATTGCATTTAGGTGGTGTTCGCTGAGCATTTGGTACGAATCCCTGTTTTCGGTGAATTTTTCATTTTCGCGTAATCATTGCTAGCGGCCGAAGGAAGGCACGCGGTAAACTGCCGTTTCACAGCAACGATCATGCAGGTATATGGTGATGCGGGAGTCAGTGGAAGAACGCCCTCCTTTCCCCTCCAGTTTCGGCAGCACCATCCTCGTATCACGTTATCTGTATTTGGAGGCTCCTGGCGACGCACTCGCGCGTTCCAACTCATATTGCTCACGATTGATTGATATGTGGGGTTTAACGTCCCAAAACCACCATATGATTATGAGAGACGCCGTAGTGGAGGGCTCCGGAAATTTAGACCACCTGGGGTTCTTTAACGTGCACCCAAATCTGAGAACACGGGCCTACAGCATTTCCGCCTCCATCGGAAATGCAGCCGCCGCAGCCGGGATTCGAACCCGCGCCCTGCGGGTCAGCAGCCGAGTACCTTAGCCACTGGACCACCGCGGCGGGGCTATTGCTTACGATAGTACATTACAGCATAGCAAGTCAAGTTGGCCGTGGGGCGTGGAAAAACTTGTATTAATGAACCGACACGCTCTCGCTTTTTGTTATCTTCTTCATCTTCGTACTCTTCTGCTTCTATAGTCACCAACTGCTATACTGTGACCCAGCCTTGCGCGTCCTTGTGCAAGCTCGCTTTCTCTCTCTCCCTCTCTTTTGCATTTGCGTGGCTTGACATGAGATAGAGACATAACCTTTATCGCAAGTTGTTATCGTGCTAGTAAAATTTGTAACACAATTGTTTACTTTTTGGGGAAAATATACTCTTTGCATCGCAAGAGAGCAGTATTTCACGAGCAATAGATTGATTGATACGTGGGGTTTAACGTCCCGAAACCACTGTATGATTATGAAAGACGCCGTAGTAGAGGGTTCCGGAAATTTCGACCACCTGGGGTTCTTTAACGTGCACCCAAATCTGAGCACACGGGCCTACAGCATTTTTGCCTCCATTGAAAATGTAGGCACGAGCAAAAGAGTAGGGTAGAATCTTGAACTTGTCATTTTTGCTACGCTCCATGATTCCAGCACTTTTTGATGACCTTCACTTTGTTTTCTAGTCTGTATCTCCAGTCTTTCTTATCGAGTACAATATTCTACAAAATTGCCGCGTAACCCTTTCAGACGCTTTGTGCACAATTGCGTACATCACTTGTTGTTGCTAGTTGTCAACTAGGGGGTATAAAAGTGCAACATGCAATGAGGTTTAGATGAAACGAACGCTATGCGTAATAAACTTTTCTTCATTCAACTTCAATTTTCCCCGTACGGCATGTCGAAATATGTATATTTTTTCTGTTCTCAGTATTAACAAAACCAGAAACCAATTTGCACTATATTTCTACTTTGAGATTTGATTATATATATATATATGCGAGAAGGCGTTTGATACAGTAGAAATATCAGCCGTCATGCAGACACTGCTGAATCAGGGCGTCGATGAAGTATATATTGTCACAGGTAATGGGTATGAGCCATCAACTGTAGGGGGAATCCCTTGGAAGTGAAGAAAGAAGAGGGCTTTTGCGTCCTGGTCTGAGGGCAAGCAAGACGTCGTTTCGTCGCTCTCTGTTATTACGTTCGTGGCACTGGTGGAGGTGCTGGGTAAATGCGCCTTGGCTGCAGATTTTCAGCCGACACATCGAGCTACTTGGAGACAGCTACAGCTCCCACGGCACAAAGCAGTCGCCGCCTGCGATGACTATCTCCCGAGTACGGTCCCCTCTCTCAAGACGAGATGGCAACTTCAACTAACAACCAGGCGAGTCAAACCAACGACGCCTATTCTTTTCTCCCGCATGTTTTTCATGCGCCGCAAACACCACGCTCATTTCATGGAGACGTTTATGAAGATGTTGACGACTGGCTCATACCCATTACCTGTGACATTACATTTCGACCATACCCAGGCTACTTACCTACTGGTTGCGCCGACCTCGCTTCGGGACGATATTTTACATGCTTGTCACGACGAACCGTCATCCGGACACCTTGGCTACACGCGCACATTGGAAAGAATTCGCCGCTCATACTACTGGCCCCGCCTCGCGAAGACAGTCAAGCAGTACGTCCGCACATGCCGCGACTGCCAACGCCGTAAGACTCCACCTGTCCGACCAGCAGGACTACTACAGCCCATCGCAACGCCGCAGACACCATTCCATCAAATTGGCATTGACTTACTCGGCTCATTTCCCACCTCTTCGTCTGGAAACCGGTGGATTGTGGTTGCCACCGATTATTTAACGCGTTACTGCGAAACAAAGGCCCTGCCCAAAGCTACCGCAGCGGAAATCGCAGTTTTTGTCACCAGCATCGTACTTCGTCACGGAGCGCCAGCTGTGATAATTACTGATCATGGTACAGCTTTCACCGCAGAGATGCTTCAAGAAGTGCTGAGACTAAGTGGTACAGAACATCGGAAAACCACGGGTTATCACCCCCAAACAAATGGACTCACTGAACGGTTGAACAAGACAATTGCAGATATGCTGTCTATGTATGTGGCCGTTGATCACAAGAACTGGGATGATATACTCCCTTACGTAACTTTTGCTTACAATACAGCAGTCCAAGAGAGTACAGGTTTCACCCCATTTCGCTTAGTTCATGGTCGAGAGGTCACCACAATGCTCGACGCAATGCTCCTTCCCAACAACTTGAGCATGTTCAACACGGACGCTGCATTGTTCGCTCAACGCGCCGAGGAGGCCCGTCAACTCGCCCGATGCCGTATTCAGGCTCGCCAAACTGCCGACGCACACCGCTACAACCTTAAACACCGAGAGGTTACCTTCCAACCAGGCGATGAAGTTTGGGTGTGGACTCCCATCCGACAGCGTGGTCACTCTGAGAAGTTGCTTCGGCGCTACTTCGGCCCATACAAAGTTCTGCGCCGACTCAGTGACGTTACGTATGAAGTTCTCCCTGAGGGCACCTCAAGACGTTCCCGTCGGTTTCCACAAAGTGATGTGGTGCACGTGTCAAGACTCAAGCCATATTTCTCGCGTCATCCATCGAACGTGCACTAACTTACCATGCAATGACTATTTTTTTGCCACTTTGGTTTTTTTATTGTCTTGTGTACTTACTCCTTTCTTTATTGAGTTCTTCTACGACGCCAGCCCCTTTTTTTTCCCTTACGACGAAGTTGTTGGGTTCCATGGTAGCATCTTTTCTTTCGCATTTTTTTCTCAACGCTCATTACCAGCATGGAGCCGATGCTTTTCGAGGAGAGGGAGTAATGTCACAGGTAATGGGTATGAGCCATCAACTGTAGGGGGAATCCCTTGGAAGTGAAGAAAGAAGAGGGCTTTTGCGTCCTGGTCTGAGGGCAAGCAAGACGTCGTTTCGTCGCTCTCTGTTATTACGTTCGTGGCAATATAAACATCCTGGAAGAAATCTACAGGGGATCAACTGCTACCATAGTGCTTCATAAAGAAAGCAACAGAATACCAATAAAGAAGGGTGTAAGGCAGGGGGACACAATCTCCCCAATGCTATTCACTGCGTGCTTACAGGAGGTTTTCAGATGCCTAGAATGGGAACAGTTAGGGATAAGAGTTAATGGAGAGTACCTTAGTAACCTGCGCTTCGCCGATGACATTGCATTGCGGAGTAACTCAGGGAACGAATTGCAACTCATGATTACGGAGTTAGACAATGAGAGCAGAAAGGTGGGTCTTAAAATGAATCTGCAGAAAACGAAAGTAATGTACAACAACCTCGGAAAAGAGCAGCGCTTCGAGATAGGTAATAGTGCACTTCAAGATGTAAAAGACTATGTCTACTTAGGGCAGGTGATAACTGCGGAGCCGAACCACGAGATTGAAGTAACTAGAAGAATAAGAATGGGGTGGAGCACATTTGGCAAGCACTCTCAAATTATGACAGGTAGATCGCCACTATCCCTCAAGAGGAAGGTATATAAGAGCTGTATCTTGCCGGTACTTAGCTACGGAGCAGAAACCTGGAGACTTACAAAGAGGGTTCAGCTTAAATTGAGGATGACGCAACGAGCAATGGAAATAAAAATGGTAGGTGTAACCTTAAGGGACAAGAAAAGAGCAGAGTGGATTAGGGAACAAAGCGGAGTTGAGGATATCATAGCTGAAATCAAGAAGAAATGAACATGGGCCGGGCATGTAGCGCGTAGACAGGATAACCGCTGGTCATTAAGGGTAAATAACTGGATTCCCAGAGAAGGAAAGCGGGTTAGGGGGAGACAGAAGGTTAGGTGGGCAGATGAGATTAAGAAGTTTGCTGGTATAAATTGGCAGCAGCAAGCACAGGACCGGGTTAACTGGCGGAACATGGGAGAGGCCTTTGTCCTGCAGTGGACGTAGTCAGGCTGATGATGATGATGATAATGATGCAAGAACCAAACATGAATGTCTTCAGGATAGCTAAATAGTTAAAAAAAAGATTAATTTTGATTAACAGCTATAAATGGCAGAAATTAATCTATAATAAAATTATTGTTTTGCAATAGAGTATTGAGGGTCTTAAAATCATGCTGTGACAATTTGGCTCATCTACAGGCAGTTTTTTATTAGTAGCGTCTGAAAGGTGTAAATAGGGAGGCGCAATATTAACAAGAACTAACAGACAACACTGCCAAGGAAAGTATATCAGATGTTATTAGACGTCAGTGAAATGTAAATGTGAAGAAATAAAAGTGTATGAAAAGATTAATGTGCGTGTTTGGGCGAGATGAAGAGTCTTATTTAAGAACAGTGAACATATAGCGCGCACTGGAAGAGAAAAACGATGGATCGCTTTTTTTTTCTGCTGGTATAAACGGCAGCGTTGAGACGCGGCTCTACCTTTTCATGCGTTTAAATCCGGTGCAGAACAAAATCTTCGGATTTTGCAGCTTAAATGTAGTTTTTGAAACTTCCCCATACTTGACTCAGACTCATACTTTCCTCATACTTTAATATGTCAACTTATCCTGAAACTTAAATTGTGTTATTCAATTAGGGCCTCTTTCACAGGGGCGAGTTTTGTACACATGTCGCTCTGACAGCCAATGAATTGATTTAATGATTGATGTGTCCGGTTTAACGTCCCAAAACCACCATGAGAGGCGCCGTCGAGGAGGGCTCCGGAAATTTTGACCTCCTGGGGTTCTTTAACGTGCACCCAAATCTGAGCACACGGGCCTGCAGCATTTTAGCCTCCATCGAAAATGCAGCTGCCGCAGCCGGGATTCGATCCCGCGACCTGCGGATAGGCAGCCGAGTACTTTAGCCATACCACCGCGGCGGGGCAGCCAATGAATGGTCGTGCGCGCTTCTTCTTGCAAAGTGGTTAAGTTTCACCATTGCTTGTGGTTTGTGGCAGGTCAGATTACTTGTGGCAGATACTGAAAACTGTTCTTATTCCGAATTTTTTTGCCACTTTTTTCAGGTTACGTGACAAAATTATGAATTAATAAAATGTTTATGGTGCTGTTTTCCTTGCCCAGTTCTTTCTTTTCCTAAACTTTTTTTGTAAAAACACGAGAAGGAATTATGGCGCTAGTGTCTATAAGCCGGAGCTGCAACATATGATGCTACAGCGAGCATGAGAATGATGGGTAGTACTACAGTGTACTAGAATTACACAAATTTGTCTTCGTACTTTGGGCCCCGTTTCGCTTCGCTTGGCTTGAAGCTGCTTTGTCACGAAACAACAATCAGCAAATGTTCAGCACCATGGGCTTGACTGCCTCAACAT
The DNA here is from genome assembly GCA_013436015.1 of Rhipicephalus annulatus. Classification (NCBI taxonomy): domain Eukaryota; kingdom Metazoa; phylum Arthropoda; class Arachnida; order Ixodida; family Ixodidae; genus Rhipicephalus; species Rhipicephalus annulatus. Next base: position 28,960 of record WOVY01012560.1, on the reverse strand, counting down.
TTATAGCTCACCGATTCAAATCGGGTCACGAAGTTCACATTGGTCATTCTTTTATTCAAAACAAAACCGAAACACAACAATAAACAAATCCGAAAGTACGTTTGAAGACCGCAAGCACTAACACTTGGCAAATTCGTGTGCTACTGCTACCCATCATTCCCATAGTTGCTGAATGATCGGAGCACCTGAGTCCCCACTAGTTAATTATATGAAACTCTATGTTTCTTTTGGCTTTTTGGCAGTATTTTAACTTTTTGGTGTAGGACGACTTTTGGGCCAGTGGGCAGTTTACTCGAGGTTCCTTGGAAGACGAGTGTCGTGTGCGCAACTCGGGCATTCCCCAGCTCTCGGGTGGTAAATCATACCAGTGGCGTTTCTAACACACAAAATTAATTATTTAAAAGTACACCTACTAAATCATTTAGAATCTCTTGCCTTCTAGTGATCAAATAAAAGAAAATCTTTATGAATTTGTATGCCTGCATAGTTGACGTAAAGTAAGAGACAATAGGCAATGGCGTAGCCAGGGAGTGGCAAACCGGACCCCCCCCCCCCCCGGGCCCCTTCAGATAAGTAAGGTAGCCTTCCCCCGAAAAAAAATCCTGCCTACGCCCCTAACAGTAAGTCATTGTTGCCGAGGCTCATAACGTTCGCTTTTGGTCGCTTCAACACGTCAATTTTGAGAATTTACATCAACTTTCACCGAGAAAGTGTGGCGTTTCCTTGCTAGCAAGCTTCGAGTCAGCGCCTGGTCGAGTTCACGATACCACGGCATGCGCTTTCGAGTCCCTATATGAGCTGCGTCAGAAGGCAGCGTCACGCGTCTCGTGTCATCTTGGGTCTGAACCACTTGCCCGAACCTCTTGCCTGCTCATCCCTCGCGCTTAGGCCTAACTTGGTGTGAACCATGGCCCAACTTGCACAACTTCATAATTAACGGGCGATCTCATCTTGCACGTGTCACTACATTTGTTCAAACTTGCGCTAAAGCAGAAATATTATTACTTTTTTGCTTTTTTAGAGAGAGGAGCGGTCCGACCCCCATTTTATATGTGTGTTGGCAAACAGAAGCGGTAGTCAAGTGGTTGTAGCTTCCGCCTGCAATGCTGGGGGAATTTGGTTCGGCTCCTGGTGCCGCCAGCCACCCACCGTTTTTTTTTTTCAAATGGGAAGAGGGATCCTTGTCTTTCGCTCGGTCTTGTGGTACTATATACGCGTCATCAGAAGGTGACCTCTCTTTTCTGCTCTCTTTCACTCGTAATGACGCTGAGCCATGCCGCCTAATGGGTTGCAGAAATAAGCGACTTTCCTATATTGACATATTGACACCAATAATACTGTTTGTATGCGCGTGTGTACGCGCTCGCATATGAAGAGCAGTATTTTGTACTTAAGCCCCCCCCCCCCTCGCCCCCAGTAACCTTCCTTTACTTAAAATCAAACAACAAAGCTGGAGACCATCCCACTCGGTGATATTGGCGGCCAGTGGAGCTGGCGGCCGCGAAATCTCCTTTGGGAGTTGTCTAAGGGACGCGTAAGCATAGAGCTTTATTGTGAACTACGGCCTTCTCTAGGACGTGGTTTTGCGTCTTAGGATTCAACAGCACATTGAGCCGTGAGCTAGAAGTGGTCCCCTAAAAAGGACATGGAGAGGCTTGTGCGTGGCATAAAATTTTGGCAAAGCTGGAATTTTTCGAACTTCCCCGATTCACAATGTCGGCGTTACATGTTGTCGTGAAGAGGGCTTTCATTATTCCACCATTGCACCTCCGTGTAACAGCGGGCCCTGGGAAGCAGCCGCGACAGGCGTGCCGCCGAGCGGCCAATGGCGAGACGATGTTGTTATTTATATAAACTCGGTCTATGCACGAAAACGGCTCTGCCATCTGTAAAATTTCGGAGGCAGTTTGACATCTGTCCTATCCTTTGGCTTTTAGCAGCGGCGCTGTTTGAGCCGAGCATTGGTCCGCGACGGGTCAACTTCAGAAATGATCACCATCAACCGGCACGCGGTCTTTTCTTCCTCTTCTGTTTTCGCTGTACCAGAACTCGAGCGCCGATTTGTGCGGCGTGGCCTGCAGTAACCTGAATCGGTGAGAGAACAGACAGGTATAGAAAAAGTACGAAGGAAAGAGAGAAAGAAAGAAATTCTTGACGGAAAAGTTTCTTGACGAAGCAGGATTCGAGCCCGCGCATCCATGATCCGAAGGCGATTATGGTAACCACTCGACTATGCACACATTTATTTATTGTTTTATTGTACTCGACTATGCATACACGCTAACAGAGCATAAGACATAGCCTTATATAGTGTGAGGAAGCGATATGTGAGAGTGCATACGGAGGATAGGAGGCATCGCATAAAGAAAGAAATCGAGAGAAAAGAAGGAAATATATTTTAAAAAAAACAGGAAAAAAAGTATAGTTACAAATGGAAGTGTAAGTAGAAAGAGCAACCGAAAAAACGACAAAGAAAGGGAAGAAAGAGTCAGAGACTGAAGGAGCGAGAAATGCGAAGAAATGCATAGAGTGGTCAAGAAAGAAGTCGAAATGAACAGAAATAAAGAAATACAAAAACAAAGAGAAGAGACAAAAGCAAAAAGAAACATGGATGACCGCCCAGCACTGCACTTCTTTCAGGCTTGGCAGCACCAGCGCGAAGCTACCTTAAATCTTATCTTCTTTCTTGGCTGTACAGCCGCCAGCACCTTTAACACGAACACTTCGATGCGTGGCCAGGTCTAGTTTGATTGGTGCCAGCCGCGAAACGCTGGGCGCTTTTGCCGAGATAATACCTGGGTAGGCTTGGATAATATCTTGGCATGTATGGTTAGCATCTTGGCAACAGAACCCAAAACATACGTGGTGTCAGCGTCAATCAAACTGCCGCAGGACACGCGGCGGAGCGTTCGCGTTAAAGGTGCTGACAGCTGTACTTGCGTATACCGTAAATGACTGGCAGTACACGCGACGGAACTTTTGCTCCGTCCACTTCGAACGGTCGCCATAAAGAAATCAGATCAGTGGCACGGAAGGATAAGCACTTCGCGCGTGTCGGCCGCCACCGTGGCACGCACGCGGGGCAGCGGCAAAGGCGGCCCCATATCAGCACTCGAGCGTGAGGGCCAAGGCTCGAAACGACATCCGATACACGGCGACGAGGAGAGCGTCCAATTTGTGGTGGCTGAACGCGTATATAGATAGGCGCGCCGCACGCTTGGCAGCATCCGGACATTTAGATATCGTAGTCCCTGCAGCGGACTCGGGTGCGCCCATCATGTCGCCGCTGCTGCTACTCGTTCTGGCACTCGCGTCGGCCGCTCTCACGGGTTCGGCGCAGGCCAAAGAGCACGGTCAGTACTTGCAGCTGCTCTGCAGCTCCTTTACCTGCATCGATCCGCGGCACACTCGCAGATTGCTTCGAAATATGCGTGCAGTAGAAACAAGTATTCAGGTCGGGGATGTAATTCTAAATGTCTTGTCTAAAACGTCAGTAGAGTTTTTTTTTTTTTCGACATATACGTAGGCACCCTCCGAAAAGCTTTGGCTTATCCGAGTTTTTTGTGAGAATATATTTTTTTCTTATGTATTCTCTAAATGCCTGGAAAGACATATATAAACAGATAGATAGGTTTCCACATACTTACAACATACTTATTGACTCCCAGTATGGATTTAGGAAGAATGGGTCGACAGAAATTGCTTTACTTCATCAAAAAGAATGCATACCAGATAAATTCGAGCAAAACGAATTTATGCTAAGTATTTTTATAGATTTCACGAAGGCATAGTGCGTTGCATTTTATACAATAAATTACATTTTTGTGGTATAAGGGGTCATGCTTTAGAGTTAATGATGTCGTATTAATCGCATCGAAAACAGCATGTTTGGATTGGCAGTTTTCAATGAAAAACGCGCGACTACCGAACCGGAGTACCTCAAGGTAGCATATTGGGGGGCCCCTTCTTTCTAACATTCACATCAACGACATTACGCATATTGATGGTGATTCTAGATTTATAACTTACGCGGATGATACCACGACACTTTTGTCAGCTCACACTCATCAGGAGTAATCCTTGCATGGTAACGGTGGTTTGAGAAATTAAGAACTATGGACTTATGAAAAGGCGTTGTTGGTCGATTCAACTAAAACTAAAGCGGTTATCTTTAATTGCAAGAATAAGAAATCGGTGACTCCAATAAACCGACAATATCAATCACAGTTGATTGAACTCTTGAGATCTATAAAACCGCTTGGAGTTTATTTAACACAAAGCATGCAATGAAATGACCATGTCAATAATGTTTTACTTAAGGCCTCTAGAGCTGTAGGCGTATTTTCGCGTCATAGATCACTGCTACCATTAAAAGCAACGCTTGCAATATACTATACTTTAATTATTTCACATTTAAATTACCGTGCACTAGTGTGAGCCATGACGACACAGTGACGACACTAAGAAAGATTTCTCTATGACAGAACAAAATCATTAGCTTAACTTATGACCTTCCTAAATGACTTAAAATGCATGACTTCTTTTCTGAGCACAGCATCATCAACGCTTTCACTTTATATGATTATACACTGCTACGGTAGTATAACAAAGAACAAAAAAGACGTTTGTCTACATTATCAGAGTTAGCCGGTATGCAAACTTATAAGTCACATTACCAATGTCGTAATCAGCCACGTTGGGTACTTCCTCACACAGGAACTAACTATAGACTGCCAAAAGTATCTTATCAGTTACCATCACAATTACATAAACTCTATTTTGCGGGCATTGAGACAAAAATTACATTTGCGCAGCTCCGCGAATTTCGCGTTAGCTCTTCACAAACAGTCAAAAGTACATTAGCCTTACCCCTATGTGGATCATCTAAAGTGTTCCTGTGTTCTGGTTCTCTCTATTTTTCGCTGTTGGTGTTTTGTCTTTGTTATACTTGTACACAGCGTTTGTAAACATGCTTGTCTATGCATGTTGCAATGTCAAAATTGTATATAACCTGTACTGCCTCCATTTAAAATTACTCAAGTTTAAGCACATTCTTATGTTTTGTAAAAGAAAAGCCAGTTATTGCTACCAATTTATATGTTCAGTTGCCACCACTACCTCTGCCTTATGTAACCGACGGGTGGGAACTTAGTCGAGCGGCTTGTCGGATTTTTTCTCACGCCCTCCATCAACACTTTATTAGTGGGAATAATTTATTATTATTATTATTATTATTATTATTATTATTATTATTATTATTATTATTATTATTATTATTATTATTATTATTATTATTATTATTATTATTATTATTATTATTATTATTATTATTATTGTGTAGATACAAAGATAGGATTGATTTCTGGGGTTTGATTTGTGGGGTTTAACGTCCCAAAAACCACCATATGATTAGGAGAGACGCCGTAGTGGAGGGCTCCGGAAATTTAGACCACGTGGGGTTCTTTAACGTGCACCCAAATCTGAGTACACGGGCCTATACAACATTTCCGCCTCCATCGGAAATGCAGCCGCCACAGCCGGGATTTGATCCCGCGATCTGTGGGTCAGCAGCCGAGTACATTAACCACTAGACTACCGTGGCGGGGCGATTTGTGGCGTTTAACGTCCCAAAGCCACTATATGATTATGAGAGACGCAGTAGTGGAGGGTTCCGGAAATTTCAACCACCTGGGGTTCTTTATAGTGCACCCAAATTTGAGCACACGGGCCTACAGCATTTTTCTCCTCCATCGAAAATGCAGCCACCACAGCCGGGATTCGATCCCACGACCTGCGGGTCAGCAGCTGAGTGCCTTAGCGGCGGGGCACATACGAAGATACGTCTGCATGTTATGTGTCAACGTGTCGAGATATGGATATGGCTTATATATATATATATATATATATATATATATATATATATATATGTGTGTGTGTGTGTGTGTGTGTGTGTGTATATATCTTGATACATAAGAAAGGAGATGACAAGGACTTGAAGAATTACAGGCTGATCAGCTTGCTCTCTGTAGTATACAAGCTATTTACAAAGGTAATTGCTAACAGAGTAAAGAAAACAATAGAATTCAATCAACCAAAGGAACAAGCAGTATTTCGAACAGGCTACTCAACAATCGACCACATTCATACTATCAATCAGGTAATAGAGAAATGCTCAGAATATAACCAACCACTATACATAGCCTTCATAGATTACGAGAAGGCGTTTGATTCAGTAGAAATATCAGCCGTCATGCAGACACTGCGGAATCAGGGCGTCAAAGAAGTATATATAAGCATCCTGGAAGAAATCTACAGGGGATCAACTGCTACCATAGTGCTTCATAAAGAAAGCAACAGAATACCAATCAAGAAGGGTGTAAGGCAGGGGGACACAATATCCCCAATGCTATTTACCGCGTGCTTACATGAGATTTTCAGAAGCCTAGAATGGGAACAGTTAGGGTTAAGAGTTAATGGAGAGAACCTTAGTAACCTGCGCTTCGCCGATGCCATTGCATTGCTGAGTAACTCAGGAGACGAATTGCAACTCATGATGACGGAGTTAGACAAGGAGAGCAGAAAGGTGGGTCTTAAAATAATCTGCAGAAATCGAAAGTAATGTACAACAACCTCAGAAAAGAGCAGCGTTTCGAGATAGGTAATAGTGCACTTCAAGTTGTAAAAGACTATGTCTACTTAGGGCAGGTAATCACCGCGGAGCCAAACCACGAGATTGAAGTAACTAGAAGAATAAGAATGGGGTGGAGCACACTTGGCAAGCACTCTCAAATTATGACAGGTAGATTGCCACTATCCCTCAAGACGAAGGTATATAACAGCTGTATCTTGCCGGTATACGGAGCAGAAACTGGATGGAGACTTACCAAGGGGGTTCAGCTTAAATTGAGGACGACGCAGCGAGCAATGGAAAGAAAAATGGTAGGTGTAACCTTAAGAGACAAGCAGATAGCAGAGTGGATTAGGGAACAAACTGGGGTTATGGACATCATAGCTGAAATCAAGAAGAGGAAATGGACATAGGCCGGGCATGTAACGCGTAGACAGGATAACTGCTGGTCATTAAGGGTAACTGACTGGATTCCCAGAGAAGGCAAGCGGGTTAGAGGGAGACAGAAGGTTAGGTGGGCAGATGAGATTAAGAAGTTTGCGGGTATAAATTGGCAGCAGCAAGCACAGGACTGGGTTAACTGGCGGAACATGGGAGAGGCCTTTGTCCTGCAGTGGACGTAGTCAGGCTGATTATATAAATATACAAATAAATAAATAAATAAATGAATATATATATATTATATATATATATATATATATATATATATATATATATATACTATATATATATATATATATATATATTCAGATGAATTGTAATAAACGATGGTTCTTGATCAATAATTAGCACGATGTCTGTCGACCTCTTTTTATCCTGTCGAAAAAGCTACTCGATTCCATTTTGTTAATGTCCCCATGCATTTAAGTAAACTTGTGAATTTGAGAGGTTAAAAGGTCAAAAAACAAATGCGTGCAAACATGCCGTCAAACACTGCGGATATGTACAGAGTGTATCACAGTTGGTCTATAGATAGCACTAAGGGTGGTGTGCTGCGGATCGAATCAAGTGAAATCTTATCACACTTGTTGTGACAGGGGCAATGCGCCTGGGCCTGTGTGGTTCGCAAGTCTGTTCGGCTGTGCACTAAGCGAAAATTTCCAGGAAAATTGAGTATCTGCTGCATAATTTTGCTTCAAATCCTCTGCGCAGCACCGCTCGGGTTCTGTATGAACAAGTGTGGCAGATACGGTACAAAAGCACTGCTTGTGAAGGCGTGTATGTCGTCGTAATGGTTATAATTTGAGACATTAAAGAAAATTAGCTCTGGTGTTTGCGCGCGGTGAAATGGAGAGAGCAATAAATAAATAAATAAATAAATAAATAAATAAATAAATAAATAAATAATAAATACGAACTGGTCGAATTTTAAGCGTGGATAATAACTGCTGCCCCAGAGTCGGATGTTCGTATTTCTCGTCGACATTTCTTAAACCTTCTTCAGAACGTCAGCGCCCTTGTTCTATAGAGAGCGCTATGTATACAGCTAGCTCCGTGGCCAACTTCCGACAAACTTAATGTGCGCTGACGCGCAACTTTTCTGACTAGTGTAAATTGCGGGGATTTATCAATATAAACTTGATTTTGATGGCGTGTTCTTTTTGAGGCCAACATCGAGCATTTTTTTCCTCGCAAATGTAGAAAGCAAGAAAGTTAATAACGGGTAACGCGATCTGTAGTGCGGGATGTTCCTGATCTCGAGCTCGCCGAACTCTTGCGAGAGCTCAAGGCTCTGCTTCTTCAATTGCAATCTAGAATAAAGGGTATCTTACATTTTCTTACGTTCAAATGCTGCTCTCTGATGCTCGAGTGCTGGCCAGCTTGCTAATATAAGCATACACTGGCAGAGCCAGGCGCGCATGCAGTATTGTTCACTAAGTGGTGTACGCCAGCCGGCACTCTCATCAAATATCAAACGATCTTGGTCGCTGCCAACAAGCGCCGACGGCTCGAAACTGAAGGACGAGCGAAGAAAACGCATCATTCAATAATAAGAACAGCTACACAAAGGACGGCGGTACAAGCGATAACATTAATTTAGACGGATTTCTCGCTTTATAAATAATGAAACAGACAACAATGAAGATGTCTCGGCATATTGTGCTAATACATGTGACTGATTTTATACTGCTGTATAGATAGGAGAAAGTAAGTTTTAGAATATAATGCACGCATTTCAGTAACGTGCACGCATTCGAGCGCTTCCTTCAGAATCATCCCGCTAAAGACGGCAAGAAGATTTATTACACATGCAGACACACACAAGACATTGAGTGCTTATTCAACGTCTTGTTATTCTTTCCTTACTCTCAAGTCCTTCGCTCTTGAAAAAAAACTGTAAAAAGCTTGTAACCACGAGCAAAATGTTAGTAACAGCAGCTGTTACTAACCTTCTTAGGCCATTACTAATCAATTTTGCGACCGTTTACTACCCACGTTAGCAAACGCTTGAAGCTTGCAACGGTTTACTATACGTTTTGCGCACTGTTAGTAACTTTTCATAGTGCGCGTATTTAATGAACTAATTGAACAAACTTTAGAGGTTATTACTACGAGCATCTAACAACCTATTTAGTAGCACGGGGATGCATTCAAGTTCATTGAGGCCATATGTGCAAGCTTACTATAGGCAATCTTACGTTTTGATTATTAGGCCGTGTTTGAAACGGTGTTATGCAAAACAGACATAAATAATTGTTTTTATTAATATGCTTGAATACAAGTAGTTACACTACGTTACCTCGCTCATCTAAAAAAAAAGTGTACATTTTACAAATAAAGGCGCCTAACTTAAATTATACATCCTACAACATAGCCGTCCACCGGCACCAGCTGCATTCCCCAAAGTTAGGGCTATAGATACTCCTGGAACCGCTTAGGGACTGTACTACTCGCGTGGACTTGTGTAGGTGTGTTCTCCTTTGAGATTATGTGCGCAATTACTCAGTGATATATCAAAATGTTGATGTTCTCGAATACGACCGTTATAAAACAGGTGATTCATGAGGGAAAATGATAGCGTCTGGTACATTTTGTTGTTTTTTTTTTGCTAGCAACAGTTCCTACCTACGTTAGTAACCATTACTAACTGCGTTAGTAACGGTGGAGGTAGTAACGGTCACTAGCCTCCCCGTTACTAACTTCACTTACTAACCGGTTAGTAACATATGTGACAAGTACTTAGTAAACCGAACTTAGTAAGTACTACAACCTTTCTTTTAAAGAGTGTTGACGACGTATCATGACCAAATAGCGCAACTTACAGACGTGTTACAATGTCATTAGGTGATCGGGATTGTAAAATAACGCGTGCACATGTATAATCATGGAAGTTAAAAGCCATGAAGCTAGATGTGCGGAATTAAAGCGGTGTAGTTCCTTGGCACACAACTGCTGCTGAGATTTTGGATACAATAGAAGCAGCGGAGCTCTCACGTGAGCAGCGTCCGGGTCACGTGCAGACCAGGTAAGTTCGGCAAGACTACATGCTTCGCTTTGGGCTCTGGACTGCCTTCTACGAAAGTACGCTCATACACGACAATCACGCTACATACAAAGCGAGACTTCAGACAGACGGTGATGCGCAGCTTGCTCGCACGCCGCCGAAAGTGAAACACCACTGACAATCGTTCGATGCGCTACGTTGTATTGCGCTGCGTACTGTTGTAGATGTTCTGCAATTTCAGCGAAAGTGTAGTTTTTTCCAAAAGACCCAATACTTTATACCTAAGTACGGCATTGTAGCCTCCGCAACAGTATGATACTTGAAAAATAACTTAGCTGCCTTTGCAATGAAGCTGCATCGACGTATAATGGCGGCACGACGAAATCGTAAGGTTAACGACTCGTGCGTATATGCGGATCGAAGGAGCAATAGGTAATTTGTTCGAAGCGCGTCTGTTTCCCCATAAACCGAGTAACGTTCTAGTGTCATGTGGGCGTCAGTCGAGCGTAGTCAGTGCGTTAACGGCGTGGGAACAAATCCTTAGCGCTGTCCGGAAACAAAGTTGCTTTCGGGCGTACCCCTTACTGCAGCTAACAAGTTCGTTTCGCCTGCGAACGAGCGCTGGGAAGCTGTCGAGCACACGTATATGAGAAAACAGCGTACTGAACTGCGTTTACATCTGCCCTACGATCAGATTTCGGAGCAAGTGAGCACGAAATGCCCCACCTGCCCCCCCCTTTTTTTTAGATGCGGAAGCATCTTATACTCGCGCCTTGTAGTGCGCCGTCCGCGCCGTCCGCACCGCTTCTCGAACATTCGACAGCTGACGCGCGCGCATGCGCCGTCGCGCCGTCGCCCACCATCTGTGCCGCGCGCACTTCTCCTTCGAGAACATTCGACAGCTGACAGCGCATGCGCCGTCGCGCCGTCGCCATCTGTGCCGCGCGCGCGCTTCTCCTTCGAGAACATTCGACAGCTGACAGCGCATGCGCCGTCGCGCTGTATATATACTCAAGGTCGGCGCTCGCTCGCTCAGTTGCCGCTCGTCGGTTGGTTTGTACGGCGCGTCGACGTCCAAGGTCGCGGTGAAATGAATTCCAACGAACCCACAAACACAATGATCGACGTCCCTTCGACCAGCGCCGCCCTTTCGCATACGTGTGTACGTGTTCACTCATTTAACACCCCCTCCTACAACCACGTTAACCAATTTAGCCATCGACCCAAGTAAGTCGCAATTTAACACCTCATTTCACAACCACGTTAACCAATTTAGCCATCGACCCAAGTAAGTCGCACTTTAACACCCCGTTAACCAATTATATGCTCCGCATCCTCCTCAGTGTTCCCCCGAGGGAAGCTGCGGGCAATTTTTTTTTGGAACGCCCTTTTTTATACTCGAGTTAACTTCATTCAGTTTGCGCAAACGATTGGCATGCGTTATGCATTGCTGGTGGGATGATTAAAGACGTACAGCCGGTAATTACTTGGCTTACTCATTCGCAAAATGGCAGCTGCAATACAGCAATGCAAAGCGTTACGAAAAACGACGTGAACTATCTACAACCTCAAGCTCCCTGACGAAAAAAACGCTTTGACGCACGAGTAAAGGACGCTGCCTCTTCTCTTCCTCACCCATTACTCTTTCGCGCCTCTGTTTATTCCATTCTGTCTTATGTTTTTTTTTTAATTTCTTTATTTACTTTTTTCATTTTTATTATGGGCTTTAGATTCTAGCGTGAAATGCTCCAGTCGCTCTATTTTGGTTTTAAAGTTGTATCGCTCCCTTCTGCCCTACCGACGGTAGCTTTCCCATTCACCATGTGGCGGCAGAATGTATTGAACGAGGTAGTCCGTGTGGAAGATGAAGCCTGCAATGAAGGAGGTTCGCAAACATACAGCAAAAAAAAAAAGAATCGGTCATTGCTGTGATCAAAATCGGAAGTGTACCTGCAACAGAAATTGGTACTCTGTTGGCGCAATCGACCAAAGAAGTGGGCTTCTTCGCACTGTGTCTATAGTAGCGTGAAGAAGCTAGCTTTAAATATAGTGTCATTAAATATAATTTGTAATGGTATGCTAAAGACTGTCGGTCGCCTTGACGAAGACTGTCTAGTCTGCTACTGTTCACAAGCGTTTTTCAACTCGTTCCTGCATATCACGGTACAAGACGAGTGACTTTAGTATGATCGTACTTGTGTCTGGCAAAGAAATGAGAATGCATTACTTACAGTAAGCCTCTAGAATCTGTCAAAAAGTCAATTTATTGTCATTTAGTAAAAAAAACCCTGATCCTAATAAAAATATTACAAAAGAATAAACATTGACTGTGTAACATACGGTTACAAAATAATGAAAAGCTGCTCACGGTCTATGTAAGAAAAGGAAACTGTACCATAATTGCATTCTGCCGGTGATAGGCGAAAAATCGGAGGTCAACAAAAGTGCTAGAGGAGAAGTTACTCGCCGCAGCAGCTTAGCGGCTAAGGTGCTGAGCCCAATGACGTGGGCTCGACTTTTGGCCACTGTGACAGCACTTCAATAGGTGTTAAGCGCAACACTATTCGTGCGCTTAGATTTAAGTAAGGTTCATGTAACGAACCGTGGTCAAAGTGATCCAGAGTTTGCACCAAGATTTGTCTCATATTATATCGTGATTTTAGCACGTGGGGTTCCATAATTTATTAAAATTTGATTGATTGATTGATTTGTGGGGTTTAACGTCCCAAAACCACTATGTGATTATAAGAGACGCCGTAGTGGAGGGCTCCGGAAATTTCGACCACCTGGAGTCCTTTAACGTGCACCCAAATCTGAGTACACGGGCCTACAACATTTCCGCCTCCATCGGAAATGCAGCCGCCACAGCCGGGATTTCATCCCGCGACCTGCGGGTCAGCAGCCGATTACCCTATAGCCTCTAGACCACCGTGGCGGGGCTTATTAAAATTTGTCAGTGAAAGGGACTTCCATCAGCATTTTTTTAACGAAGCAAGTGAAAAGCCATAGTCGAGATTCCTGTAAACGTTGTAACTTTTCTGCACCACTACGTGCAGGAAGCAAGTTACAATTCTGAATAAAAAAAAACTGCCAAAAACTCTTTGCTATCTTCTTCGAAATGTCGTCCTAACCACGTAACAAGCACGCGCAGCAGCTGCTGGCTTTTTCCATGAGCGGCGCCCCGATGAACAGCCTCGGGAGATTACGTACCGCGTCTTGTGGACACCGCTACAGCGTACTAGTACCACGGCCGCCCAAGCACGCCCCCGCTTGACAACATCGCGCGCGTGTGAACCAACAGCAAAGGGAAAAAAAGCGCGTCATAGCACTGGCCGAGATCTCCTAGGCGACAAGACAACACAAGACAAGACCTTCTAAACATATGTTTGACAACTTATGGGCAGCGCATCACCTCTCTGCTGATGATGGTCATGACGCCTCTCTATATAGACTTGTGCATGCAGCCCCCCCCCCCCTTTCTATTATGTCAATATAGGGGCTGACTTTGCTTCAACCCCCCCCCCCCCCCATGTGCACGTCTATTCTCTACTTCCTGTTTTGGGAGCATGCTTCTTTTCTCCGCCATTTTAGTTCAGAGTATCCAAATAGAGCCACACCACCAGAATATATGCTGAGTGCAGTTACATTTACATTTAAATCTGACTCTGTTTCTCATAAGAAAATATCGGAACAATTAATAACGTCCTCACGGTATTCTTTTTTTTTATGTAACACGTGCGCACAGCTTGGGGAGCTGATCCGCTCGCCGGTGGAGACTCGCAGTTAGAAGAAGAGGTTCCCGAACCGGGTGAAGAGGAGCCGGCTAACAAGACGGTGATATGGCCCAGCAACACCCGCTGGTGTCAATGCGTCGGCAGCGAGTGTGGTTGCTGCTTCAACATGTCTGCTCCACGCTTCGGCATCAAGGAGAAAGGTAGGGACGCCCTTTCGGCTGTCTGATGGACAGAATGCCAAGAGAGTCAATTGTGGTTATTAGCGCGAAATTTGAGAATGCAAAACAGCCGTAGTCCGCGAAATACCGCACATGTTGCCGGCTTACGTAGTATCATTTCTAGACATTTGTCTGGCTTGAATGTTAACCTTATGTCGGTTGGTTTGGGCTCTTCATTCACATGCAACACAATTCGTTATCTAGTACAGGTACACTCCTCAAATATTCCCGAGACACTGAACACAATTCGTAGCTCGAATCAAGCCGGTAATGTGGGCCTTGTATTGAATAACGAACACACAAATGCTGCCACACAGTTAGAATGCTCATTCTTGATGCACATAGCTGCTGGTGATACAATCGCCTGTTATCCGTGACTTACAGCCAAGGATAAAAACTAAGTTTTCTCGCACGCGAACGTGGCATAGAAACTTTTGTCACAAAATACATGCATACATCTTACAAAAGACTTTGATTACTAAAAGGCGCATAATACCGCTCTCCCCCAACCCCACGACACTTTTTGCTGGCACGTACTAGCAGAATGCGTCGCACAACATGAAGAACGTAACGCAGCGCTACGATGTAAACATGTGAACTTCGTGTCTTTGGCACCTCAGAAAATTTCGCGATTGTGTGCTATTGTAATGAATGTTATTGACAAAACACCTAATTTCAGTACCTTTGTTTGTCCTGTTGAACCTAGCTGAAGGTTTGTCCCCGGAGCCTGCGCAGTGGTTTATGGAGTTCATTTGTTTGTTTGTTTTGGGCGAGTGTACGAGGTGTATAAATATCTAGCTAAAATAGCATCCGAAGAATTGCTCTACCGGTGGCTATTCACACGTGTCAAAGCGCTGTAGGAAGTGTAAAGTAGTTATCAATAACACGTGTCAACCAATTGTCGACAAAACCAAGATTATCTATCGCCACAAGGATCGTTGCAACCGAGAACAGTTCAAAGTATTCAAAATTAATACTACAAGTGGGTTCATTAGCGAACATTCGCTTTCGGTTGCAGATTGTGAGCTGGAATATTTTTATGCTTCTTTGTGACGTAAGCGTATCAGTGTCCAATGAGCTTGATTCATCACATGTTCACTGTATATATATATCATCTTCCAACCATTAAACGTTCAGTTGCCAACGTTCATTAAACGTTCAGTTGCCAAAGACAGCACGCAGACAGACACAGTGAGTCGGTCTGCGTGCTGTCTTTCATTCGTTTTTGTCCGTGTTCAATATCGCCGTTAAATGAGGCCTTAAAATGAAGGTTATTCTACCGTCAAATTAGGAAGTCAAGCCGTGAATTTATGATTGTTATATGAAGAAAGATTAATTCAGGCAGACAAGGCATAGGGACGAATTAAAACAAATTGAGCTTGGTGGCGCACAGGCCACCCTCCCGTTGCTCATAAACTTTTGTTAACCTGGGCTAAGCTAAAAAGGCTGCCTCATAGCATCCATTCATGTATCTTTCCAGTTACTATATGGTAGAAAGTGTCTGTGCATTGGTCGCATGGCACCTTGCTAGCATCGCATTGACAATAATGAAGCGGCTGTAACTCATACAACATCGTTTTGAGAAACACTTGCAGCCTTAATGTTTGTTTTGACTCATATACTCAAGAGGTCCGTGTA
The DNA here is from genome assembly GCA_013436015.1 of Rhipicephalus annulatus. Taxonomy (NCBI): domain Eukaryota; kingdom Metazoa; phylum Arthropoda; class Arachnida; order Ixodida; family Ixodidae; genus Rhipicephalus; species Rhipicephalus annulatus. The sequence continues at coordinate 13,297 of WOVY01012560.1, read as the reverse complement.
TAGTGTGTGATGTCAGTGCACTTCAAGCGTCAAATGGTCGGCATTTTCAATCATCCACTACCGCATGTCTCGAAGTCATATCATTGTTCTGGCTCGTAAGACCACGCAAATTATTATTTAACTCGTATTTATCTGCCGCTACACAAGAAATTTTCTAAATAAAGGTGGCTTAAGCGCCGTTAAGGACCGGTCTTTAGTGCATAGCGATCGTTCACTATCCAATCAGGGTGTTTCTGAAATTATCTGCAGTTCCCATTGAAAGCGCACTATCGTTAACTATGTACAAATATTAGTAATTGATCATGCTTTTAAATATACATAAATACAATAATGCCACGTTCTATTTGTCAAGTTTTGTTATCGGCCCAAAACACTACGCAATTCTCAGCGCAAAACGCGCGTGCCGTTTTCGAGAAGCTTCCGGACTTTAGTAGTTGATCGACGGCCAACGCTCCGTTCACTGCTATCTGTGCAAGACTGCTACTGTAATCGGACTTTCCGTTTGCCGGGCACAGGTTCGCCCAAATAAACTGTTAAATCCCAACACAAAGTATCCTGCAGTGTCTTCGGCCACGTCACGACCCCGTGACAATAATAAGTGAAAGATACGTATAGCTTATCTGCATTGTTATCAAGCACGTGGCCTTACACATTCGTTTAACGCGGTAATTCTGCGTAGCACGTGCATGAAACTGTTCCGTATAAATTTATTTTCAATTATTATTTTACTTACCATAGAAGCGTTAAGAATGATAGAAATTACATTCCAGAAAGGCCTAACACACACACACACACACACACACACACACACACACACACACGTGATTTCTGTTTCAAATGAATTAAACTAGTACAAGTGCACTTGCATGCATTCTTGTCTGTTGCTTCTATTTAGGGTGTTTTTTTTCAAACAATATATTTTCAGTAAACATTTTATGGCAGTGAGGCATTTGTCATCTTTGCAAGCGAACGTTTAAGCCAAGGCGGAAAAAACTTTGCCACGCCTAAAGTCACACTGAAATGAGTAATAAACGAACGCTCATTAATTAACATTCTCATGATTAATGATTGATTTGTGGGCTTTAACGTCCCAAAAACACTGTATGATTATGAGAGACGTCATTTTCATGATTAACTCGAGGGCAGTTGTTCACATGGAAAAGTTACAGGACGCGACAATTCATGACAAACTCATTTTTTTAAAGAAATATCCACGACAACACACGTGATTGCAGGTATATTAATAATCGAAATTCAAGGCTCCAATTTCAATGATATCGAAAATGAGTGCACCGGGCACGCAGAAAAGGCGGCAGTTATGTTACGCCGTAACATAACTGTCCTGAGATTCCGGTCTGAGTCAGACCAGAAGCTCACGTGATCAACTCCGAAAAAAGACACGCCGCAGCAGTCGTGAAAAGAAAAATAGCATGTCGTCTGAAATACACAATAGCACCGCTTATTCTTAGCGTTTGTTGTGCAGTGCTTAACAGTCTTTTCTTAAACTTAAAAAAAATGAATGTACTCTTTCGCTTTTCTGTGCGAAATAGCGCCGCAGTTGCTGCAGCCCATAGTTTTACGCTGTACATAGAAAAAAATGTGTAAACTGTGATTTTTTCGGTAAGCAATGCTCACTAAACGGAAAGATTAAGTGGTCCAATGTCGGTATCTGAGACAACTTGCCGGTTTCGCTGACCAGATTATGTTGCAAAGCGCCTTATTTCAAAGTTCGTCACGTGAACTTTTGGTCTGACGTAACACAGCTGCCACATCGCCTGCGCGCCCGGTGCACCCAGTTTCGGTATCACCGGGATCCGGGTCTTGAATTTTGAGGATTAGTATCTCAAATTACGTATGTCTTGGATGTTCTTTGTTGTTGTTGATACGGTTGCGTAGGATTGCCAACGTTTGTAACTCCGACGCTCATGCCGAACATTGCGAAAATAATATACAGGCAATACAGCTGTACCGTACTTATGAACACACATAACTGAGGAACACGAGACTACACCTTGTATGCTTGTAGTTGATGAATTTATGGCTGTTATGCGTGACAATAAGTCGAATAGCGCGAGCAGCGCAGCTACAGTGCCCATCTTCATCCGGTTCTATTAAAGAAAATTTCCCCTCACAAGAAAAAAAAAAACTATTACAGATTCAGGCAGTGAACCCAGAAGAAAAAAGAAAAGGGTCCATGTCGTGCCTTTTGGTTATTATTCTGCACTATAAAAGTTGTCTCTCTACCAATGATGCTCAAGAAAATGCTCTTTTGGATTATTTTAAGTTCAAGTGAACAATGAAATTTGGGTCCATTGTTAGTATTCTCGCGTTTCGTCAGCCGCTTTCCTATTCCCTCACAAGAAAAAAAAAAACCATTACAGATTCAGGCAGTGAACCCAGAAGAAAAAGAAAAGGGTCCGTGTCGTGCCTTTTGGGTATTATTCTGCGCTATAAAAGTTGTCTCTCTACCAATGATGCTCAAGAAAATGCTCTTCTGGATCATTTTAAGTTCTAGTGAACAATGAAATTTGTGCCCATTGTTAGTATTCTCGCGTTTCGTCAGCCGCTTTCCTATTTGTACATAAATTTTGTTCGCAGTTGAAACTCTGCGAAGGCCTATTTAGTGAACTCATGCTACTGTTTTGCAGCCTGCTCCAACCTGACTTACTACCCCGACCAGTACGCGCTGAGCTTCACCATCTCAATTGATGACAACGTTGTCCTGAATCGAACCGTATCAGGTGAGCAGTAAAAGATGCCTGTAGGCACTACACTGTAAGGGCCAACATATTGTCTGTTCAAAAATATGCGATTTCAGTCGAGGCAGTTTTTCGCCTGAGCGCAGCCTATAGGTGGGTGAAAACTATGGCGCCTGCTGAAGGAAATATTAGGCGCCCGCTTTGCAATGTTCCTCGAGTGCATATGACATCTTGATATTTCAGTAATGCATGTTTGCTAACCTGTACTTGCGCATAATTTTTTTAAATTTAGAGCTTGCTAGCGCTGACTGCTACGAATCGACCACATGCATGAAAAAAAGTTGATCAGTGCTTCGAAGAGGAAGCAACATATTTGAGTTGTTGTATTATGTATTAGCGCAGCTGTTACGTTTGGAATTGAATGCTTGACAGAGAGTGCACAGCGCTGAGCATCGAGATTTGAACAAAACCGCACAGCAACAATGTCTGGCACTTTGTTCTTTCTCGTTGTGGGCGTAACAAGTAGGACTGAAAAGCTTTGCTTGCTCCACAACACACCATTACAGCTTTCCAGACAAAAATGGCACGCACAGTGCAGTAAAGATTTGCGCAAAGTATATGATTGCTTGAAAACGTTTTTTTAGAACCAAAAAATTGCGACAAAAAGTTAAAAACGAAATTTGGTCGTTGTAGTTGGGTGCGCAGCGTGCTTGTTACACCCGCACACTCACCTGTGCGTTTTCGCACAAACTTATCAGAATAAACGAAAACGTATTACGCATGGACCTTACATCTATATCAACGCAATAGCCGGGTGAGTAAGCTGAACTTCCCACTTTGAACTTGTACGCCGAAGTCAACACACGGGTCACGTCGAACACAAGATCATTATTCCTGAACTCGTGTTGGGGTTCGTAAACTTGTATAAAGAGCATGAAGCTGTTACTGACTTTGCATGTGCCTTTCGTTGGGCCACGAGAAATGTTTACGGTTTCCGTATTTTCTCTCTAACGTTCACACCAGCTCACACTGACAGGAACACACATTTACAGATGGGCGGGAGTGGGGAGGATGTTTGCCCTACTTTTTTTACAGTATAGCAATTAAGGCAAAGTGTCACTTAAGACTTGCAGACCTTTATATTTTGATCCATCTCACCCAACACAGCTTCGCAAATCGCCATCAATTACGTACGCCTCTTCCTGCTCGTAGTTGATAATATACAACTCGCCTACCTTCCTATGTTGTTTCATACCTATAAATTTCAAAAAAAGTCTGAATAAGTTCAGAAAGTTGTGTTGGGCAGTTATTTCCAGATTTCTCCAATGCCACAGACCTTGTCACCCGCGACGTGTTGTTCAGATGGTTACCCTTCTCTCACATTCGCGACACAGTGTATTATTTAATCACGTCGCATTTACAACATCAAACGCACATTGCAGTGATCGCAAGTGGAAGACCTGAGAAAAAGTGTTCAAATTGTTGTGCCCGGCCAAATGAGCAATTCGGGACCTTTTTCATTGGTCCTTTCATGAACGAGATCACAAGCATAGATAACAATAGAAAATCGAACACTCTTCAAGTTTAGGTTTCGAGTGTTCTTCACTCACGCACGCGAAAATGCATGCAGGCCGCGATCCACCACCCATCTGCTGGCCCGAGCAGCTGGCGCAGCTCTGCGTCCGCTTCTACAACATGACCTATCATCGGGCGGAGGTGGACGGCTGCGTGAGACTCGAGGGCGTCGTCGCACACGAGGTCATCGTCAGCTACGACGTCGGCTGCTACGTTCTCGATGACGATGCCGTCAAAACGCGCATCTCGGGACTCCGTCGACTGCTCGTCGACGCAATCCGTCGCCGTGCGCGCCCGGATCTCTGGCCAGAGGGCGTCAACGACGTTTACGACAGGAGGGAGAGATGATGTGCTCCTGGTTATTATATACATCCACTTCTCTAACGTTCACACTCGTCCGCACGAAGTGCATATGCGTACCTGTCACATTGGCCGGTACACCATGTAAATGCATGCCGCCCGAAATCTCTCTTCATTACAGCGATAACACAGAAGAAAAAAAAAAGCGGCTACACAGTGCGTTGTCACACCGAGACACAACTCTAGAAGTGTCATAAACGCCCGTTGTTACTCAAAGACAACTTGGTGTGTTTTTTTCTTCGTTCGACTGTACTGATCGAACATAGCTTTCATTTGGGCTGATAAGTAACTAATACATCTTTCAGACAGGGGAGGAAAAGTTCTTTAATGTGTTCATTCTTCGACGACTCACCCATATCTTTCATCCGTTCAATTGTCCGCAACGTGTAACACGGTCCACCCCGTAAAGAAATAAACAAGGAAAACGTTGGGGGTGATGAGTTTCAGAGGCTGAGACATCGTGCTCAGAAGCCGAGTGGTTGCCTAACTCACTCGCCCTTCGTGAGTGTGGGTGCTGATCTGGCCCGATGACAGCAGTAGTGTACACGAGACAAGCACGTGCTCACGGCGGCTTGTCTTCCCCACTTATAGGGAACCGTGTGCACGTACGCCTATGTGCGCATGTGCTGAAGTTGCTTCATCCGCGTTAGTAACCTTACTGTGAAGCTGCTCTTGGATGTGAGTTCCATTTCGAGCCACGGACGCCGCATTTCGATGCAGGCAAAATGCAGAAGCATCCGTGTACTTGCGTTATGTGCACGCCAAAAAGCTACCGGTGGCTGAGAGTTATCTAGTCCACACTGCCTCGAGGCTCGCAATAATACGGCTACTAAAGACCAAAATACTAGTGTAAATTTACTTATGCAACACATGAAAAGTCTATAAAATCAGTGCGTACTGAGATAAAACATCGCAAGAAAGTTGTTTTGAAACAAAATGTATAACTAACATGAAAAAGAAGACACAAGTAAACTTTTTTAACTCACTTGTCTCCCCTACATGCTGAAAACATTAAAGATGACACAAATAAAAAGAAGCCTTTTCATGAAACAATTACGCAGGCCCCGCTGATAGGGAACCCTGAGCATGCCTATGTGCGCATGCACTGTACTGTTGCTTCATCCGCGGTAGTAACTTTAACAGTGAAGCTGCTACGCTGCAATGCTCTCGGACGCAGGCTTCGATTTCGATGATTGTTATAGCGCGAGAACAGAACGATGATAAAGAGACAAGAGGGACACAAGCGCTAATTTCCAACTCTCCGCTCGTGCCCTTCTTGTCTCTTTGTCGTCGTTCTGTTCTCGCGCTATAACTATATATCGTCATGTCATACCAACTAGCCAAAACCAACTTCTAAGTCTGAATTTCGAACACGGCGGCCGTACTTCGATATAGGAGAATTGCATAAATATCCGTTTACTTGCTTAATTGGTTTATTGATTGATTTGATTGATTTATGGTGTTTAACGTCCCAAAACCAGCATATGATTATGAGAGACGCCGTAATGAAGGGCTCCGGGAATTTTGACCACCTGGGGTTCTTTAACGTGCACCCAAATCTGAGCACACGGGCCTACAACATTTCCTCCTCCATCGGAAATGCAGCCGCCGCAGCCGGGATTTGATCACGCGACCTGCGGGTCAGTGGCCGAGTACCTTAGCCACTAGACCACCGCGGCGGGGCTGCTTAATTGGTTGACCCTCACTAAACTGGCGCAACCATTCATGGGGAATCGGCCATGAAATGGGCAGTGCCTTGATATGTGAACGAATTTGTTAATGATCTGAAATTGTCCAGCAATAGACAGCTTTTTAAATAACTACCTATAACTTAATCTACGAAAAAAACAAAAAAAAAATATTGCATCACCTCCCGCACTTGAAATGTCATGAGAAAAAAAGGATGATGCAATAGACCACTACCGCGGTACGTCACAGCGTGACGTCACCGGTGCACGTGCAAAGCGGTGGTTGGCAAAAACACTCCCGCCGGTGCCTGAGCGGGGTGCAGTCGCTCGGTGCTTGGGGCATTTTTTTTTTTGAAAAGCGTAATCTTCATCTCACAGTGACAACATTAGCTGTGACATGTGTCAGAGAACATCTATAGGTGTGTGATAAAGTGCGTGATGAAATGTTCGCCACGCTGGCTGGCTGCCTGTTTATCTACGAGAAGTGAACACACGTGGCGGCCTGTACGAGGAACAGCGGCATCTTCTTGAAAATGTGCAGTGTTGGCGGTGGCGTGTAGTGTGCGTTAAAAGGAATCGACAATATTGGTTCATTTTACGGACGGTGAAATTGGAAATATTGTGCGTGGTGTGGGCAGTGTGAATAATACGATGCGTCCTGTTTTGAGAAAACACTGGTATTCGTTGTGGGCCGGTTTCAGTAAACGATTGTCGATGGAACTTTACGATCTGACATTTTAGTCAAGGTAAAAAATGCATTTGACGCGATTATCTGCGAGTGGGTAGATCTCAACGTATGCGCGGCTTGCAGAAAAATAAAAGTGCATGATCTCCTGGTGATATATACGACTACGCATGAGCTATAAGCTGTTGTAGCGTTGCCGAATCTGCATGTATGCTTCACCACGGCTATAACTCGTAATATCGAATACCTGATACGTGTTAATGGAAACAGCGGAGATTTTGGTTTCTCATCTACTTTGCACGTTTTACGGCTCGATCCTTATGAAGTGGCAATGCGCGTTAGAAGTTTGTGCATCACGCCTAAAGGAGTGATGGGTGTCGCCCCGCCGCGGTGGTCTAGTGGCTAAGGTACTCGGCTGCTGACCCGCAGGGCGCGGGTTCGAATCCCGGCTGCGGCGGCTGCATTTCCGATGGAGGCGGAAATGTTGTAGGCCCGTGTGCTCAGATTAGGGTGCACGTTAAAGAACCCCAGGTGGTCTAAATTTCCGGAGCCCTCCACTACGGCGTCTCTCATAATCATATCGTGGTTTTGGGACGTTGAAACCCCACATATCAATCAGTGATGGGTGTCAAATGCAGCAAGGTAACTGTACCATATAATATTATATATTATTAAGATGTCGGGTTTTACATCACATTAATTTTCACTGGGTTATTAAGAAGCGCAGCGGCAGAACTTCACTTTGATTTATCACGACAATATGTTAACCTCAGCCAATAATAACCCACGGCAAGAAGTTTTTTTCTTCTTTTTTTTTTCTTTTTTTCATTCATCACCGATGAGACTTTTGGGCAATGAGTAAGATCTTATCTGTGACGTCGCTCACAGCAGCTCAAAACCATGCTGCCCGCCAATGTTCTACCTCGTTTAAAAACTGCATTGCACATGCCACGATGGAAATTGAGTAAGTTTGCATCAATGCCATGCAAATATTTCTCAAAGCGCCAGTAAATCGTAAAACGTTCGCTTTCGAAAAAGATCAGATTTTTTTAATGGTTGCCATCTACGTGGGTGAAGCCCACTGCGTGCTAGTTGCGTCTCTCAGTACCCTGACAAAGTTTCTCCATCCATCTAACTACGAAGAGCAAATTTCCACACTATGAGCAGAGTGACCCTTTCGCGACACCCTTCTTTCGAAAGCTGTGGCTTAGAACATAGCAATCTAGAAATTTTTGTCGAAAAGAATGCAGACACGCAGCTCTGTTATGCATAAAGATGCCGCTAGAGGAACTTTCTTACCAACCAGCACCTGCTCCGAGAGAGGGTGCAGGGGGCGGGGTGCCCACAGTGACGTTTTCACTGTTTACAAACAGGGAGAAGTCTATAAAAGAGGCTGTTTTCAAAACAAAATGTACAACAGCACAGCTTTGCCACAAAGGCGAAGCAATGAACGTGATAGCAACAAATTGGAAGGTCATGCGCAGAAGGGCAAGCAGATCGAAACGCGCCCCGTGTTTCTCATGCAGAAATGACACATGAAAACGTACTCTCAGGTAAAGATGAACGCGAATAATAAGCGTCTCATTTACGTCGCTGTGGCTGCGGCGGCTGCATTTCCGATGGAGGCGGAAATGTTGTAGGCCCGTGTACTCAGATTTGGGTGCACGGTAAAGAACCCCAGGTGGTCGAAATTTCCGGAGCCCTCCACTACGGCGTCTCTCATAATCATATGGTGGTTTTGGGACGTTAAACCCCACATATCAATCAATCAATTTACGTCGCTGTGTTTGAAAAGCGCGCTTTTTTCGCAAACGGTGTCTGTGCAACGATTGCGGTGACCTTGTGCGCCCGGTAACTACAACAGAATCGTTCCGGTGAAAGCCGAATGCCAGCCAAGACGTACGATCCTCCCACCAGCTAGATAAGCGCGCGCGAGTGAGCGTCGACCCCTGATCTCCGCGGGGAAAAAGTGCGCATGGAAGATGAGAGCGCGCTCCCGCCGCGTCGAGACGATGTGGCTGCTCATTGAGCCATCTTGCTGGTAATGCTGAAAACACGATAGCCCCCCCCCCCCCCGAAATGTCTGTCACCAGTGATTAGTGGTAGTTATAAATAGCTTGCCGTAAGAGCGTTGAAGAAACGTGCTCCGCTGTGGCTCATAGGTTAACGCCTCGCACTCACAATGGAGAGATTCCAAGTCGATTCTGCGCGCCGGAGTCTTTTTCTGAATTATTGTTCTTGTTTTCGTTTTGATATATATATATATCTATCTATATCTATATATTATATATATATTAATATATATATATATATATATATATATATATATATATATCTCTATATATGTGTGTGTGTGTGTGTGTGTGTGTGTGTGTGTGTGTGTGTGTGTGTGTGTGTGTGAGGGAAAGAAGTGCATGCTTCAGGGCTCGTTTTTCCGTGGTTTGACAGAATATTAATGAGATCTAACAGAAGTATAGGGGAAGTTATTAGACCGAATTGTAGTGTAAACATGAATAAAAGAAGTGGGTAAAAAGATAACTTGCCGTGAGCAGGAACCGAACCTGCGAACTTCGAATAACGCGTTCGATGCTCTACCACTGAGCTACCACGGTGGCTATCCTCCCAGCAACTTTATTGGGTATATATGTTAATTTAAACGTGGGAGTGTCAGTCAGCGTCACCTGTAGCCATGCCGACGAGTTTGGCACACTCTTCATGAGCCTGTCTGACGTCACGTAGCACGTGAACCTATTACGAGCTGGCAGCTGACCAATAGTCCCTCGTATACAACCTAAGGCACCAAGTCTGCCAGTACGAGACCCTCGTTGATGAATAATGGAATTAAGTGTGTACTTAAGGGCTCGGTTTTCCATTACTTCACACAATATTATTGATATCGAACAGACAATAATGCCAAGGAGAGTATAGGTGGTATAGGTGAATACCATGAGCGACGCCGGCGGTAAAATCCAGCCGAGAGTGTCCACTTAATTGTTATCGCAATAAAAGTAGACCTTTTTAATGCTCTTGCCTACACTTCAGGTTGAAAACATTAATGATCGCACAAATTACAAAAAAATAGCTTCTTCATAAAAATTTTCTGTAGAGAGAAAAACACTTACGGTTACACGTAAGTGTAACGACGAACATCAAGCATGAAACGTAAATCGTTCATGTTAGACATTCAACATGAAAACGTAATCATGGCATATAATATGAATTGCGGGGGATGTTTTTAGAGGGGGGCAACGCAGATTTTTCTAAAAACTCTGATGACAGCCATGCATATGTTGTCATGGCCAGGGCTCCTGAAGTATATCCAATGTGGAAGGGGGCAACGTCTCTGCGCTGATGTCGATTGATATGGGGGTTTAACGTCCCAAAACTACCACATGATTATGAGAGACGCCGTAGTGGAGGACTCCGTAAATTGCGGCCACCTGGGGTTCTTTACCGCGCACCCAAATCTGAGCACACGGGTCTACAGCATTTTCGCCTCCATCGAAAGTGCAGCCCCCGCAACCTTTCAATCCCGCGATATATATATATATATATATATATATATATATATATATATATATATATATATATATATATATATATATATATATAGGCGGCGGTGGTGTGTGTGTGTGTGTGTGTGCAACTTTAAGAAGCGACTCATGCTTCGTGGGAAATTTGTCATGAATGAAGGTGTCCGATTACTGATATGACGCGACTGCCTGGTGAAATCTGTAGTTCTTCTCAGCTGCTGGAAAATATATAGACACTCGATCCTTATCAAGTTCGCCCACAGCACCCTCGGCCCCTTTTTTGTATTTTGGGCCACACCGAACAGATGGCGCTGATGTCATCTCATGAAGCGACCATAACACGTTTACGAATGACATTAAACGCGAAATCTTAAGGCGCTTTACTCAACTTCTCACTCTTACTCAATTTCTCTCGCCCCAGACTCGGTGCTGAAGCGATGTTACCACCGATCTCTTTGCTGTCAGCCTATTAAAATGCGCCATGATGCACGTGTACAAAAGGCCGCTGCATGGCCACGGCTTTTCAGATTGCCGCGATGAATGTGGTTGCACACTTAGAACCTCGCAGTGGAGGTCTTGCCACAGAAGCAGGGTTGCATTTCAGCGAGTCTGCAATGATCCCCGTGCTTTCGCGGCAGCTCTTTCTGCGTGTCTGGCAGCAACCGATGGAAAGCGAGGCCTCGTTTTTGTCAAACACTTGCGATCGGCTTCACTTCGCCAAATACTGTTTATGTATACGCACTTATTTCACGTGGTGTTTTTATTAATAACGATTTTTTTGGGTGGAGGGGAGGTTCCGTGCAGTGTAGAGAAGCGAAGCAGAGCAGTGAGACCAGGACCACGCAATCCGCCCGTCGGAGAGTGGTCGGGAGGGCGCAAGTGAGGGGAAATGGACCATGTTATCAAAACCATCGAAATGTTCTCTGCAGCACAGCGGCTGAACACGTGTGAACCCGACGCAGAATAGGTGCGAAGCTTGCTCGTTACGAAGTCAACACACTGGGTTCAAACTACACCTTGCTGCCGCCATTACCACCGCGTTCATCGGCAGAAGCAGAACATAATCGAATGAGGCGGATATCACGATGGGTAGCTATCGACGAATCGTAGCTGAGCTGCGCTTGCGACCACTATGATGAAGTTGTAGTGGTGATATGGGGCAGAGTTTTATTTCGCTATATACTTTCTCGCTTGATAAGCTCAGCTTACAGTAAGAATGACACATGAATGTGGTCGCAATACGATCACTTGTCATTACAGTTCTACTTTCTGTGTCTCTTAGTCTTATGCACGAGGCCCACCAGTGGAGACACGGGCGCTGCGCAGCAATCGTATTGACGTTCTCATTTCGATGGCGTGATGCCACGTTAATTCCTTCGCGGAACCTAGCTCTAACGGAGAGAAGCCGGTAGCCCAAGCACGCCCTTAGAGTTTCCCACTTAAATCAGCCTCGTTCACAGCGAGTTCACGTGCACTGGCATCACAACAAGAGCACGAAAGCTGTGTCTGACTGTGCGACGCCAGTGCGCGTTAACGAACACCACATGGCCAGAATTTCCGGAGCCCTCCACTACGACATCTTTCAATGACATAGTGTTGTTGGGATGTAAAACCCCAGATATAGACATATTGAAACCTTGACCAATGTTTTCGGGGTCGAGTGCACGTTCCATTGTTGTGTGCACAATTAATCTACCATGCGCATGCCAAAGATGGTGGTGTGATTTCATATTTACGGTTTACGTGAAGAAACTTCGTCAAGGCCTGGAATCTCTACTGCATATATACGTCACGTAACATAATTGCTAATGGGCCAGATTTTTTTCAGTAGGCCGCTTTCCCTCTGCGGACGCTGGTACCAGAGTGGTCATGCTGCATGGGCGGCGACGCTGGTTGAGTTGCGTGCTGTACTCGTTGGCGATTCCTCCCCGACGCCTGCACTCAGCGGCGCGTTCGCGTCGGCACTTTGGTCAATTCAGCATTACCGGTCATCGACGCTAGACGTGTGTCGAATTCTTAATATGCTGGCAGGGATCTCACGGTAATTTCGCGGTTGTAAACTGCACGAGAAATGCTAATGTTGCAATTCTCCCTCGGTGCTTTGTGATGTGCGCTGCTTTTTGTTTGTGCGCGGCTTCGACAGTGAGACCAGCCTGTGAGTTGCGACCAAAAAGAAGTGATGCGTGCCCCATAGTTGTGGGCACTACGACTCTGCTGTGGCAACTATTTACGGACACTTCTGTGTGTATTGCTGGCGATTGCCAACTCAGTGAAGAGGTCCGTCGTAATCTTCATCAGGCCACCCAAGGAGCCATGAAGATTGTCAGGTGTTGTTTTGATGAATTCTACATGCACTTTGCTTCCTCACTAAATATTTTTGACGATCACTTTGGGAGGATCAGGCACATGGCTGGGTTCCAGTGTGTCGTATCTAGCAGGCATGCGCACGAACGCGAAAACAAGCTTCGCCAAAGCACGCTACCCCTGACTGGCACGTCCGCTGGAAACCCAGTTGACAATCAGCAAGACTGGGAGGACATTCAACAGGAAGAAAAAAGAACAGTGAGCAGTCTGGAACGTCGTTATGGCTGCACGAGCTATATAAAAATCAAAGGTAATTTTGCCTGTTTTGGCGTGACAGCGTACGCAGTGCATGTTACCATCAAGAAGCAAAAATGTTGACAATCGCAAAAACGTTACTAATCGAGAATAGGACAATAATATTTCACCGGCACTTCCGCTGTAGGGCCTCGTAAA
>WOVY01012559.1:0-96099 GCA_013436015.1 Rhipicephalus annulatus | reverse complement strand
AAATACGCTGCTTCTTGACGACACATTCTCGGAGGTTGAGAGAACCTACAGGAGTGTTTTCAAAACAGACCAGTGGTAAAAGTCAGACGCGGCTTCAATTTTATTATTTCGAAAAAAAATAAAATATCCCCTATAAATTATGTTGTGCCGGGGCTTCGGAATACAGCACAGACACCAAGATTCTTTTCAGCAGGTATTTCCAGTAATTATATTCTGCAAATAAAACCCGAAACATTAGTGCGAATGTCATTCGTAGACTAACGAATTTGCTTCTGAGCTTGCAGATGAAGGAGACGGGGTAAATTTAAGACGTTGCCGCTGTGTGAACTTGGAGACGGAAGCTACACAAATTCAAAGGTTACGTCTATGCGAATTTGTCAAATTAGACACATCCACAAATGCAGGGCAAAAATAAGAACAATGCAAAAACAATAACTGATTCTTTGGAAGTGTAAAATGCTAAAGTTGACACACACACAGACACACACCAGTCTCTGTTAACAAGCTATATATGCTGATAAATGAAAAAAAACAACTTTAAATTGCATTTTCAACCGTAGTTAAAAAAATGCACATGATCGCTTTCTTAACTTGCGTAACAGTCTAATTCGAACCCTCAATCACGAGCATAACATGCCTAGTTTTCAACGCTACCCTGGAATAACCTTGAATAGCAATTGCGAGCATTGTCTTCCAAGTTTCTTATTATACGCAGAGGAACAAGTACGAAAACTCCACGTTGATGTTCGTGGTAAATGAGAAAAATAAACATTGCACAGGCCCCTGAAATCAGGAGCTGTGCACGTACTCCCATAGCGAGAAAGAATTTACGTACGAATATTCCTTATACATAATCCGGGGGTGAATTCTAAAAGCACGCCAATATAATGTGATATATAGTAAAAATACTCACTTCACCACTTTATACATTCGGTGGCTACATTAGTGATCAGAAGGCTCTTAGTAAACGAAAGTAAACGAAGCAACAAACTATCTGTTGCGCTTCCTGTCATCACTCACGTAGTTCGTTAGTCACCCCGGCGAAAGTAGGCTCTCAAACGACACACACGTAGACACTACCACAAATATACACTGCAATTAATGGACGCATACGAGACAAAATAAACTAAGCAGGTCGACGCGTTCATTCAGCTGTTTCTTCATCAGCTGTTCGTTCAGCTGCCTGGGTGCGACTGTTGCCAGACTTGAAGCGGGGGTTTCGCTAACTCTACCAGCACAAGGCCCAAGGAAACCACGCTACAGCTCTAAATGCCTGTATCTGCTGTAATGTCAATTGATAAAAATAATAACTAGAAAAAGCGTTCTGTTATAGTACATAAATAGGAAATGTTAACCACAATTACGAATACTCTCGTTATCAGGCGCTTTTCTTGGCGCATGCTATTCACTCAAGTGAAGTGAGCATTTCCAAGGCCTCCCTTGGCGAAGGAAGTGTGGAGGAGCGTTTATGAAACGCAGCGGCCCCTTGAGTGGAGGAGCACGCTCCCACCTTGACTTCGTCAAGTCGAGGGGAGCCCTTGAGTGAAGGAGCGTTTGTGAATACGGGCCTAAGTGATTGTATGTACTGAGGAAGCGTCTCGTGGCCTTCACCATGACTCGGAAGAGAGAAAGAGATTGTAGGAGAGGAGAAAGAAGGGGAGGGTACGCGCATGCACTGTGGAGTTAAGGACGTCACGTGAAGAGAGAGGGAGTATGAAAGAGGAGAGGGGAAGAGACGCGCATGCGCAGGGAGTGGAGGGGGGGGGGGGTCGCCGCGGCAGTGAGGGACACAGCCCTGGCATAAGATGCTTCGCATTTAAAAAAAAAACAGAGGGACGATTACGATCTTACATAATGCGGATTCCGAGAGAGCTTGGTGTCGGGGCAGCACTAGCCAAGGCTGAAATTTTCGCGTTCCGTAGTTGTAGCAATGTAACATTGGAAACATATTGCCACATAAAGTGCAAGCGTTCGAGTGCATGCGCACACCACTCTGTGCGCTGCAGGCGTCGCGATGTAAGCGAAACGCCGATAGCCCCGTTACAAGCGAAGTGAACAGCAGTGCACACGCCAGTCCTGCGTGCGGACGAGCTCTGACCGAGAGGCCTGCGCGCGGTAAGCAAGAAGAAAATGTAGTTAGAACCCATTGGCTCGTGATGAGAGTGGGCGTTCGCTCGCTTTCGTCCTCGGATCGCCCTA
This sequence comes from Rhipicephalus annulatus, assembly GCA_013436015.1. Lineage (NCBI taxonomy): Eukaryota > Metazoa > Arthropoda > Arachnida > Ixodida > Ixodidae > Rhipicephalus > Rhipicephalus annulatus. Next base: position 93,900 of record WOVY01012559.1, on the reverse strand, counting down.
TCGGTTTCGTGGACGCAAGCAAACAAACGCGTCGTCGCTCAACGCAGTAATGTGGGCCTAAGACGAGTGCTCTAAAACGTGTAAGTTCTAAATTGTTGTAAACTAACCAAGGCTGTGAATTCACTAAGGTTGTAAATTCACCAAGCGGGTCGCAAGCAATACAAAACAAAATGCAATATAGAGTGACCCACAAGTTATATGTGGGTCATTCACGTAGGACTATAAATAACCTGCTAGTGTCACGGTGGAGTCGACTTTCCCGATAAGCATGCGTCAGACGCTCTAATATACCTTCTTTTATACATAACATTATGGAGGTCTGGAATAGCGAACCGCTAGCCCTACCACTGCGCATGCGTCGCAACGCGAGCCGCCGTTTGCACTTGTGGCCCGCCTGCCGAAATTCCGAAAGAGCGTGCGACGCGTGCGGCCCGCGATGCCTGCAAAGCGCTGTGTGTAGCTTCCGTGCATTTGAGTTTGCTGTCGGGGCCAAAGTCTGTACACGTTCCCCTAGGGGGAGCAAATTGTATTATAAAACTCATATGGCGCCCGCAACTAAAGCAACGCCCGCAAGCATGCGAACGTCATTCTAAACCTCCCTGTTAATAAAAATTAACAGACAAGGACGGCTGGGGAAGTATGGGCAATCTCAATTCTAGACAATGTCAAGCGCTTTAGTTAGTGTATAATATGTGTCGTTAGGTTATAAACACCACCAGAAAAAAATATACCTGCAACAGTTTTGATGCCACCTGTGTTGCTCCAAGCATCAGGATCACACCCCAGGGCAGCATCTCCCATACGTGCCGCTGAAAATCAAAGGCGACTCGCACACATGACGTCAGCACGTTGGTCACCAGCATCACGGAGGCCAGCGCGACAACCATGACCATCCTGCAGACGCGATTGCCTTGGTAGACTCACGCCAAGTACAACACTTGAGTATATTCGCTTAAGAATTCCAACGCTGCTTCCACCGTTTGCAGAAGAAATTAGGCACCACACGTGAGAAAAGTAGCGCGCTAAGCAAGTGGAAGACTTTGAACGCGACCTTTAGGAATGTTGGAAAGTGGTGTTAATTTAAGGCTTCTTTTTCTTTGTTGGACAAAATATAATTAGAACTAACAGACAAGGATACCAAGAGAAGTACAGATGTTATTAGAAGTAAGCGAAAAGGTAAATCTGAAGCGTCCACTTCTTTCTTCACATTTACGTTACAATTATCTCTAATAACATCCTGTATACTTCTAAATCAAGATGGGAGCCGACAGATGGAAAAACGTAGTGGGATAATCGGGGTGAACATTATAAGGGCCTCAGACAGGCTGGCTGAAGTTTCGATAGGATAGGAGGACCTATCCTTGTCAAAGGCACCTTGTCACCCTTAGCGTCTAACTTTTAGAAGGGTATATACATCGTTCGTGTCTGTAGTGGGTACCACTTTGTAGCACACCACTCTTACTGTGCGTCCCCCTCTTTTTTCTCTTTTTTTTGCTTCCTCTTCCCCCGACCGTTCGAGAAGAGAACACTTCGTATCATCGCAACCTAATTTGAAATAAAGCGAGGGCTGCACTCATCTGCTTCATAGACTTTTTTTTTTACAGACGGCGATTACTTACAAGGATACACGCCGCCACCAGGAGATGACGTCATTACTAACCTTATTAAAACTAGCTCGTCAAGCATGCCAGGGCGCCTTTGACAAATGTAGGTCCTTCTATTGAAACCTAAGCCAGCCTGTCTGAGGAACTTCCCCTGTTAACCCTGATTACCGCACTATATAGACTTCTATTAGCGTCATTGTCGGTTACTTCTCCCCAATATTGTCTTTAGGAATGTTGGGGCTTGCAGTGATGTCGCTATGCATTTATTTCGCTGTATGTGACATCCATTCTTCCATGTGTAGGTAATTAGATTTTACGTGCTAAATTAAATGTACATGACTAACTGGCTTATTATTTCGATGCCGCTTTGTTACAGGGCTGACAGTGTTTATCAGCGTTATGTTCGGCTTCTCATTGCAATTAGTTGGACTTTAGTTGAAGGACGTGATGCACACAACTTTTGAATGGGAAGTGCACTGCTAGGGTGTGATAAGGCACAGTGAGGCCTCAGCAGTGTGCTTTGCCGAAGCTTTCTTTGCAGCTACGTTTTCTTTTCGACGATATCTAATTACTTCAAGCTTTTAGGTTTCTGTTCACTTCTGCCCAGTGTTTAGACATGTGGAAAATACCAAGTTTATTGTGACCAGAGATAATTGATATGACGTATGTACGACACTAGTAATTTCGGGAACGTTTATGTTAGTTGCAAAAGGGTACGAGAGGTGTCCGTATCATTACCTGTCAGGGAAAGCTTGGAAAGTCTAGGGAAGTGACAGGCTATCGTTGTTGTGCTCTTCCATTTTATATACAATACGAGATGATTAGAAAAAATGAACTCTTCGCATTCAACTCACATGTGTTCAAACTTAGGAAAATAACAAAAAATAATTTATTTCCACAAAATGATTGCTTCTGCAACTTTAGAAAACAATGTAAGGCTTTTATTTAAAGAGAAAAAAACTCTTTCGAACAATAGTTTTGGAACCTTTCTATATGTAGGGCACCAAAGTTTGACACATGGCGAACAAAAAAACATTAGCGCCTATCACTGTCATACGAAGTTACTGCATACCTGATAACTGAAGAACAATTGACAAAAATATCAGCAGCATCGAGAACGAGCTAATTGTATATTACTTATAAATATTTTTTCGTGGTACGGTGCTCAGCTACACGCTTGCGAAATAGCCATTTTGTGACTGCAAACATGTGGCTATTTGTAGCCCAGCGATCGCGTAGACTTCCACGTGACGAGGACAGGACATCATAAACATACCTTAGGTCTCGCTACCTTTTTCACAGAAAAAAAAAAACATTCGAGTTACCGCAAAATGTCTCAGCGTCCTACATGTAGGACACTGGGCATATATGGTTTAACTACCTAACACCGTGTCCGACAGGAAGAGGCTCCTTCCCACCGACATACGAACAAAAACATTACAAATGAAGAATAGCTGTTGAACAACTCGGCAAAATGTGTTTCAGCATGTGAAAAGATAGTGCCAGTGGTGATGCTACCAATAGAACGTCGAGCTGTTCTTCATGAAAGTAACAAGAGTAATTACCATAATTTAATACTTTTTTCGCTATAGAAGCCAAAGCAACGCATGGTGGCACTACGACTCCGGACAGACAGCGCCATCTATAGCTTACATGTTCGCGCAGAGAGCGCGCGCTGTGTTTGAGTCACCTCACAATGTACCACCTGCAGTGCGGTTTCAAAAAATCTTTCAGCTGGACAAACACTCCCTAGAAGCGAATCAAACCAAAGGTGTAAAGCTCGTTAGTCAAGTTTATGATGTGGAGCAGACAACGGAAGACGAGGACGTCCGAGTCACTGCGAAATGCATTTCTCGGGTCCTCCATGATAATACCGTGTACGACGTATGTCTCGAGGTAAGTCTCATTCTGCTGACATAAAGCCGCGTACTCTGTCGATGTGCTGTGTTGACGTTTATGGAAAGCATGTAATTGTTGTTTTAATGTGGTATCTAGCAGTAGCGGCCGTGTACTGTCATGTGCAAACGTTTGCAGCGCGCTGAAAAAAACAACAACTAAAGTTATAGGGTCATGGCATTAAAATGTCCGAGAAATTTTCGAGTCATGTCCTCCGTGCCGCGCATGACCCGCTAACGTCGCCGCGAAGGAGCAAGCTAAGTTTAACCACAGCGAGTCAAGTTGAAGTGCTCGCCTTTTTTTTTCCCGGCTCTCGTGTCATGCTTGCTGTATCTTTCGCGAACGCGGCTGTGTTCGCCGGCTGTGTCTAGACGGGAAACTGATACAGGTTTACACGTGGAGAGGGTTCCTTGGTGTTTTCTGCATTGTTGTGGCAGCCCACAACACAATACTTCGGACCTCGGCGACGCTTCCGTGGGGCCGTTTTTTTCCATCGCGGAAAGGCAACTTCGCACAGCCAGCGTCTCGTTTTAGCGCGCCAAGCTGACGGTACGGCGCCCAAGTTCGCCGCAGCCATAGAGTTTCCTAAAATTAACTAGAGAGAACTCTGGTGCTGCGATCGTTCAGCGACCATGGGAATGATGGGTAATACACACATTTGCCTAGTGTTCGTACTTCCGGGCAACTAATCGTACTTGGGGCTTCGTTTATTGCTGATTACGGTTTTGTTTTGAAGGAAAGAATGAACCCTTTTGAACATTGTGACCCAATTTGAAATAGGAAGCCTAAAGAATAAGGTTGTGAAGCGCAAACGCTGAACATTTGCTAATTTTTTTTTCGTGAAAAAACAGCGCCAAGCCACACGAACATACACGGAGCCAGAAGCAGGCGAGAAGTACGAAAATTAGACAAATGTGTGTACTACCCATCATTCTCATGCTCGCTGAAGTGCCGTGCGTTGCAGCTTCCATAGACACTAGCGCCAGAGTTCCCTCTAGTGTATATTAGAAAACTTTATGCCTGTGACCTCTTCCGCGTCACTCCTCAAGTGTTTCGGAGCTCACCGCCAGGGCCAGGCGCGGCGTTGTCATCGCTCCGCAAACTTGAGCTTCGGTTACCTATAGGGCAGGGCTGTCAAACACACCGCACGCGCACCGCATATGGGCCGTGAACATCTTGCTCGGGGCCCAGCCGGCACACGACTGTATTCGTCCCATACACCTAACTATTTTCTTAACAAGCATGTTCATTATCTACACAGACGTCGCTTCATCAATAATTGACTTAATTTCGTAGTGAAAAGAAACACAGACATGCGAATGAACAACGTCTTACCATGGTTCCAGGTCCCATATAAGAGCGGGTGTGTACGACAGGCCGAGGATGACCAAGTATGTGGCGTAGGCACACTGCGCTTCTCTGGGGACACAAAAGACACGTTGAGAAACGCTTATAAGCATACATATGCATGTATGCCAAATCATTTAAAAGCTGGATGTCATGATTATTTGTGATGTGACGTACACTGCAACACTGGTGTGGCGCATCTATAACGCGAAAGAATGACGAATAAACTAAAGAAATACACGCACACAGTGGTAGCTTTAAGCAGCTTTCGTAATTCACACTATAGGCTTAGTGGATGTGCTTTCTCGGACCTATTTCGGAAAATCAAAAAGCTTGCAAAATTGAATAATAAATCCTTTGATTTTTCAATATCGACAGAGAGAGAGAGAGAAGTTTGTTATGAGAAAAAAGCTGAGAGGTCTCGAAATCGAGAGATGGCAGTGTAGCGACACCAAAAGTTACCAAGACATTGTATTTGCCCTTAACGCACGCCTGCGCGAGTGTTAAATCTGCAAGGGTGTCTCCGACATGAATCTTCTCACGTCGGGCAACGTGAGTCTTTTGTTGGGTTCACGTGGTCTCGTCTTTGCCTTATCACTTTACGTTGGCTTACCTGACTCAAGTTTCAGCCATATGTATAATTTGATTCGCACAACCTTGTGACAGTAGTCATTTTCCGCAATGAGAACAGGTCACTAGAAATGTATACATTGCAAAACTTGCGCGACTGAACATGTAAACCCATATCTTATCTGCAGTTAGTTGGTAGCACAAAAAGTAGCAGAAGTATTCACTTGAAGCGCAAAACTATCTCATATTTAACTTGAGAAGCTGAGAGATATGTGTCCACACGGCGTACCTTTAGGCATAAAATTAAGCGGGTCTTACCTCTGCTTTCCTCTCGCTGCGCTCCTCTCTCGAGCAGCTTTCATGACGGACAAATTCTCGGGCGACAAGGGCTCCGGATCACTGCGCGTGATGGGAGATTTCAGTGCACTTTCAAAGAACACTTATAGCAACAGTATTGGACATATGACTTGGTCTCGTATATGGCTGTACATTCGTAGTTTTATTCTTAGCTATCTTGCAGCCCATCAACTGATAAATTACAAACAAATTCGCCGCATTCCTGCATAGCCATGGCGTATATAGTTAGACCTTTCATGCGATTATAGGGGCTATTACTGCGCCGTCAAACAGCTTGATACGGGTGAGAACAATACATGCAGATGTGCTTAGGAGCTAGGCTACATGTGCGGATACCATAAGGCACCGGAATACACTAGAATAGATACTAGAGGCCATGGAAGCGCTCTGTTGCCCAGACGTATAGGAAACACTCGCGGTTACTCTAGCATAATATTTATTCATAATGTAGCTTTTGGCGCAAAAGCTACGTTAAGAATTAACCAACTCGCCCAACAAGTCACTCTGCACAATATTATAAGGACTGAACAGCTGCACTATTACCTCGTGGTAACTAAAAGCACAAGGTAAGGGAGAGGGAAACAATTTCACCGAAGAAAGGGCTTTGATTTTCTGATATTTATCTTTTCCAGTATGTAGGAGTGTTTTCGTTTTATGAAATATAAAAAAAAACTAGACTAGCTTGCTTTCTTATTACCGAAAACTGGCGGGTTCTATCACTTTCTTGTTTTTTTGCCTCTTTTTGTCCTTTGAGCTGCAGTAATTAGAAATATATTCAAGCTCACGTAATAGTTGCAAAGGTAATTTTTCATCTTTAAGCATTTGCGCGGGCACATGAGGACAAAGTTGAGAAACACAAATGGTTGAAATCTATCAGCTCGTTCCTTTATTTTTGGTAGCGACCACTTGGAAAAACCTCAGATCTGCGCATTGTGGTAGAAAAACATTACCAGCGCACATGGCACCGTTTGTTATCACATGCTTAATGAACTAAAGGCGGGAGCGAAATTTCTTTATCAAGCGAGGCAACTGATGGGTTTATAACGCTTTTTTTTGCAGCTTGTCAATGTAGGAAGTTTCCAGTATCTCTCTCAAAGTTCAGTTGCGAAGTCTATATTCTGCGATGATGATGTTAAAATAACACCACTGTAGATTTTATTAATTTTTAAAGATTGTTATAGACATTGGCCACTGGGACGTAAATAATAGAAAAACAAGGATGTTTGTTAGTATGAGCTCGTTTTTGCTTGCAGCAGCCATTTATTTAAAGTGATGATGCATTTAACAGGCATTGGTAGTTAAATATCTATAGCAGTTAAAATTAATATTTACCTTAAATAGGATAGTACATTTTGCGTACTATTGACAGAACCCGACTGCCACTTGCTCACGCTCAACCTCTGTCGCCGAGTAGGAGTGCTAAGTCTGTTTATCCTGGCAACATACAGTGGCGAAATCTTATGAGATCATGATACTCACTAGGGTCTCAAGTAGACCAACCATATTATGGTGGTGCATATTATGAACGTCAAAATGGCTCCCGGCAGCGTCACCATCACCCAGGTGGAACCGTTGAGTGACTGCTCCACCGCAGTTTCGAATCTGCAAGCAGGGGGAATTGTCGACTCCCATAAAAGTTCCGCGGAAAACTAATACGCAGGCTCTTCGGCGAAAACTTGTGGCTTTACATGGCACGTTGCATTGCGCCATTCCTGAGACTAATCATTATTTAAGTTGCTTCGGAACGCTTCGCTACGATAGTCTATACATTGTATGTCGTGACAAAACACAGTCTGTGCGTTAGTATAAAACGACGTCCGCAGACACCGTTACTACCGCATGAGTAAGTCTACTTGAGTGAAAGATTACAGTATGGGAACAGCGACCCAAACAGTGCCCCTAGATACATCCACTGCCTGCAAGCTGCCTGCTAACTTTATGCCTATGGGCAGCATGCAGATTGCGTTCGCCCTCTGCGTACTATATTTTACGTTTATGCACATTTATAAACCAGACATCTTGCTAGAAACGTAGCACCTTTTCATGTACGTGACCGCTTGCAGACCCAACACCAAGGAAAGTATTCACAGAACTCGATTCTGTAAATGGCATATTGCAGCCGGTCGGGGAGTGATATGGGGCAAACGTCACCTATGTACCGCAATAAATTTATGAGGCACTGTTGTTGAAATAGAGCTTTCTTGGCTAAATGGCGCTCCCTTGCATATTCCGAGACGTCGTTTAAGAAGCATTTTAGGATTGTTGGAATGAACTTCATATTGAAATATGAAGGCCTTGCGTATTGTGTGAATTTGGATGTGTTTATCTAGTCCAACACTAGTCCACTGGCATCGACGAATTTCGGATAGCTTGTCAATGTGGTTGATTGGGCGAGTTGGTGATACATGACTCTGAAATGAGAGCGCACTGCTTAGACGTGAACAGAAAGACAGGGACAAGCGCTTGGATAGCTATTGGTTAGCACTAACCAGTGGGGCTAAACTGCAGCTAATTATTCCCTGATACTTCGTATCAAATAATAGGAGGTAACTAGACTAACGAATGGTCATGCTAGCGAATGTTCTCGCTTAATTTTTGTTCCCTATGAATTTCCTGTTCGTGCTTTCTCGGAGTCAGTTCAGATTTCGCCAGACTGCCACAACTTTATGAATTTCTGTGTTATCGAAAAACACTGTACACTCTAAGAAAAAATGAAGTACTCAAGGAGTAGCTCTGCTGCAAAACGATATTCTTAATCTGATTTGCTCGTGTTTCGTTTCTTGAAAACTCGAGGCTGGCCTCTTTCCTGTCAAGAATGATACGTCACACAGATAACGTGCGTGCCATTCGTGACCACGAACTACCGGAACCGTGATGATGACGCGAAGTACGCGAAGTAGATGAATATTGTTGTGCGGCAGAAACACTCTCCAAATACTCGAATTTTTTTAGAGTGTACAAGCTACTAAGCGCAGTGAAGTTTCTTTTTTCTGTTTTGGTCAGGTGCACCACTACAGATTCACTACAAATGCGCCGTTCAGCAAGTGAATCTCTTTATATGCGCGCTTATTGTATACATGTTTCCAACGTGGTGACAATGGCAGATGACACAACTGCCTTCGGAGAAAGTCTTTCGGTGTCATTCACGATGGCAAGTGAATTCTATGACATCATGTGCGCTTAAAGACTGTGAAGAAACAGGTTTTTAGTTTTCCTTAAAATTCTTGCATTTTACGTCTTTGTGGCTTAACAGAGAAGTATATGTGCTGGCCAAAACTGGTAGTGACACCTGATGACGCAGAACCTAAACTAATACTGCGGTGACGGGACACTCTTCACTTACCTATACTGATGTTAAAGCATTGCCAGTTTGATAATGGTTGTTGCGCTTCATTTTCATCATTTTGTTTCGACGTGAACACTGCCGCTGCTAAGATGCTAGCAAAGAATTTGAAGTTGGCGAATACACCCACACCATAAGAGGTAGACGGTAATGTCTACGACGAACATAAGTTATATAACGCGTGTTCGGCACAGAATACGACTTACGCGCCGTAGACGATCTTGAGGGCACTCTTGTTGCCACCGGTGTGGAAGCTGCAGATGTTGCCCAGCATGGTCACCAGCGACGGGCCCAGCAAGAAGGCGTTGTGAACGTCGGCTCGGTCACTGCGAACATCGAGAGAAACTTGGCGTTTGTGCTGTTTAACGAAAACAGTGCGCAAGGAAACACGCATGATATAAAGGGAGATCGAACAGACTCGACAAGCGCTGAGCTGTCAAATGAAGTCCATTGTGTTTGTTTTCTGTCCACATTCTCGACTTTTAGTTTTCTCGACTTTTACAACATTCTAGATAATAGGTTTTCACAATTTTCTACCTTAAGATTGTTGCCCCACCTCTGGAGATGCAGTGTTCTTACGTGATGTTTCAGCTGTCATAGCGGTGGTGAGAAAAAAAAAACGCATGCAAGGCATTGCAATTCGGCTCAAGGGTGATGGAACGTTTTAATGTACCTTAATAATTACCTCGTCGTCTATCTACCCTTCACAGTTTTGGGGAATGCAATGCGAGGGAAATTATGAGTTCGCGGGGTTGATAAGACCATTATTTATGGGGTAAATAGAGTTACGTAGCTTATTAGCGCAAACATAACTGGCCACCCAACAGCGCTATGCACAACTCGGTAGCATCAAACTAAGACTTTGGTCGGATTACCCTTACTAAACAGGCGCGGCGTACCATGGGGGATCGGCCATGAAATGGGCAGTGTGTTGTTATATGATTGAATTCATTTATAATCTCAGAATGTTAGCAATAGAAGGTTTTCGAAATAGCTAAATCGTTTATTGCAGAAACAAAAATACAGACGGATGTTGTTGGAGAACAGGCGTTATTTATGTAACCTCAGTATTCAATTCGTTTCATCTCGCGCAGTGAACTGCATACATGGCAAATCGCATGGCAAATGTTCCCGTGGCTGAAGCCCGGTTCTGTAGGTTCACGGGTAGTCCCAAAGGAAAGAATCAGCGGAAGTAATAAACTGAATCACATCATTCGAAATGGTTCATCCAGAAATCTTTTTTCTTTGATTGGTGCAGGGTGTAGGAAGAAATGATGCAGGGCGTAGAAAATGAAACTTTGCGAATGCTGCATAGCGACGGATGTGCATGTCACTGTATGTTTTGGAAAGCAACATTATTGACGCAAGAGGGTACTTGTAGTCAATGAGAGGCGTCTCTCATAATCATATGGTGGTTTTGGGACGTTAAACCCCACATATCAATATCAAATCGTAGTCAGTGAGAGAGACGTGACGGTGGCCAAAAGGAGCGTGACGTCGTCATCGCCACTGGACAAGGTGAAGCGAAAGGTGAAGCGGGCCTACGGCGTCCTCTCTGGCCGAAATCATAGCGCGTTTTCTTTGTCGCCCGCGCCTCAAGCTCTTAGCATGAGCTCCGCGAGCGGCGAGGTAAAGATTGTGATTATGGTGAGAGATTATGATGCAGCGATTATTTCAAACAAAGCTCTTCGTGAAACTAGGTGGCTGAAAATCACCGTGGCACGAAGCCGCCACAAACACGCACGCCGCCCGGACACTCACAACGATTTCCACGGCGAGTGGCCGTGCAGCCATCGATATTTCTAAATGCTCTGAGTATTTTGAAAGTAGGCGGGTAGAGAGCACACGCCAATAATATTCTAAGTGTGAAAGAAAGACGGCTTACCGCGAACGTTGTGAAGTATAAACATCTTGCACTGCGCACACCTGACGTACGTATTTGGCAGTCAGTACTGACGACGGGTATAGCAAGGCGCTCACTAAAGTGAAAAACGTGGCCGCTTTCGTGCAGCTTTTCCCATTCATTCATCCATGGCAGCATCGCGGAAGAACGTCCCTTCACCATATCTTTCAATCCTGCTCGAAACATTCACGGGCGCTTGTGCCACCATAGCAATGAAGCGCTGCTGTCTGCTATAGGGCTCTTGACGTTGCGTGCCCTCCGTGCCACAAATGGCGAAGCGCACGGCTTTCAAGGCGCCCCCTGTAGGTCCAAATTGGAGTGCACATTAAATTTTACGTCTTATACGGCTGCAATTTTTTTTCATCCAGGAGGTCCCATGCTTAGGTTGTATCTGTGCATACAGTCTAGGAACGATATGCGAAGGTCATGTCCTTTGACCATTATATTACCATCAGCTCGAGTTTCGTTCGGGGCTCAATCAGTAAGTAACGTTTCTGATATATCGAGTTCAATACGTTCCCTTCCATTGCTGGTTGCTTGCGCAGCAAATGCGTATTTTTCTTTCTCGATGCCGACCAACCAGGCATGCCCGGCCGCGTGCATCGTAAAAACAAAATGATTGGGATGTGATCGATGTATACATATGTTCGATGCTTCCAGACACGCTCCTTATGGCGTGGCTCGTGAGTCGCCGTTGGGGGTTATCGCCCCTCGTTAATTCTTGAACCGGCCATAGAGAGTGGTACTTGTACTATACGCTGAAAAATGGAAATGGTACGATACTTGAGGGCGTTACTTGTAAAAAAAAGAAGGATTGAAGTCACACGTACGGAAGGAGAGGGAGACGATCGTGCGACAACGATCGCGTGTTCTTTGGTGGCGCCGTAAGCCAAGGGGCGCTCTATAGTTTAATAAAAGCGCCGTCATGGCGCACGCGTGCGCATTCAGAGGCTCTGCGACAGAGGATGGACTATTGCTGCTGAGTGGCGTGAACACAGGATGGCGGCGGCTCACGCTCAAAGAAGAGACCCAGAGGTGGGGGCGCACGAGGCAGAAGCGTGCCGCGAGGACCCTGCAGTACGACAACGGGAGGACGAAGCAACGCGGCAGTGGCGCGCGACCCAGCTTCGCCCCACTTTCCATCATTCACCCCGCGGATATGCTGTCGTTTTTTTCCCTTCTGAACCTGTTGCATGTTTCATGGTTCGAAAGTTCAGAAGCTCAGTGGAAGACCACGACATCAAGATATGAAAAGATCCTTCAATTGAAACAACCCTGGAGTAAAGTTCACTCGTTAGAATGTCGTCTCCAGCGACATTCCGTGTTGGAGGATTGCTTTTTTAAACTTCGTCCGATGCGTCAATGCCATTGTTATCCATGACAAAAAGAAAGCTGTACTTGCACCGGTTTACAAATCTTGTTGTTTGACACCTCTTCAGCCGCGAAGTCTAGCGCGAAAAAAGTAACCTTGAATTTCTTGGACCGCTTTGTATGTGACAATCATTGTCATATGCGAGTATTTATGGGCATAAAGCACTGCGTGCGGGCATTTTCGTAATGCTCTTTAAGACCTGTCAAAAAAATAAAGCAGTTAAGACGAACTACGAGAGAGAGAAAGATCCCAATGCAAGTAAAGGGGAGGGAAGGGGGCATGAAGTGTGGGTGTCCGAATCGTATCAGTGCAGTACTTCAGCACTCTCTGGAACACTTAGTCAATGCAATGAAGTTCAGCCAAAATGTAAAAAAAAATGTAGTGGCTGGGAGCATTAACCCGTAGAATATCAGGTGTTGTATTTTTTAGTGTAATATACATTGTATTTGCGGCCCCGCCGCGGTGGTCTAGTGGCTAAGGTACTCGGCTGCTGACCCGCAGGTCGCGGGTTCAAATCCCGGCTGCGGCGGCTGCATTTCCGATGGAGGCGGAAATGTCGAGGCCCGTGTGCTCAGATTTGGGTGCACGTTAAAGAACCCCAGGTGGTCAAAATTTCCGGAGCCCTCCACTACGGCGTCTCTCATAATCATATAGTGGTTTTGGGACGTTAAACCCCACAAATCAATCAATCATTGTATTTGCGGGGGGGGGGGGGGTCATTTCAGCTTCCGTGCATCACGTATGGTAGAATATATGCGAGAAGCTTACACTACCAATGTATAGTCAATTTTGATTTTGACAACCAACCTCGACCATTTCTGACGGAATATTTTCCTCGCAATTGATTGCGACGTGCCTTGAGTACTCTGGCGTGAGTGATGTAGTTCCACGCGCTGTTTGTAACACCCGCAAGTCACGTTTCTCTCGCAGTCACGCGAGCTTATCGCAATGGCTTTTAAGGCTGGCGTGTTTTTCGGTTGCGCTTGCATGATACAGCAATGAACCGTTATGTTCAGGTTCTGTGTTAAATTTTTGAATCCTGAAACACCAATTTTTTGAAGAATTCCTTGAAGCAAATGAAAATTTACCTGAAAGTGGAACAAATCTAATCTCTTCCGTAACAATAAAATCCATATCTTCGCTATATTATGGCCGTAATTACGTAAGCAAGAGTAAATGCCTTCGTGAGAATATATATACGGACGAATTTCGGAACACTGAGCTAGCAATGTAGAAAATAGCCTGATGCCGAGGTTCCGGTGAAGGAAATTGTCTTTAGTTGGATCCAAGCTAGATGTTCTCTTTTCACCGTCGTTTTCTGACATAAGGTTGGTCAGTGAACGTTAGAATGAAGCGACCGAAGAATGAGACTATTGCCATGAGGAATCGAGAAATACATAATGTAGTTCGGTTGATAAGACAGTTGTTATCTCCATCCTAATTCATTAGATTCACTTGTGCTCACCTTGAGAGCTGCTTCTTCCTGCGCAATGACGCAAAACTGCCAGCAGGGCGGCTGCCTGGAATGACAAATATATGTGCCGGCATCAAATAAAAGCAATACAGAGGGGGGGGGGGGAATTGGCCCTTATCTGCATGCTTCTGCAAATGTCGTCGAAAGACCTTGCGTGTGGAAAGAGTGAACAAGACATTTATACGATGTTCTACGCAAGAAAATTGGTGAGTGGTATTCCGGAGGCGCAGCGTTAGAGTGTCTCGAGCGTGCAGCGGAGGTGAACCAGCGCATCAAGTCACGTCACACGTGAGACATGAGCGCCATCTGGCAGCTTTCTTAGAAGACAAAGCGCGTGGCTCTGAGACGTGTGTGCACGCCCATCTCAGAGGTGATAAGGTGTAGAACGCAAGGCGACGGTAGGTGCCATTACCGTCTCGTCATAGCAAAGCGTTGGAAACACTCCCCGTTCCATGCAAGCGTTGCATGTTCAGCCCAGCGGGATAAGCGCTACGGTCATTAAAATTACTAATGTACTAATGTATGCTTTTTCTAGTAAAAGACGCACATGCAGAATATATACGTGTTGTTATGGTGCCCCAGCCATGCGCAATAATTGCTTTTTATTTGACAATTGCACAAGCATGAAAGCTCAACCTTGAGCAACATCGGTGGGCGCTGCGGATGGGGTCGGCCGTTTCAAATAACCGATGCCGTTAAGAGTGGACAAATAGACAAATGTACAGACAGACAGACAGACAGACAGACAGACAGACAGACAGACAGGCAGACAGACAGACAGACAGACGGACGGACGGACAGACAGACAGACAGACAGACAGACAGACAGACAGACAGACAGACAGACAGACAGACAGACAGACAGACCGACAGACCGACAGACAGACAGACAGACAGACAGACAGACAGACAGACAGACAGACAGACAAACAGACAGACAGACAGACAGACAGACAGACGAACAGACAGAACAAACTTTTTGCGTCGAAGGTCCTCAAGAAAGACTATCGTCTTCAAAACATAAATCATTTGGAGGCATCTGTCGTGATACCTCCACAACACGTTGAGTGTATGCATAGGCGTGAGCATGAGTTATCTACTAGGGATATTCATGTGTAACCGAATCGGCCGTCATCCCGCACTTCATACGTTCTATGTACGAATGAAACTGGGCGAGGGCTGCCAGTGGTCGTGGTTGAAGGCGAGATGAAACGCGCAGGCCGTTTCCGTCGCGCAGTAAGTCACATAAAGGGGCATCGGCGAGGGTTTATTTATTTATTTATTTATTTATTTTTACATACTGCAACCCGTAAGGGCTATGGCAGGAGTGGGTAACAGGCCGGTACAAAACATGTTGTAATACTTTGCGAAGGAAAGCAAAATACAAAGTGGCAATACTTGGCATCACATGGTGGCATAATGAAGACATGGTGGCAAGGAAGAGAACGCAGTAAACACAGTAAACGTGAAACGGAAAAAGACAAACCGCCAAAGGGTATTTATGGATAACAAGAATTCATTTAAGGGCAAAGAACGTATGTCACCGGATAAGTTATTCCAAAGTCCAACAGTTCGTGGAAAGAAGCTAAATTTAAACGTGTTAGTACGGGCGTAGAACGGTGTCATATTCAAAGGGTGGTATTGGCGTGTTGAAGAAGGTCTGGAACTTGTTAAGTAAAGATCTTTTGAAAGCTTGCACGTTGAATAAATTATAGAACGTAATAACTTGAGAGACTCAATGTTCCTTCGCGATGAAATTAGAGATAGGTTCAAAGATGGTAATGCTGACGTAGGTGAAAAAGCATAGTCATAACGCCTGAAGATGAACCTAATGGCCTTTTTCTGTACCGATTCTATTTATTTTATTTCGCACTGGTTGTAGGGGTTCCATACAGGTGACGCGTATTCGAGCACGGGGCGGATTAGGGTCTTGTACTCAGTTAGTTTTGTATCGCTAGGGGCCGCAGATAGTGTACGCCGGAGGTAACAAAGTTTTTTTAACACTTTAGAAGTAATGTAATCAATATGGTGAGACCAGGACAGGTTAGGAGTGAAAAGCACGCCAAGGTATTTATATGGGTAAACTCTCAGCAAAGACAGTCCATTAAATGAGTAGTTGAAATCTGAAAGAACTAATTTATTAGTAAAGGACATGAACACAGTTTTTTTTGTAGTTATTGTTCATTTGCCAGGAACGGCACCAGTTACAGAAAGATGCAAATGAATCGTTGAGAAGGATGTGATCATTGGGTGAGTGGATTACACGATATAAAACACAATCATCAGCGTACAAACGAATCTTACAATGAACAATATCAGGCAAGTCATTAACATAAACCAAAAATAACAAAGGCCCGAGGATAGAGCCCTGCGGAACACCAGAAGTGATTTTGGCCGGGGAAGAAGCAACGAAATCAAAGCACACAAATTGAGAACGGTTCGAAAGAAAGCAAAAAATCCAGTGAACTAATTGTGGGTTATTGAGGATCTTATTTAATTTGTGCAAGAGTTTTTAATGAATAACAGTGTCAAAGACTTTAGAAAAATCAATAAAGATGGCATCAATCTGATATCCTGCTTCAAGGTTCATGGAAATGTCATGTGAAAAGGCAATAAGTTGCGTCACCTTGCTCAACCCGCGTCGAAACCCATGTTGAAAATTTGACCGAAGACTCGAGGAAAATCATGATATGTTTAAAGATTACGTGTTCAAGCATTTTACAAGAGTATAAGGTTAATGAAATTGGTCTATAATTGGAAAAGGAGTGCTTATCGCCGGATTTGAAAAGCGGAAGGACTTTACCTATTTTCCAGTACGAGGGAACGGTACCGGTGCGGATCGATGTGTTAAAAATAATTTCAAGGTACCGAGCACACCATTGGGAATACCGGAGTAGAAATGCATAGGGATTGCAATCAGGACCACTGCATTTTTTTACGTCCAGATTCAATATAAGGTTCAGAATGCCCTCTGCGGTAATTGTAATATTCCCAATGGAGATATTAGGGAGACGATTTCGGAAGTGCTAGAATGTGTGGCTTCTGTAGAAAACGCACTCTTCTATCAACCGAGTGTGGTCGCCCACGGCTGCACGCGCCATATCTTTAGAGAGATCAGTACAGGCGCTGGCGCATACCGTAGCACGTGTGGTTCTCTCATCACAAAGTTTGCGTTGAAGCCACCAAAAGCACGAAGGCCGCTTCTCTCGCTGCAGCAACCGAGTTTACGTACGCTGGCGTTCCGCTAAGTTACACCAGGTCGCGTGGTAGTGGAAGGAACAGATAATACCATTTCATTGCTTTCTCATTCACTGATTTGCCCTTATGACTTGTACGATGCAATTAGTGCAGCAGCTGAAGTACAGTAGGGTAACAAAGCAATGTTTCTGGACTTAGCGAGAGCGTACCAAACACAGAGGGCTGGACGTGGGCGCCGCGTAGAATGGTGTCTTCAAGACCGCTGCTGCGGCACCGGGTCACGCGTCTCAGTGTGATGGCCGGCCGTCCACTGCTGTGAACCTCGCTATCCACCAGGGACGACACGCTGCCCGTTGACATCCTAGAGAGGCGACTGCTCGTCGACAAGGGACGTTGGGGAAACTCGCCGGCTCGGCTATGCGC
This sequence comes from Rhipicephalus annulatus, assembly GCA_013436015.1. Lineage (NCBI taxonomy): Eukaryota > Metazoa > Arthropoda > Arachnida > Ixodida > Ixodidae > Rhipicephalus > Rhipicephalus annulatus. Next base: position 76,413 of record WOVY01012559.1, on the reverse strand, counting down.
AGGACTGCGAGCGACAGAAAGCTGCGTTATATGTAGGCCGTGAGACCGAAGAAGCGTGGTGTGTTAGAATGGTAATGGATGGCAGCGAACGCTAAGGACTTGGACGAAAAAAGGAACATTCGAGATACCACAGCGCTGTGGTGCCCCGAATTCACCTCATTTTGTCCGTGCGTTTTGCGTCGCTACGATCAGTTAGTATGCTACCATGCCAAAGTTTCCACCCCCATCGAGTGTCAGAATGTGATGCGGCCAGCGCTGCCGGAGTAAAGGTGGCTCTGGCTGGGCATTCTCAAGCACAGTGCAGCTTTTCCTGGGTTACACGGAAAGGAAATGGAAAGACTCCAGGGTTTGCTGGGTTATACAGAAAAGCAGATGCTATCAAAAACTATTCCTAAAGAAATCTAGATAGACTTCTACGTAAAATTGATCCTGGTATGCGTTGCACATTTCGCTCAAGGCAAGTGTTGTAGGACATGTTGATGGCGACAAACTTTCTCTGAAACTGATATTCATGAACCACACACATTAACAAAGTTTTATTGTCTGAAATGATAGTAAGCCTCCAACAAAGAACGTTTAGGGCTTAGAAGTTTGCCTTCTCTTTCTGAATCACAAATAACGGAGGCGGAGCTTTTGTCTAAATGCTTACGCACATGAGTTCAAAGTAACCTATAGTCTATATAAAGCGATGTGCACATAGTGGATAGCAGTCACAGAATACCATGAAAGCTTTTTGGTGAAATTCTTTGCATAATGTTCACGATATTCAGCTGTGCCAAGAAAAGTAGTCACAGCCTGATACCTTTAGAAATACGGCTACTAAAATATTACATGTGATTCAGAAAACGATGCAGCAGAAGCAGCCTTTCATGTTGCAAGGGTACGCATGGATGTGAACGTACGCGTATGCGTGTGCCCTGCTCACACGTGCTCGCAGATACTTATGTTCACTAAGGAAGTGCTGCAAATAGGAATTCTCGATCACGCTTACGTTCATTATTTCTGCTTGGCTATCGCTGGTGACGCAGTTCAACTCCAGAGTTTTACATAATATCGTTTCCACTTTGTCCTTGGCACTGGGTGATAAAAGACGAGCGGATAGCTTTTAGCTGAATTTACGTCAACGATTAGCCAGTGGGAGCTGTATATGGGAAGTCGTTCTACATCGCCAGCAGACAGCCACTGATGGCTGGCCTTTACCACCTCTACCACGTCTATGCTTAGAAACGTCAATGCGTATGGGTGGCGCTGCCACGTAATGCACCAATGAAGAGCTCGCAGGCGGCGCCTCTGTTTCGTGGAGTTATAGTTTTTGGCCGCAATCTTGCCTTCCGGTTCCGTCCTGCTTGCGCTCTATATATACTATACTCGCGATGCTGTTGTTGACATTTGTCTGCTTCTCCTCTGACACGTGCACACTTCGCTGTCTAGTCTTCTCCTGCTTTTGGTAAAGCTCTGCGTCGTACTGCAGCAGCGCCACCGCACAATGCCGAAGCAAGTGCCACTTGCTCTTTTGTCTAGGTCATGTTGTCTGAGCACACCACGCCGCCTCTCCAGCTCTGTTTCTAACATACGCGGAAACAAACTGTTCAAAGCACTCGCTTCTCTCTCTCCCCATCATGGGAAAACATACACCTCAAGGTAGCAGTTTCACTGTATAAACGAAGGTACGAGAAAAAGACGATGGCTTGGATACAAGCATGGAAACAAAGGATTTAATGAGAAATATATGTAAAAGGCAGCAAAACACGCAATTGGAAGGGAATGTTGACATAATACGACAAGGTGTAAGTTTTGCTTCCTAAAGCCCGTGCTGGCTGTTCGAGGACAAGCGCGTACCGCTAAGATAAATACATTAAAGAAGAAAGGGCGCGCGTGTGCTGCAGGTCTTGAAGACATAAAATCATTGTAATAGCAATTTAGAACATTCGTATAACAACACCCGGGAAGGTACGCATCCTTCTGATGCTCTGGTTTTCAAAATTAGGAGAATCAGTAACCGGCCAGCGGTTGATGTAAGTTAATGAGGAGGGCACAGCGAGTCATCGAAAAGATGATGACAGTTGAAACATTCAGGGACAAGTGAACAGGGTAGAACAAAGAAGTGCTAAAATATTTTAGTCGAAAAGCAAGAAGAAAGAGGCGTTATATTAGCGAAATAGCGAGGTATTGGATTCCAAAAGAAGACAGTTGCACCACAAAGAGAAACTTCGGCCGGCAGGTGAGATTACGAAGATTGAGGTACGATTAAGAGTAAGCAGACGTGTTTAGAATGAGTGAAGTGATGACATGGTCGCAGCTAGCAGAGGGCGAATATCATTGTAAACACGGTTCAATGAGGCGTTTACCTTATTGCAACTGTAACGGGCTCTTCCGCGAATGAAGGGTCTTGGCACCCGCAAACCAAGCCTGAAATAGTCTGGTGACCATTATATAAAATTGTAGGGAAAAAAGATGGGGATGAGATTGATCAAACAGGAGCCATTACACACGTATATTACAGCATTTTAACTACAGAAGGTTTTGCATGCACACACATGAACAAGATAATCTGAACAAACGTGTGGGATCGGGCTAGTCGGTATTATATTAAACTGGTCAGCCCGAAGGTATACATACACACAGCTACACGTGAAAGACGAGGACGTCAGAAGCTGCGAACTTTTATCAAGCAGGCATGGTCGCGCTCTGACGACAGATATCAGCAGACGGCTGATACCTGAGTAAATTCCGTGTCCTCCCCGCTTACGTTGCGTTGAAGCGATAGACAGAACTGAGGTCGCTTCGCTCGTTGCAGCGGCTGTTTTTCCTAACAGCAGCTTTTTGCAGACACATATACACTATATAGGATCATAGCGGTGTTAGATACTAGCCTTACTTAATACATTTCGACTAGTTGTTATCGCACACAATGTGGCGCACCCTTGCGGAGAAACTGTGGCTTTCAATTTCATCGTTCAAGTTCATCCAGGTATCACCCTCCCGCTTTGTACATGTGGCTGAGCTGTTCAAATTTCTCCCACATATCAGAGGGACGTGTTTTTTTCTTAAATTGGCATATCGATGGGTGTTAAAAGTAGATTGAATATCACACCTGATCATAGTGAAATGTGTATCACCGAAGTCAACGGTAGGCTCAACTCGGGGCACTGTTGTTGACCTGGAAGCCTTGAGAATGGTGGCTAGGTTCTTCCTCGGCAAGGGCTGTGGTGCCATCTCTTCTAGATCCGCCAAAGCCTTGGGCTGGAAAGGCAATGAAAACACGAGACATGCAGAGTGCGGCTTTTACTGTCGATAGGTCTACTCACCGCTTCCTTGATGCCTGCCCCGAAGGACACAATAGATTGCTTCCGCCGAGGCGTCTGCAGGCCTGTTAGAGAAACACCTCCTGCGTCACGTACAGAAGCGTTGCTCTGGATAGGGACGTGCTGAATCTCCTGAAATGTTGGCGTATTGCCAGTCGTGGACTTCGAGTCTTTGCTCCGCGAAGTACTTGCAGAACTGGCGGTCTTTTCTGGTTCATTCGATTTTGTATGCTCAAGTGCCTTCTCAGTTTCGCACACGGAAGTGATCTCCGGCGCTTTCGGCGTTGCACACGACTTCGCCTGTATCTTCGTTTGGGCTGCATTCAGTCGGCTGGGCGACTGTTCCTTCAATGCCTCACTTTTCTGAATACTCGTCTCCCTGCGTCTGGGGCGCGCATCCACCGCCATGGTAGGTTGCTTCGTTTTCTTGACGTGGTTCTTGGCTACCGGAGAGTAGGTAAATTGGCGGCTTTTGACAAGAGACTTGGACATGTGGCTCGAGTCCTGCGGGTCACTGCTGCCCATTTTGGGGATTGCCTTTTGCGCTACGGAGTCACTCCCGGACTCGTTTGCGGAGGGTGGGGACGCCTTAGTGGAGTCTGACTGCACAGGCTGCAGCACGTGCTCAAGGCCTTCAGTAGACCGACCGCAATATATTTTACTGGCTGTCACTACACCAACCTGCTCAATTTCAGTGGTAGGAGCAGAAACAGAATGGCTACCACTGTCGGACTTGTCTTTCATCTCCCCGTGAACGCCATTAGGAGACATTTGTATCAGCTGGTCACCTTCTTGAGTGAGAGACACGGGATCCAAAGGTTTGCTCTGCATCTGATCCTTCTGCGGCGCATCATGAGCGTCTTGCGTATTCTCACATATGGAAGTTCGGCTCTTTGAACGAGGAGACTGGCGGTGTGATCCAGACGTGGAGTCCCTGCTCTTCTTCCCAGAGCGTTTCCTTTTCTTGCTCGCTGCAGATGTATCTTTGTCTGATCGTGATTTGGAGTGCGCCTTCTTGCCTTCGTGTTTGGTGCCGCGAGACGCTTTTATCTCGATGTTCAGCTTTTCTTTAGTAGCAATGGCTTCGGCAGCTGCGTCAGCATGCTCATTTGTCTCGTAACTTCCCTTGCGTGTTTCCTCGCGTACTGGCTTCCCACCACTTTGGTCGTCAGCTGTGTTATCCCCTTTACGTCCCGCATTGGCTTCAGCATCAACCTTGGTCGTGAAAGTACCGCCGTTTTGCACTTCATTCTCAGTCATCGGCGGGCAACTGCTTGGGATGCTTGCTTGGCCAGTTCGTTTCGTCGGTAGAACGGAGCTGCACTCTAGCGATTCTGACGGAGCATGCGTGCCGCGAACCATGGCTGCAAGAGCTGCGGGGATGTCGGCTGGGAGGTTAGGGTCTCCTAATTTAGTAGCAGCGATGAGTGGACCGCCAGCTTCAGTAGCCTGCGCTGTTTCAGTGATGGTGACCGTAGGCACAATGGTAGAAAGAGTGCGGCGAGGCTGGACCATTGCCGTTTTAGCGGTTCCTAAGGGTTGCTCGGAAGCAGTGACCAGCAGGGGACGGGAGGGTGGTGTGGTGGTGGCTCTTCGTACTATAGAAGGAACATTCGTAACCACTTTGTCAGCGTTAGGCTTAGGTTCGTTCTCTGATGCATCGCGTTTGGTACCAGTCTGAAGGACGCTGGCGGGTTGGTCGTGACTATGGGTGACCTCTTCGTCAGAACGCTTGGGGTGCGATTCAGAGAAACGTTTTCTGGTGAAGAATCCAGCAATGGCGCCGATGCTGCCCATGAACCTGGATTGTTTTTCGCCTGGTGTGTTGGGGGTGGAGATTTCACTCGCCTTGTTCTTCCCGCCACACATGAAAGAGGCTCGCCTGAGCAGCAGGCTCAAGCCACGACTCTGCCTTCCCGGCTCTTCTCTCTTCTCGAGAGTAACATCCGTCATCGACTGTGACATTCTGGACTGGTCGGTTCTGTGCAGACCGGAGTCACGCCAAAATGGCGCATCTCCGGTTTCCGTTGATAATCCACGGACTCTTTCTTCTTGTTGACGGCGAACGGTGTCATTGGGTTGAAAGCACCTGAAATACCAAGAATAAGTCAAATAGCTCCGTATATTTGTTTTCAAGTGGGTATCCATATGATTATAAGATGTCAAAGTATAGCATAGGCTAAGATTGTTTTCACAGTGCTGTTCCATGTTAACAGTGAAATCACAGCGTTAGTTTTCGTAATTGAGATACATGCTCATTCAACAGAAGTAAAAAAAGGCATTCCTGTTGTATAACGTTCACAGATATAAGAAAATATTGCTTGTTTGACAATAGGTATGTTAGCTAATTTGAAGGGTCAAACGATAAATCTCACAATAAAATTATCATAGCTGACAAGCTGGGTGCGATAATTCAGGTTTCTTGGTGTCATATCGTGATGTCGAGTCACCCGTTCCAGTAGGCAGGAAGTTGGATTGTCATGTTCCATGATATTGCAGAATTTTTCCAGCGTGCCTATTCCATAAAACAGAATGAACGACTCTTGTTCGGACTGATACAATAATTTGTTTGTTGTTTCTGTAGCGATAATGAAAGGCCACGTTACAAAAGTGTATCTGTTATTGCATTCTTCTTACGCAAGGTTGAAGCAGAATGGTGCCAGCTGTTTCCATAGAATCAGTAGTAGAGGAGGAACCAAAAAGTTCCACTGTATATAGCGAGTGTAATTTTTGCATCTTTCATTCAGTAAAGAAACAGCGATTCTGGTCGCAAAAGGAAAAGTTATGGCGTATGGGCGGCACTTCAATTACAGTTGCAGGAGGACCTGCAAGATGCTTTCAAACGGCAGACGTTCGTTTCCTCACGGCACGCTTGAGGTGTTCACTCAGAAGCGAAGTCAGTTGAGAAGGCGCTGCGCACGGGGCCCGGTTACGCGCTCTTGCATAGACCTTTTCACTTAAGGCGTTCAAGGGCACCGCAATAGTCTTCTCTGGGCTGTTGTTAGCGTGCGTGACCCCCAATAAATGCACTGCCGAGGCTTTGACGTTCGCTTTCATACTCTTGTGCAACAGCCAAGGAGAAAACCCTCCTCTCCGTAAAAAGGTCCAATTGGAGCGTCCTTCAAATTGTTAAGTTCGGAGCACCTACTCGCCAGTCCGGCGTCAGTGATGTCGTTGACACGCCCAATGCGTATGCTCGCGTCTCGTGCTACATGCTCGCGTCACGATCCAGCTGTTGGAAGCAGGTGCCAGGATAACACACGCGGCATTGCCTATGCGCGGGACAAGTGGCAGCGTTGGAAAAAGCCACAGAGGGTGGCTGTGAGAAAGCCACAGAAAAGCTTGAAAAGCTGGAAAAAGCCACAGAAAAAGCCACAGAAGCTAGCGAATAAGACGGGATGTGAGACGAGCCCACGGGTGGCAGAGCGATGTTATGGGATAAAGATCAATAGGCTTTAATGCGATGATGGTCGCGCGATGCGCCAGGGTGTCGCTGCAGAGCCACGCTGGTTTCAGGCGTCTGCCAAGGCGAGTCACTAGCCTCTTTACTACTGCGAGTTGAGTATTAGCTTAGTTTGTTTTCCTGCTTTTATATTTCAGCCCGCATGTATTGTTCACCGCCAGTCTGCGAGCATTGTTCGTTTCAGGCTTTTGGGCCCCTTGCATGTGTGCGAGCCATGTTGTGACGGCCGGGAAGAATTGGTGAGATTCTTTCGAGTCGTAAATTCAAAGTAGTTCCTGTTCTCAGCGTTGCTGCCTCGTGTCGTTCGAAGGGCTTGGGCCCCCATCTGGCACCCGACGTGGTTTTAACATGTAACTTTCCTTCTTTTAGTTTCTTCCAAAGTGGGTTTCTCAAGCAGTCTTCTTTCTTTTCATGGGTGTTCACTTCCCTACCGCGGAAACCGTAGGCATAAGGAACCCGTCCAGTCAATCCATCTTAATCGTGATATGTGCTGCGAATACTCCAATGCTTTTGCGTTCCGCTAGAATTACAGCTACTGAAGGTAAAAACACAACAGACAATGTCCAATATAATGCTCGACAAGACGAAAGACGACGCGTCCGCGCCAGAAACATCTGATACCGTCGACCAGCTGACCGCGTCGCTGGAATGCCAGGCTACACCAGCGAACAGTTTTACTTTGCCGCTGGCCGTGCCTGCATACGAAGGACACGCGGACGAGAAACCGATCGCAGACTTTTCGCAAAAGGTACAAGATTATCGCGACGCGCAAGTCCTCACAAATGGCACTCTTCTGCTACGCGTTCTGCCCGTCGCCCTTTCTGGGTCTCCCATACGTTGGCGTCGCCGCCAGCTTTTGTAAAGTTGGCCCCACTTTGAGCAACTATATGACCTTTTCGATTTTCCTTCCCTCGAATAAGTCGTTTGCATGAAAGATGCACTTCACGGCCGTACACAAGCTGAGGATGTAAATATTCAAGAATACATAAAATCCTCACAGTAGCTTTACGGCCTCGCCGCTGTGGTCTAGTGGCTGAGGTACTTGGTTGCTGACCCGCAGGTTGCGGGATCACATCTCAGCTGCAGCAGCTGCATTTTCGATGTAGGCGAGAATTCTGTAGAACTGTGTGCTCATATTTGGGAGCACGTTAAAAATCCCACGTGGTCGAAATTTCAGGAGCCCTTCACTACAACATCTCTCATAATCATATGGTGGTTTTGGGACGTTAAACTCTTCATGTAAAAGCACAGGAGCTTCATGACAGTGTGGAGCCTTTGGCATCTGAAACGGAAAGAGTTACTCGAGCAGTCAAATCTGCGTTTTCAGGTGTACTTAAGGGGTCGTTCATTGCCTCCATTCGACGTTCTCGCCAAAGCAGCGGTTGATATTCAGGCCACAATGTTGGCGGAGCTTACATATCAGCCACCGCCCCCGCCCAAATGTACTCTCGCGCACGTACAAGATTTGAGCATGACATGGTCAGTCAACACTCCAATGGCCTCACCAAGGGCTCTAGACCCATTCAGCCACCACAATCGGCCTGCTCCAGCCGCCTTCCCGCCAATGACCGAGGAACGTAGGACACCCATATAGGGCGTCTTGACTCAAGGCCAGCCCATTGCGGCTGTCGCCCATTATAGTGCTGAAAGAACAAGCTGGGACCCTTCAGTATGCTTCCAGTGTGGAGGTCGGGGCCGTTACAATAACCAGTGCCCAAGCAGACCACGTTATGGTCGCCGGGAAACGACTGGGCCTGGTGATGGTGAGCGCATGCCAATCGCCGGCCAACATTGTACCGCCCAACGAGGTCCTTTACGCAAATCGCAGAACACCTACCGCGGATTCTCCCTGCGCTACATGTAGTCTTCAGGAGCAGCCACCTGGTGCGCCGCAGAGTCTTCGATGCCTAGTGTTGGTCGGCACAACATCCAACCGCCAGGAAGCAAAGCTGCGGGAAACCTCCGACAAAGCAACGTATGCCGAAAGAGAGAAAGTTGGATTTCATCCCGCTCGGACACCTACCAGAGTAACCAGCAAACAACGCTCCTGTACTCTACTAAGGGATACGCAGTGCTCTACTATGGGAGAGAATTAAGATTTCCCAGTATCATCGCCACCTCCGGAGAAGAAGCACATAAAATATTGTTACGGTGCATCATCGACAAGAGCAAGCGTGGCACTTAGCGAAGATGAAGAAGACGCCTGTGCGTTAGGCGCTTGCACGAGAGGCAACTCAGACATCTTGTTCGGCTGCCGATTCTCGGTGGACGCTGTCCTGTAAGCCAAGACCTCACTCCGTCACATTTGGTGGAGGTGCTGGGCAACCGCCTCGCAACGGAACTTCGCAGCGGCCGACGTTTGAATGGTCATTCCACAACGATGACGGAGAGTACGGCGTCTGCATCTGCTCCTGGTGTTCCTGCGGCCGGAGATGATGCGGTAACTACATCTCCTTCTGCGACCACAACCTTTGTGCTCGAACCCCCGCGGGATCCTGGCACGTTCAGCGGTTCCGGCGATCCAGATGAAGTTGACGTTGAAGATTGGCTGGCAGAGTACGAACGTGTGAGTACTCGATACCGATGGGGCCCGACTCTTATGCTGGCAAACCTGTTATTCTATCTTAGGGGAACCGCCAAATCGTGGTATGAGAACCATGAAACAGAACTTGTGAGTTGGGCAGTGTGCAGGGAGAAAATGCTAGACCTGTTCGGAAAGCCGATTGGAAGAAAAATGGCCGCGAACAAAATGCTCGCGTCTCGGGCGCAGACCTCGACCGAGTCTTACGTCTCCTATATAGAAGATGTGTTGTCGTTGTGTCGCAAAGCCAATGCCGATATGCCGGAGGCTGACAAGGTCGGGCATATTCTTAAGGGGATTGCGGATGACGCATTCAACCTCCTCATCTGCAAACATTTTTCTACAGTGGACGCCATTGTAAAAGAATGTCGGCCACTGGTGCTCTTCAGCTTGAACTGCCGCAGTTTGCCGATTTTCCAGCAGACTATTCTCCCCGTTTACGCTCTCGTCACCACGTTCGCTTGCCTCCGCAAGCTGCTACATATGTCACTTTGTCGTGCTCACGTCATGTGCCCGACGGTGACTACCTCGTCACTCCTATAGTCGACGTACTGATGGCCCGAGACGTCGCCCTTGCTCACACTGTTGTCGCCGTCGCTAATGATACAGTGGTTATACCACTACTCAACGTGAGTCTCTTGACTTAAGTTATTCCGCAAGACATGTCTTTGGCCTCCCTATCTCCACTTGACAGCTGCAACGTTACTGGTTTGGACACCGATACTACATCCCCCTGTCTTGGCCGCAATTACACTCTGCCTGCAGATGACAATTAACAAGATGATTGCTCCCGACCTCACTGCAGTGCAAGTTGCCAGCCTCCGTAGTCTGCTGACATCATATAGAGACGTTTTCGACTTTGACCACCGCCCTCTCAGCCAAACAACTGCAGTGACTCACCGGATCAACACTGGTAATGCCAGTCCTATACGGCGGCGTCCATATCGCGTATCTCACAAGGAACGCCAAGTAATTCAAAATGAAGTGGATAAAATGATTACTAAAGGCGTAATAGAACCCTCATCCAGCCCCTGGGCCTCGCCAGTTGTGCTCGTTCAGAAGAAAGATGGCAGCTGGCGTGGACTATCGCCATTTAAACAAAGTGACCCACAAAGATGTCTACCCTTTGCCTCGGATTGATGACGCCCTCGATTGCCTCCATGGTGCCCAATACTTTTCGTCTATCGACCTTCGATCCGGCGATTGGCAAATTTCCGTCGACCCCATGGATCGTGAAAAACCCGCTTTCGTTACGCCCGACGGCCTCTACCAGTTCAAAGTCATGCCGTTTGGACTGTGTAATGCGCCGGCAACTTTCGAGCGCATGATGGACTCCCTTCTCCGAGGATATAAGTGGTCCATCTGCTTATGTTATTTAGACGATGTCATCGTCTTTTCACCCACCTTTTACAGCCATATAACACGTCTGTCAGCCGTTCTGGATGTTTTTCGAAGAGCTGCTCTCCAGCTCAATTCTGCAAAATGCCATTTCGGACGTCGCCAAATCACCATACTCGGCCACCTTGTCAGTGCCGATGGTGTTCAACCAGATCCCGAAAAGGTGCGAGCCTTACAACAATTTACTGAACCACGCTCAACCAAGAACGTCCGAAGTTTTGTAGGGCTATGTTCCTATTTTCGTCGATTTGTCCGCAACTTCGCCGACATCGCTTGACCGCTTACTGATCTCTTAAAGAAGGACGTTCCCTTCGCATGGGGTATAGAGCAAGCGGACGCCTTTTCGGCTCTTATCCATCTGCTGACTACGCCACCAATACTAGCCCATTTCGACCCAGCATCACCTACAGAGCTTCGGACCGATGCCAGTGGCCATGGAATTGGAGCGGTCCTTGGCAAACGACAGCACGGGAAGGACCCGCGTGATTGCTTACGCCAGTCGTCTTCTTTCACCTGCCGAACGGAAGTTCTCCATCACTGAGCGTGAATGCCTAGCTTTAGTGTGGGCCGTGGCGAAATTCAGGCCTTACCTGTATGGCCGAACTTTTTCCGTTGTTACGGCACCATCACGCTCTTTGCTGGCTGTCATCGCTAAAGGACCCATCTGGACGTCTTGGTCGCTGGGCGCTCCGTCTGCAAGAATACTCATTCGTGGTCCACTACAAGTCGGGACGCCTCCACACAGACGCAAACTGTTTGTCACGTTATCCGGTTGAAACGCCCGACTTGACAGACCTTGATTCAGACCCCTGCGTTCTCTCCATCCACGCTTTGGGTGATATCTCCACCGAACAACGACGTGACCCGTCGTTACTCTCCATTATCGAGCGTCTGACCTCTGCTCCAACAGACCCTTCCGTTCGCCTGTTCGAATTGCACGACAACATTCTGTACCGTCGCAGCTTCAACGCTGATGGCCCGGAATTACTACTCGTGCTTCCCCATCACCTGCGTACCAGCGTTCTCGAACAACTACATGACGTACCTACAGCCAGTCACCTAGGCGTCTCTCGTACCTACGATCGTGTGCGACGTCGCTTTTCTGGCCCGGACTGTATCGTTCTGTGGTTCGCTACGTCACTGCTTGCGACCGCTGCCAACGCCGCAAGCGCCCCTCTGTGCTACCGTTTGGCCTCCTACAGCCCATTGACATACCGACGGAACCATTCTTCCGTGTTGGCCTTGACCTGTTGGGCCCGTTTCCTACGTCCACCTCCGGAAATAAACGGGTTGCAGTCGCCACAGCCTACGCCACACGCTTCGCCATCACTAAAGCACTGCCGACAAGCTGTTCCACTGACGTCGCTGACTTTCTCTTGTATGAAGTCATTCTTCATCACGGTGCTCCGCGGCAGCTGCTTACTGATCGAGGAAGGTACTTTCTTTCACGTGTTGTGGATGACATTCTCCGCGCCTGCTCCACTGAGCACAAGCTTACCACCGCTTATCATCCACAGACAAATGGATTGACCGAGCGTCTGAACCGAACGCTGACGCAGATGCTGTCAATGTACGTTTCGCCAGATCACCGTGACAGGGACAAAGCACTCCCCTTTGTCACGTTCGCGTACAATTCTTCACGGCACGACACAGCTAGTTATTCGCCGTTTTATTTGCTATTTGGCCGACATCCAGCATTACCATTTGACACGCTCCTTCCTTCGGCTGCCCCCTTGTCTACTGAGTACGCCAGCGATGTCGTTTCTCGAGCCCATGCAGCCCGTCAGCTTGCCCGTGATCGGCTGCACTTGTCGCAAGCGCAGTAAAAAGACCGCTATGACAGTCGCCACCAAAGCGTGCACTTCTCGCCGGGGTCTCTGGTACTTCTCTGGACACTAAACCGCCAAGTCGGCTTATCAGAGAAGCTACTATCACACTACCATGGCCCCTACAAAGTGTTACGACAACTTAGTGACGTGAGCTACGAGATCGCACCCTTAAACAATGCCTTTTCGACGACCTCACTCCACACAGCCGTTGTACACGTTTCCAGACTGAAACCGTATCACCCTCCTCGTTCGTCGCCGCCGTACTAAGCGCCGTGACGAAGCTTCCGCCGCAGGGGAGTGATGTTACGGTGCATCATCGACAAGACCAAGCGTGGCACTTAGCGAAGATGAAGAAGACGCCTGTGCGTTAGGCGCTTGCACGAGAGGCAACTCAGACATCTTGTTCGGCTGCCGATTCTCGGTGGACGCTGTCCTGTAAGCCAAGACCTCGCTCCGTCACAATATGTGTAAAAAAGGTCTTAGTGATTCAGAGTACTTGATAGTCCACTATGAAAGATACTAAAGCCACACAATAGTCCTCACTCTTCATGAGGCCGTGGCATTTCTCCTCATTGCAAAGCGAATTTCAAAGTTGGCCTACCTTTTCAAAAAAACAAACCAGGGAGTCGAGTAACAAACAGTCCCAGAAAACGTGTGCAACTTCAAAGCTTACTACGAGTGCCCACTACACGTGTACACACATTCCCCACTATCGTCAGCATTACTGCCCTATACATATGCGTTGTTTGTCAATCATGATGCGGTATTTTTTTATCGCAGAACATCCCACAGCACATTCAGTGCAAACTAGTCTACGACACAGCACAAGGCTAACACCCGTCATGGAACGCCGACACACGCCGCTGCGCGCACGTTCTGTACTGTGTAACATGCGGGACAAGGGCAGGTCATGAAGTGAGATGTGATGTGCGGGCAGGCTTTGTTCACTGTAAAGGCGCGTTTACACTAGAGACACACGACACTGCCATTACTCCGACGAAAACAAGAGGCAGATGCAAACCATCGGCCGACTAGTCTACCGCCGATGAAGTCGCCAGACCCCATGGCCACACTAGGCCGACGACGACGAGACAGCATTTCATCGTAGTGTAACATGATGAGAGACCGAAAACACCAGCACAACGCATCCGCAACCTGTCGTCGGCGTGTCTTCGGGAGATCGGCGGCTGAGCGAAAATTTGCCACATGTCTTTGCTTTAAACAACGCCCCGCCGCATTGGTCTAGTGGCTAAGGTACTCGGCTGCCAACCCACAGATCGCGGGATTGAATCCCGGTGGCAGCGGCTGCATTTTCGATGGAGGTGAAAATGCTGTAGGCCCGTGTGCTCAGAATTGGGTGCACCTTAAAGAACCCCAGGTGATCAAAATTTCTGGAGCCCTCCACTACAGCGTCTCTCATGATCATATGGCGTTTTTTGGGAGGTTAAATCCTACAAATCAATCAAATCTTTGCTTCAAACGACCACGAAGGGGGCAATCTGGGGAGAGTCAACAATGTCCTCTGCGAGGCTTCTACGGTGTTTTAATAGGCAGCTCGAGCACCCAACAGAAGTATTTTCTTCGCTTCCTTGTCGTGCCCAACCTTCCCGTCCCACGTTACCATGGGTTATTGCGGGGGTTGTGCCGCTTAGCGGTAGAGGGGCAATGGCAGAGCAAGAGCATGAAAAGGAGGTGCAGGTGTGGAATTTTAGTCGATGTCGCTGCGTGTGCCCCCGATGTCCCTACAGAATTGACCAACGAAAGACTGTAAGCACGACAAGGAGCGGGCGAGGTCTTCAAGAGACAACCGGTGGGCTGTTTGTGTCTTTGCAGTGTACATATATAGGCCGATGACAAGAGAAAAGACACTTCTAACGACAGCCCGAAGACCAAAACCGATGTGGTATCTCTATAGTGTAAACGCGCCTTAACCGTCACGACAATGACATGCGACGAATTTTCGTTTGTTGGTGTACCCGACGAACTGCGTCGGGTACGCCAACTCTTTTCTGTTCATGTGGTGTTCATTATTGTTTTTAGTCGTCTCTGTGCTGCGATTCTTGTATGTGTCGGGGAGTACGGGTGTTGGCACGACGGGCACTTATCTGCAGCCCGCAGGTGGGAAGCAGGTACCATGATAACGCACGTCGCATAACTCATGCGCGTGACGCGTGGCAGCGTTGGAAAAAGCTATAGGGGGCGAGGGAGAAAGACACAGCTGACAGGAAGGGAGGTGAGACGAGCCCGGGTGCTTTTTGGCGGCAGGGCGATGAACGCGATTACGGTGACGCAAGGCTCCCGCCAGGGTTTTCCCTCCGCGAGTGCTGCCGAGCAGAGGCCATGCTGGTTTCGGGCGTCCGCTAAGGCGAGTCGCTAGCTTGTCTTCTCCTGCGCGTTACGTAAGTTTCGTTCGCCTTCCTGCGGTTATGTTCCGCGCCGTATGTTCCGTTAACCGCCAGTATGCGGGGATCGTTCATTTCAGACTTTTGGTCCCCTAGCATGCGTTTGTGCCATCCTGAAAGGCTTGTTGAGATTCTTTTGAGTCGTGAATTAAAAGCGGTTCCGGTTCCCAGCGTTTCAGGCTCGAGTCGTGCGAATAGTGGCTCACTGACTCCTCTGAGCGGAAGCGGGAGGCCTCACAGCGAAGCTGCTGGGCCAATCGACCCTTGTATTTTGTATGACAAAGCTATCATCATCATCATAAACTGGTATGTGCTACAAAAATAGGCTATATCACACCACAGTTAGCGCAACATATCTCTGTGAAGCAGCTCGGGTCTACCCATGCTCAGCCATGGAAAGCCCGAAGATATCGCACTGCCGAAGAAGACACCATGACCCGAGAAACACTCGAGACTTGCCACTAGATCTGGAGTATAGGGCCAGAATATTGGAACAAAAGTAACTGTGGTGGCAACATGATCCTGAATACAGGGAGCGCAAACGCGTGGAAAATGCTGGTCACGTGTGTTCCCTGAGGAAAGATCAAGCCTACTGAGAAGTGGAGCCACGCCGTGCATCTTGCGTTGGTGCCGACGCGATGTTCCAGCGTAAATTTCTTGTGTTCAAATTAGAACATTTTTGTCAAGTCGGTGATGGTGTTTGGTTCAATACAAAGCTTTCACCCTTAGTACTGTGCGATCAATCAAAGAAGCGCGTTCATAACTTGCGTGTGCTGCAGGAGCTCTTACCATATGGTATACGACCGAGCTGGAAGATGTGTGGCCACGTAGTACTTATCCCGAAACTTACGTTTCAACTTGTCACACTAATACTGTAATACTCATATCGTCACGCGAACACTCTAATACTGAATACTGTAAATAAATAAGTAAAATAAACAAGTGCTACGTAAGTGGGGGTGTGCTATGAAACTAGCACACCCCCACCCATATGCAAGACCCTGCATACGGCTAGCCCTCATATATCCCCCCTCCTTCCGCTGCTCAAGCGCCTAATGTCGATGCTTTTTATTGGAGGCTTTCGTTCATTCGGCCTGCAATGTGCGAAAGGTGCATTGCAGTGACATCGTCTCTCTTGGGCTTAATGCAGACCATACATACATCGCTCAGACGGCATGGGGAATTTTCACTCACATATCCTAGTGTTCCTATGATTGCTACCTATGAGTGAGTGTTCCTATGATTGCTACCGCAATGAATAAAATGGGTCCCTCACCTCCTTCATCGGTGACGTCTACTCGAACGAGCGTTTGAAGTGGCATAGGCGCTCCATTTGTGGAAGCCTGAGTTCCGGGCTCCATGGACAACGCTTCAACTCGCGCAGCGGCCGCGTTAGTGTGCCCGGTTCCACCACGGCCAACGACTGCTCGTTGGGCAGCTGAAGTGGGCGACTTTCTTAGGGGATCCAATCCCACCCTCACCTTCGGCACTGGTACGGGGGTCTGTTGAGGTCAGATAAAACGACACTACATACTGCGAAAAACTAAAAGCTCACAAACAACGAGAATCTCATCAAAGTCATACTTAAGTATACGCACAAGGGACCACATGCATGCATTCAAGGCTCGCTATACCTTCGGAGAGAGAGAGAGAGAGAGAAACAACTTTACTTTGTACCTTCGGAGTATTCATGCTCTGCTTCCTCGACCACATTTGGTACCACTGGCTGAACCGGCGCGTAGCTGAAAGACTTCTTTCCTCGGCCTTCTTTGGTTCCCTAGGTGCTGCAGCGATGCTTGCTTGCCACATCTGTAAAACGGCGTCGTTCTCGTCACAGTCATTGGTTAATTTTATATCCGCTACGAGTAAGCAGCTTCAGATAGAACCCGTTTGGTTATAGTTGTATATCTTCAGTGTTTTCTTACATAATTTTAAACATGCATACACTGCCCTCAGACACTTGTATGTTCCTCATAACCAATTGAGCTTTTTCAGCCGTGAATTTGAATAACTATAATGGAAAGGACTCTTATTTTAGTTATTTCTACAGGATTCTTCGAATGGAAACGATTCCCTACGTGACATATAACCCTTCTGCCTACAAACTATAAGTTTCCGAGGCATCTCACTGTCTTGAAGAACAGTCGCGTTTCTCACACTCAGAAAACGGAGCTATACAAAGCTACTTAGAATTGTTCTTTCACTATATATATATATATATATATATATATATATATATATATATATATATATATATATATATATATATATATATATTCTTATTGAACTTCTAATTTTAACGGTTCCATCAGCGCGCTTTGCCAAAACGGGACGCTCTTGTTAATGGGCCACACTCATAATATCCTTATACAACTTCATCAAGACAATGCAGACATTTGGGAAAGTGTGGTTTTCTGCGTCAAATAGCCAGGAAAACCATGCTTCTCATCTGAAAAATTATTTGTGATATCCCGCAAAATAGAAGAGGGGTTATGAAAAGGGTTTCCACCCCCACTTCTGCAGCCCACAGTTACGGTGAAGAAAGGGACAATAGACAACTACTTGTTTTGACACGAAGGCACAATGAAATCTGTACGAATTTCTCAGGAAGACAAGCTCCTTAGTTCCTAAAAAATTTGACATAGTCCGAATATCAAACTCGAGACTAATGTTGAAGCCTGGCGGTTCGGGCTAGTTGGTATGGCACGACGATAGTCATAGCGCGAGAACAGAACAACGGCCTTCTTCTTGCTTCTTCTTGTCCTACCTTGCTTCTTGTCCCTTTGTCGTCGTTTCGTTCTCGCGCTATAGCAATAGTCGAGGCTAACGCCTTTTCATGTGGTCACTGTACCAGATAAGACAACCAGGAAGCCAGCAATTGGGAGAGTGAGGGTGAATTCATCGACAACTCGAATCACGTGCACACAAGTAATGCAAATAAGTTTAGCAGAGACACGCAAGATGATGGAAAGGCTAAGAAAGAAAAAAAAAACAACCCGTCTGCGCCTTGCGAGTATCCGCACATCTCATTTGCATTACAGTTATGGTGAAATTCACAGATATATTTCGGGCAATCTATGTGTTGAAGCGCAACCAAAGACCAAAAACGCTTTTTTTCAAAAAAAATCGATGATTTTTTTGTAGATGTCATTACAACTGCAGGTATCAAGCACCGAGCTTTAAAACACACACCTACCTGCGGAGCAGGGGTAGGAGTGTGCGACGTGCCGTCAGGCTTCTGCATCGACAACACAACCTGCGTAAGCCTTTCGAAAAGGACCTGATCCCCCGTGGCCGCCACAGAACGCATCGAGCTCGTCTCCTGCAACGAACCCTGCACAGGGCTTCCTCGAAAGCCGCCCTTCGGCGGCACAACCACTTCCTGGGCACAGTCCATGTCCTCCTTGAATATGGCGTACAGTATGCGGTGCATCATGTACAGCAGCGCAACGGACGTGACGACGCCAGAGAAGAGCGACGCACACACGAAGCAGCACAGGCACAGAAGGGTGAAAAGCCTACCGCGATGCAACCCAAAGCACTGGGATACGTTCAGCGCCAGGTGCAGGGACAAGTCGCTCCAGTGATCGACGACCACCACTAGACAAAGCATCATGGCAAGGGCCAGGGCGTCGACCTGCGAGGTGGCGTTGGAATTCACCTCCATTGTGATTGAACCACGGTCGCTGCAACATCATTGCGAACTGCTTCAGGACACTGTGACGTACAATAAACAAGGCAGGGAAGCGATAAAAAAAAGCGCAGATATTTTTGGTGCCTAGTGTAAACGCACATTCGTGAGAATTTCGCATTTTGATTACGCACAGAATGCTAAAATCAGTCGCATATTAGATAGAAAGTTGCACCATTCATAATGTGGAACTAACACTTGCTGACTTTACGTTGGAAAGCTTTCCGCCCCGTGACGAAGCGATAGTTGTCAAATCGAGAGCGCGATGCCTTTCCCGTCGATCGCAGTGCGTTCGTTTCTTCTCTTTGCTAAACATATATGGATATACAACTAATTTATCGGCCTAAGTAATTGTTATATATTTAGTGGCACGAGACTGCTACACTGTTCTTCATTAGGTCTGACTGTGTCGTGCGCTTCATTCAGTGCATTACATATATTCATTGCGTTTTTAGGGGTGGTGGAGCTCCTTACGCTGTAGCTCAGTTTCATCCTCCGTAGTAGCCACCCCTTACTTCTCACAATATTCACTAGATGGCGCTGCGCTGTTACGAGTGCGTGATCACTACATGGCGCGTGGACGTGTGTTGCGTGTGGTTTAGTTTGATAGATGAAGACAGACAGACAGACAGACAGAACAGACAGACAGACAGACAGGCAGGCAGACAGACAGACAGACAGACAGAAGACAGACAGACAAGACAGACAGGACAGACCAGACAGACAGACAGGAAGACAGACAGACGACAGAGCAGAACAGACAGACAGACATACGACAGACAGACAGACAGACAGACAGAAGACAGACAGACAGACAGACAGACAGACCAGCACAGGACAGACGACAGACAGACAGACAGACAGACAGACAGACAGACAGACAGACAGACCGACAGGACAGACGAGACAGACAGACAGACAGACAGACAGACAGACAGACAGACAACAGACAGAGACAGACAGACAGACAGACAGACAGACAGACAGACAGACAGACAGACAGGACAGACAGACAGACAGACAGGACAGACAGACAGACAGAAAGACAGAATTACCTATACGACAGGACAGACAGACAGCCAGACAGACAGACAGAACAGGACAGACAGACAGACAGACAGACGACAGGACAGACAGACAGACAGAAAGACAGACAGACAAGACAGACAGACAGACAGGACAGACAGACAGACAGACAGACAGACAGACAGACAGACAGACAGACAGACAGGACAGACGACAGACAGACAGACAGACAGACAGACAGACAGTTAAGTCGAGAGCCCGCGAAGCTTGGCCCATTCATCAACATGATGCGTGTATATGCCGTGAATTTTTTAGCAGAAAGAGAGGCTTCGCCGCTTTCCAAGCAGCCTTACCCGCTCATTTGTGGTGCCAGCGTGCTTTCCCCCGCGTCTAAGAAAACTTTTAGTTGAAGTATTTCCTGGTGGAGGAATAAAAAGCTACCTCAACATGCGTCCATTTCATCGAGCCCTCTACAGCTCTTTTGTGGCTCGGTATATGTTAGATTTTGTACGACATGGCACACAGTTGCATGGTGACTGTCAATAACCGGTTCGTGGCATGACCTGCATGGCGTAGAGAGGATTACTAGGTTTCGTTGAATTGCTCAAATTTGGGCTACATTTTAGGGCCATTGGCGGCAGGAAAAAAGCCTTTTGGCTACTTGGCTATATTTCGGCTACCTTGTTTTCTATACTTGAACCAAATTATAAGTATTTTGCGGCGTCATAAAGATGGCTTTCACTTATGCAGTAAACATGGTGGTGTGTTTCTGCGACGAAAATTGAACATCCTGCTTGTATTACACATAAGAAAAATGCATTTGAGTGCATTGATGAACCTCAGGAGAAAAAAATGTGGCACTGTTGCTTCATTTTGCAGTCAACCAGTCCCCTTGCTGTACACGACTTCAAATAGTAATTGTACGAAGAAGACAATCGAAAGTGCTTCGCATCAAGGAAGCTCTGCAGTCATCTACATTGGAAATAGGATATCGGTGCGTTGCCTCAATTATTTCTTAGAAATATGCATGGACTGCAACTCGGCAAGAATGATGACACGTACTTCGTCATCAAGGGAGGAACGATTGCGAACGCAACGACTACAGTTAACTTATCAGTAACAGCAACTGCAATTTTCAGCACACTTACGCAGCATTAATCTTTGATGCCGTAAGAGAGTTATTTCTAGTGCTATTTTTAAAAGTCGCACAATACCTTCGGAGAATGCGTCATTCTTGCATTAGCGCAAAAAACTGAGGGGAATAATTTACGCTTTATGTGGCTGCGCTGATTTTCTAGGTGCATGCTACAGTCGTATGTTACGAAAAGTAAAAACACCACGCTGACGTCACGGTTGCCATCCATGGGTTCACTGTTTAAACTGTAGGCTACCGAAAAAAAGCAGATCTTCGCGCATTCTATGTACCAATTTCCCCATGCGAGACATAATGAATACTTACGGAGAGGTATTGATGGGCAATCTGCTCCGGTTTCATGAGTCCCATGAGCGGCACGGTGATCATGTGCACGAGTGCTGCGCCCGGCTTGGGAAGAGAGTTGAAGGCCCACAGCAACAGTGGAAGAAGCAGGCAGTAAACGCACCCTCCATACTGCAAATTACAGGTTAGTGTCAACGTGAAATCCGCGGACATCCAGAAAGCAAGCAGAAGTAGAACGTTAAGATGCCGAGAAATCTCACTACGAAATTTTAATGCTCGTTATTAGATGTGAAGCAGCTCTTTGACTAGCCTGTGTAACGCTGTCCCGTACGCCCGCACCGATCCCCTTACCGCAGGCGTTGGAGTGGTGCCAAGTAGGCCAAATAGGCCAAGTCGCAGCTGCGCATTGAAGTCACTCTTTCCCTCACCCGCAGTAGCTGCTGGCCCCTCCAACCGCTCGCAACGCACTTCTCTCTCGCTTCATCCTCTTCACCCCCCGCAACGCTCGACCACACGTCGAGTAGAAACACTAGACGAATTTAGTTGCACGTCCGCAGCAGCCATATGCACACAGCCTGCCAGCCATTCGCAGTAAAAGGCTGCGTCCGTACGGCTGCTGCGGACGCGCAACTAAATCTCTACTTTTCGGCTCGTTTATCTGTGATGAAACTTACTCGAAACACAACCCGCCTCCCGTGTCTTTGCGTTTGAAAGAAATGTTTACTCGAGTAAACGCTACATCGAGTTTTGCTTCGAATCGTTCTTCGAGCACCAACGTTGATGCCCGTTTCAACAGGGTCGACGCCTTGCGCAGCGCTGCTGCTTCGCATCTCATCAGGGTTCCCTTCAGGGAGATGGTACAGAATTTTAGGGCGCGAAGCTCCTTAAGCCGTGGGTCGTGCGTCCCCGATATATGTAGTAGTAGGTAGCCAACCTCGTTTAGTGCTTGGAATGTCCGATGGATGGTGGTAGATGTATATGATGAATGTATGATGAAAAGATTCGAGATGGCGGTACTTGGAGTGTTCGTAGAACAGACAGACAGACAAACACACAGACGGACAGACAGACAGACAGACAGACAGACAGACAGACAGACAGACAGACAGAGACAGACAGACAGACAGACAGACAGACAGACAGACAGACAGACAGACAGACAGACAGACAGACAGACAGACAGACAGACAGACAGACAAACAGGGAGACAGACAGGCAGACCGACCGACTGACAGACAGACCGAGAGACAGGACAGACAGACATACAGACAGACAGACAGACAGACCAGACAGACACAGACAGACTGAGGGAGGGAGGGACGCGGACAGTAGGATGGACGATTCGGGGTTTACCGATAAACCCCTCCAAAGCTTCGCCCTATTCATCATAATTCACTTCCTGGATATGCTGTGACTTTTTGAAATAGGCCCGTATGAACTACAGTAGGTAATCATTCGGGACGCACTTCTCTCTCTTTTAATGTTTCACACGAACGCCACGCCAATATTGACGCTAAATCAACGCTCATTCGGCTGCCACTTGCCGCGCTGCCTTTACGAGAAGAGTGCGGTATTTTGGGTTGCAATATTGATTGCCTGCCGACGGCCGTGCGGCCCTGTTTTGCGGCACGTGTCCTTACTATAGGACACGGTGTAAGGTACGAACACTTTTGTATTTTAGCACCGTACGTGCTATAGGAGCAAGAGCGGAATGTCCGGTAACCAACACAATGTGTGATAGTCACGTGACCCTAACAGGAATGTCACGTAAGACATAATTGGTAGCGCGGCACGTTGCTGTCGAATTTGATCCTGGCAGTAATGATGCTAGCAAAATAGCGAAAACCGTGAAGCGGTTTGACGCAAAGCACTGCCCCCCCCCCCTCTGAGTCCACAGGGCGACGTGAGCCGATCTCTGAAAGTGGCAAAATAGCGATATTTTAAGCGATGACAGGCAGAGCCTTGTCTTTGAAATTTTGGCGGTGATATGACGTCACGCTCGACGTTCCTGTTTAGGCCGCATGGTTCCCCATGCGCGACAGCGACCGGAATTGTGTGCTCTTTAGGGTGGGGAAATAAGCTACCCTGTGCCATACCTTTGTTCCAAGGAAGAGCAGGGGCAACAAGTAAAGTGGCATGAGGATCCCCAGGTGCGACAGGACTGCGGCATTCCTGGCGCTCATCAGCCGTATCGCTGTACGACGGTAGCGTGTACCCTGACGACTCAGCAGGACCCGGCAGACCCGCAGCTGCAGTCATAAGGTGGACACTACGCTTTCGTAAGCGCTTCCCTAAATGCGTCTAACGTAAATTGCCATAGTATAACATATATTCGAGCGGAATCCCTTACCTTCCTGCCTGCTCGCAGAACCTCTCGTGTCCGCATCAGACATTGGCTGAGCTTAGCGACCAAGCGGCGTCGAGGGGCCAACAGGCTGAACAACCACGGTGCGCAATAAGCAAGCAGGCGTCGGAAAGAAATGCAATGGAGGCCCAGGATGCGTAGCGCGTATCACGTGCATATGTTCGTCTTCTTTTGAACGTGACGCAGTGGCGTGCGCGCTGTGCTATATATTGTCACCAGTGAAGCACGGGTTCGGGAAGTTATTTTATTGTTTTTGTTATATAATCGTACACGTCCATCTGTATCAATGAGAGAAATTCATCTAATTTTCTTTCCACCTTAGAGGCATTTTTCCAGCGAAAGCTATTATGAGATCACAACAAAAGTGAAGTGCCGTAGTTTTCCGCCACCGGTGTCCGTAACCGATGTCACTAGAAATAAGAAAAGACATTCAGGATGTGTCTAAGGTACTCGGCTGCTGACCCGGATGTCGCGGGATCGAATACCGGCTGTGGCGGCTGCAATTTTAATGGAGGCGAAAATGCTGTAGGCCCGTATGCTCGGGTTCGGGTGCACGTTGAAGAGCCCGAGGTGGTCAAAATTCGCGGAGTACTCACTACGGCGTTTCTCATAATTATATAGTGGTTTTGGGACGTTAAACCCTACATATCAATCAATCAAGCAACAGGGCTCGAACCTGGTTTCTCTCCGTAGGCAGCCGAATATTAAACCACAGAGCCATGCTGGTGCTTTTTTTATTTATTTATAGCCGGTCTTAGGCAATGCACTGGCCATACTTGTCTTCAAAAGCACATACATCTTTGGATAACACACAAAACATGCGATGTTGTCCACCTAAAGTTCCTTCAAGGATGCTAGAGGCTCTATCCTCGGCAGCCATTGGGGTACACACTCCTCCACTTTCATGTTTTCAAAGAAGGCCGACATACTTTGTTCATAGTAAATACGCGCTGTCTTAGCCTCCGGCTCACGAAAGTAGCCAACCATCTTAGCTCGCCTGATACAGCAGAGGCCGCTCATCAATTATTATAACATGTAAAACTCCATCTTCGCTATTTTTATTGTTTGTAGCAGGACGCCCTAGAAATATACTCCTTGCTGCAGCAGTGCCAACTTCCGGTAAGGTATTTCCCAACCTTAGTTGGCATAGAGCACGTAAAAAAATGGTCACTGGCATCACGAAAAAAAATCTGTTGATGATTTTACCACCTGCCACTTACGTTCGTCATACCAACGCTTCTTTCAATGGCAGGAAAAACTCGCGCTCATCAACGGGAGCCGCCAGTCCGCCTTATTTCAGGCATTGGTCGTGATGCGACGCCACATAGGGTAGGGTTGCTTGCGTCACATGTGCGTCCGAGTGCTTTCCCACGGAGATGCGATAGACGTGTTTCCCTCTGCAATATCATACGTTGGTCAGAACTGATCCTTCGTGCTCTTTTTTTTTGGAACTCGAAGCTATGCCGCTGCCGTATTACATCACATTTAACGTCAGCATCACATTTAACGGAAGCGTCACTGCGATGCCCGTCGCAGTGACGCTTCCTTATCGGTTGGCTGCATATAGCGCCAAAAACGGCTACACGCTATCTCAAAACACGTATCATTTACAGAGCCAGCGTGACCACTAACACTAGGGAGTTTTAGAATAGCGCATCGCGAGCCCTCTCGGTGAGGTCGCTGCCACTGCGCATGCGTCGTAACGCCAGTCGGCGTTCGCCTTGGCGGACCGCACGCAAAAAATCCGAAATAGCGTGCGGTAATGGCAGCCAGCATGTGGCACACAAGCACTGGTTTCGAGGCTACGGTGTCGCTGCGATCGTGCGTTGCGGATCACAGCAGGGCAAACGCTATTCTAAAACTCATATGGCACCCCGCAGCGCTTGCAAACCGTATTCTGAAACTCCCTACTTTAAACACGAGGAACGTAAGATGCCGGACCTCATACGCAACTGAACAAAAAATGACAGCATATCCACGGGGTGAATGATGGAGAGTGGGCGAAGCATCCGTCCGTCCTTTCGGTCTTGCTTCCGTCCGGCCATGTGTCCGTCTGCGTGACCGTCTATGCGTCCATCCGCCCGTCCGTGCGTGCGTCTGTTCGAGCGTCCATCCCTACGTTCTTCCATGCGTGCATCCGTCCGTACAACCATCCATTCGTCCATCCATGCATCTGTCTGTGTGTCGGTTCGTCCATCTAGTCAACACTCCAAGTACCACCATATCGCATCTTTTCAGCATATATTCTGCATATAGAAGCACCGCTATCCTGCGGACATTCTGAGGACTAAACGAGAGGTGGCACACGCACACTTTCTTACGGCTTGCGCTTCGTGTCTAATTCCCACCTTTAACCAACTCGAGTACATGGTATATACTAGTTCACTGTATTCTTGGCATTGCGGCCCAACGCTCGTTAAACCTTTATAAAACCAAGGAGGTTACGCCCGGTGAGTATAACGTAGCAACCCTTTATTGTCAGATAGGGCTCAATGTACATGCCATTGGCTGCTAATCGGGAATGAGAGACAGGCGAATTTGACTTTTAGTTAACGCGCACGCTGCGAGTTCTTTATTGTTCAACAACGCACAGGAGAAATCTCCCACTGGCACCACCTTGCAAGTAAAAGCGTAAGACATGTTACGCACTACTACGAGAGACGAACCGGTGCCGCTTTAAGGAGCTTCGCCCCTAAAAAATATTCATTATGATTTCCGCCATGAGGCACCACATGAAGGGTTCTCTCCCCCATGACGGCAAAGCTCATGTGAAGGCTAGGCGATCGGCGAGAGGAAAAAAGGGCTAGAGGAGAAAGAGGTGTATAACTGGATCGGGTGTATCAGGCTGGTAATGAAAAAAAAAGTCACAGCTTTGCCGCAAAGGCGAAGCAATGAACGCGATATAGTAACACATTGGGTGGTTACGCGCAGAATGACAAGCAGATAGAAACGTGCTCCGCGTTTCTCACGCACAAATGACGTGCGAAACCTCCTCATAGGTACAGATGCACGCAAATAATCGTCTCAGTCGTTATTTCGCGGTTTCTGAAAAGCGCGCGCTTTTCGCAAAAAAGAGACTGCAATAGTTTCAGTGACATTTGTGCGCCCGGTAACTACAACAGAATTGTTTCAGGTAAAGCTCGAGGCCAGGCAAGGCATACGATCCTCCCCTCCTCCCACCGCGAAATAATGGTGCGCGAGGGAGTGCTGCTCCCCTCCTCTAAACGGAGCAAAGTACGCTTAAGCGCGCACCGGCGCGTGATGTCGTGCTGCGCGCTCATTGCGCCGAAAACACCGATCTTCCCGAGATGCCCGTCAGCAGCAGTAAGTGGTAGATGTAAATAGCGTGCTTTTGAACGCTGAAGTACGTGCTCTTCGGTGGCTCAGTGGTTAACGTTTTGCACTCACGATTCAGAGGACCGAATTTAGATTACGCGCGCCGGAGTATTTCTCAGGGTTCTTTTTCTTTCTTTCGTTTTCATTTATGTAGAAATGTATACATATATATTGAGTGACGCCGGCGGAAAAATCCAGCCGAGAGTGTACATATAGATGCTATCGCAATAAAAAAAACAGGTGTGGCCACAAAGACACGTTACGTAATTGTAAATTTGGTGTACATCAGGCTAGCAAAACGGCTGTGAGCGTGCCTAAGCGTTGCATGAAAGGATGTGCACATGACATTTTATGATTTCTATAATACCACTTCCCATTTATCTTCGTCACACCATTAAGCCACGCAATACCAAATTCGCTGTATATCAAGCTAGTGAAACGGCCGTCAACGCACCATGATCATGACATGTAAATCTCCGGTTATGCATGAGACAAGTCTTAATTTTCATATTCACGTCTGTACATTGTGCTGGTCATGCAAAACTGTCTCATCATACCAATTTTTGGACATATCAAAGAATGCAAAAGGCCGCAGGGGAACCACGGCCATTACGTGTGCCCCTAACTTGAGCTTTTCCGACTCAGCTAGTTGCGCACTGCACCAGTGCACAACATCTCTTGTGTTCAAGACCAGCACCGTTCACCGAAAGAAATAACGAGGATGGCTGGGAAGAAACATAGATAGACGGTGACGGGCGATGTAACATGAAAACACCAGAAAAAAAGAAAAAACAGCGCCCAACCTGGAGCTCGAACCCACGACTTTGAGATCAAGAGTTTCATGCTCTCTAGACTGAGCTAGGGGGGCTTTTTTCAATTCTGATTGCTGGTCTCAGACAATGTACACAAACACATGTTACAATATATGCAAATACATTTTTTAACTTACGCAAAACAACAAAAATAATGCCGTCAGTCCCACTTGGGCTGGTGTCGTCTACTTAAAATTCCTTCAAGGCTGCCAGAGGTTCCAACCTTGTCAGCCATTCTGGCACGCACTCCCGTACTTTCGCCATCTTAATGAAAGCAGACATGCTTTGCCTGAAACAAATCCTTGCTGGAATAGCATACGGGTCATAGTGGTGTACAGCCGTTCATGCACGCCATATAGAGTTAAGGCCGGTCAACATTACCAGATCAAATGAGATTCCTTCATCATTCTTCACAGTCAGATACCTGATGCCATGTGCATCAAGTGAGAACTCCTTCTTTAATGTTCTTTGGAAGACGTTCCATAAGTAAACCCCTTCCCAACAGTGTAGAAAAATATGATCTATTGTTTCGGGCTTCTTGAATATCAGGCAGTGTGATCCCCATGGTGTGTAACAGCCCCGCTCCTCTGTGAATGTCTTTACTGATAGCGTTTCTGTGTGTAGCTTAAAAAATTGTTTTCATTCCTGTAGGTACCTGCGTTTTTTTCACTCGCTTCAGTACATTTTTTCCTAGTCTTCCACTGTATACGGCCCTGTACAATGGCACTGAAAAAACAACGTCACATAAATCTCTGCACAGTTGTTTTTTTTAGCACTATATGGATAATCAAAGGTAAAACGAACAAGAAACGTACGCTATATACTACTTATTTGAGATATCCACGCTATGTCCCCGGCATGGAATTATCAGTGGTGATGATGAGATATGATAGGGCATTGCATAACCTCAGTTGGCATACCGTACGCAGAAAAGTATCACGGACGTCCCGGAAGAACAAGAATCTACTTACGACTTGTCTAACAAACAGGTGTGCTAAACCGAGACTACCGTCTTTACGCATCGGATCAAATTGGTCCGGCTGCACCTTCCCCATTCCTAGCCCTATAATAAGACTGCGAACACTCTGTGCAGCCTTTGCACATTGATCCTCAAGCAATGCAGCACCTGCATCACATACCACAGCTTCGTGATAACAAACATGTTGCACACAGTAGCTTTAGCAAAAACAGAAAGGTTCATGCCTTTCCACCTGTCTGTCCTTTCATTAATTCTCTTGTTTGATGCGACCAACACTCATCGCTGCCTTTATAACTTTCAAGGTTAACACCAAAATACCTAGTCGGTGTTTCCATCCAGCACACATTCGTAAAATAGGCCGGTTTCAAAAGCCATCTTCCATGCCACAACCCGAGGGATTTTCCCTGTTTACTCGGCTACCTGAGACGTTACGAAAATGCTTGACAACGCTTATCGTTTCCCCACTCTTTTTTTTAATTCGGTGATATGTAGGATTTAACATCCCGATATCATCATATGATCAAGAGAGACGCCGTAGTGGAGGGCTCCAGAAATTTCGACCACTGAGGGTTCTTGAACGTGCGCCCAAATCTGAGCCTACGGGCCTACAACCTTTCCGCCTCCATCGGAAATGCAGACGCCGCAGCTGGGATTCGATCCCGTGACCTGCGGGTCAGCAGCCGAGTACCTTAGCCACTAGACCACCACGGCGGGGCCACACTTTTTTTTTGTTAGTACAACATGCCGCAATGTCATCTGCATATGCCAGCAGCTTGACTTCTGCTGCCGCCAAACTGAAACCACGTATTTTGCCGTTTTCATTGATTGCCAAACACAACGCTTGAATATTAATGCAAAACAAAAGAGGACTGAGGGAAGCCTTGACGCACAGAACACGTTACGTGAATGGGGGCCCACAAAGACTTATTGACAATTAAACATGTTGTGCAGTTCTGTTACGCCAAGGCCACTCCCTGCCTGATGATGGAAACAACATTAACATGATCTAAGATTACATACGAAATATCATGCGCAACGCAATCAAATGCTTTCTCCAGATCGAGCTGCAGTTGAGCACAGCAACGCCACGTAACGCTTCGTCATAGCACTCTAGCACGCTTCACATCCTGTGAATATTAGTGGTAATAGTTCTACCTTTGATCCCACATGTTTGGTGTTCTGCCACTATTTCTTTGATGACACCCTGAAGCCTCACTGCAAGAACTTTCAAAAAAGTTTTGTAATTGACATTGGTCAGCGATATGGGTCTATATGATGTCACTAGTTTGAGCTTTTCAGCATCGTCAGATTTAGGAATGAATGTTGTATGCACCTTTCCAAAAGAAGGCGGCATAGTTTTCCATTTGTACATCTCATTGAACAGGTCTATCAACAAAGGGGTCAGTTCGGTCTTAAACATTTTATACCAGGCAGTGGTTAGCCCGTCGGGTCCCAGCGATTTTTCAAGGTTCAAATGTTCAATGGTGTGCTCAACTTCACCTCCGGTAATTTCCCTTCAAACAGCTTCCTCGTGTCGTCATTGAGCCGAGGCATGCGCTGAAAAAAAATGTTCTTTAAACCTATCTACATTCGCTTGTAGCGCTGAAAAGAGTGTCTGATAATGATAAAAAACGCGCGCTCTATGGTTTCATTGTCGCTCGTGAGTGTGCTATTGCAATAAACCATGTAGATGTGATTACGCTGCCCCTGCGCTTTTTCCAGACCTGGCGCTCTTTGTGTGGGCGTCTCCACCGCTACTAGTTTTTTGGCACGAGCACGAACCCATGCACATTTGTAACGCTACTTGTCATATTGTTCAAGTATTTCTTTTGTACTGCGCACCTCGTCTTTACAGGGTTGGGCTCTGTGCTTTCGAGGGCTATCAGCTGCTGCAGTGTTTTATTCTGATTTCTTCCTTTTAACTGTGCTTCGAATTTTAGCGAGCTCAATCTGCCCAGCGCTTTCCTTTTTACTTTCTGTTTTAAACATTCCCATGTCTCTGCCACAGTGACTGTTTCTTCGTTAAGCATTTCATTATTAGCTCTGTGCACTACTTCTACAAATCGCTCATCACTCAGCAATGACGCGTCCAGTTTCCATAGCTCCAATTTCAAGGTATTTCGTGGTTACTGCATACCTATGCGGCACGTAACCAAGCAATGATTTGAAGAAGATACTGGCACTTCCGAGAAGCCATGACACATTGGCATAATGTCTAGCGATAAGTACACGCGGTCTAACCGCGCATGGCTAGTGTCTTGAAATCGCGTGTACATGACTTCTCGGTTCACTTCGACGCATTCCTACACGTCGTCCATGTCATGGTCGCTAATTAATTTAATTAACACATCACTGCTTTGGTCACGAATGCCAGTACTATTGACTCTATCACGAGCATTTAAAACACAATTGAAATCTCCCAACAAAATAATCCCGCTTGTCGCACTTAGTCCACTGAGACAGGTCCGAAAAGAATTGGATACCCAATTTGGTGCGTATATGCATATTACTCGGAATTCTACGTGGTTAAATTTAAAATCACAATAAACAACTCTTCCTGACTGACGTAAAAATACGCTTTACAAAATAAGGTTCTGCAATTTCTTTACAAAAAAGGACACACCTTGCGGACGTTCCTATGGCGTTGATAACGACTACAAATTGTCTCTCAGTGAAAATGCGCATCATGCTCCCGGTCTCCCCCTCTCCGTCAACCTTAGTTTCCTGGACGGCTAGGACGTCTTTGTCTTGGTCAGTGACCAACCGTAAGAGCCGACTTTGCGTACGCCTAGCCGTCGACCCTCTGACCTTAAGCGTAGTTATGCTAACTGACATGGTCCGTCCTAGGGTAACACATATACGCTGAAGGAGTAGGCCCAGAGAATGGTGCTTACCTTTCACGACCAGGCATCGGCTAGCCGCCTCAAGGACCATCCTGCTTTCCAGCGTTCTTTTCGTTTGCCTGGGCCGGAAGTCTCTGCTCCGAATGAATGTTCAGTTTGGGCTTCAAACGCCACCGCCTTCCTTGAGGAGTCTTCGCAAGCTGCTCCTCGGTTTGACCGTCGACGTCTCGCACACGCTTTAGCGTGGCACAAAAGTCACAATACGAAACGCCCATGTCTTCTACTAAAATACCAAGAGAGTTCTTGACAAAAATAATACACCTCGATGATGCTCCCACCGCATGGCTCACCCACGCATTGTATACCGCAATGAAAATTCTGATACCAAGCTATATCAGTCGCGTCCTCAGTACTAACTTTAGTCTCCTGGACCGCGAGCAAGTCAAGGTCTCGTTTTTTTTGCATGAAGCGTTTCAATTTTTACAGTTTGCGGCGCGCTCCTACACCACGTACATTAAGCGTACCAATGCGTAAAGACGCAGTGAAACTTCCTATACCCTCCATGGAACGCGATATTCGCTCGCAGCGCCGGACGAACGCCTGGTGTTTGGGGGCGGTACGAAAACATGGCGGCGCATTGCAGACATGCACTGGGGGACGCCATCTTGATGAGGACTGAGGATCCGAGTGGCGAGGGGGGGTTTTAGCGCCGAATTCAATTGGGATGCACCAGCAAGCCAAATTGAGCGAGTGGAAGGTATTCAGATGGCGATCAGACGACCTTCTTTCTGTTGCGCAACCCGCCACATGATGAAAACTGCCATCATTGCGTTCTGATTGATGGTCTGCCCATCCACCTATTTGTGCACTACTTATTCTAAGTAAGACGTTGTTTTTGTTTACGTGTACACATAAATTAGACAAGAACAAAGAGCAGAGTTTGTTTGAATGTTTTATTGCCTAAACGTACGGTTTAAGCAGTACAAATACAACTTGAATGTTTTACGTTTTTGGTCGCATACAAAAGTGGACCGCACATGCCAGCATGCTAATAACCTAGTATCAATCCAGTGCACATTGCCGCACATACGTATATACAACGACAAAAGAAAAACAGTAATAACTATACACAAGTTCACAGCACGTATCCCGATATAAAATCATCCTATGAGTGGGACAAGATAATACGGCACACCGCACACTTAGGATGAAAGAGGAAATGATACAAAAACCATAAGGTACCGGAGTTAGACATTGCTACATTTTCTATTCAGCATCAGGTTTCTTTATAAAAGCTTAAGCAAAAATTTACAAAATACTGAAGCCACTATAGAGTGTTCTCATAAAATGACAAGAAGGGTTTATGCTTTCTTCAGAGTAACATACCTATATGGCTTAATAAAAAAACAAAAACAAAATACAAGCAGATAAATAGTACACACACATGTCCGCTTCAGAGGCAGAAAATGGTGACCTCAGCTATAGAAGTAGCGGTGACTCAAAAATATAGAAGTAGCGCCTACTTTTGCGCATATGTGTGTCTTTTGGTCGTCCGTGTTCTCTGAGCGCTCACTTTTTCAAGACCTCAAATATGCAAACAGAATCCTAAAAGTTACAAAAACTTCCGCATTTTTCGTGCAGTAGCAGATTTCCTGGTGCGTTGTTTAGCCAAGGAGATGTTCACGAAGCGAATATGCCACAACAGGCGAATCCTTGCAAAGAGGTGCACAAAGGCTTTCTTGCATTCTTCAGAGCAGAATTTTTGCCTTCCCATACAACTGTGCAAAATGCCTGCCAAAACTTCACTCACATTAGGCAGGTGCGCCACAACACCGGTATATTCCAAAAAAGCAAGCTTCCGTGGCCTTAATATCCTGAAAGCAATCGTCAGAAGGCATTGTTACATTGCCAAATAAATCTGAGGAGATGTTGCTTGCCTTAAACATAGCAAAATACTGGTGTGATGCACAAAGCTGGCGGTTGGCATTCTTCAAAAGGGTGTTGCACACACAGTGTGGAGGCCTATGCAACAATAAATGCTGTACGAGATATCCCCCAACATAGTAGAGAACGTTATCCTCTACTATATCATGGCTAACGGGCTGTTCCTCATCAGGAAGCATATCGACTGTTGGCGCTGCATCACAAGTAGTAGGAAGCGAATGAGGTGGCTCTGACATTTGTGCCAACACAGTGCTGCGATCCTGTTCACAGTTTCCTTCTTTAAAAAGGGCAACCAGTCTGCCAACAGAAATGTGTTTCAGACCTGATGTGAACTGAAGCACATTTGGGTTGTCATTGCAGCCATGCTTTAACCTAAGAAGCCCGAAAAGGTTCTCCAGGGGGTTCTGCTGTAGCCAGCGAGTCAAGAGAACACGAAAATCAAAATCTTGGAAGAGGTCGTCCCAGAGGAGAAGGATAGCCTTTAAGGTGACCTTCCATGCCTCAACTGTGTGTGGTTGCCGAGGCCCGTCAAATTTCCACCTTTCAACCCACGACAGGCACTCCCGCAAAAAGGCTAGGTGTTCGGACCCTTCCTAAATTGCATAACGTAACTTGTCGCTGGCTTTTTTTACAGAAGAGCTATTCAGACAGTCGAATAAATTATCTATCTTCTCGAGAAAATCAGCTGTTGGTTTGGCGGATGCCGGCAACACGCCAAGAGCAATGAATACATCAATGGCCACTGAGACCGATTCGCTCATCACCTGGCTGGCATATTTAACTTTCATGTTATTGAAAGGCTTCCGGTAAATGTGGTTGTCGGTTAGTTTCTTCACCAATTTGAGTTTGAGAGGATGCGAGCTTTCGTATAGTTGCGTAATGAAAGACCAATCCACAATTCCTTGCCCGATATGGAGCTTGTGAGGTGCACGGAGATTATTCCTTGTGTATTTAAGTAAGTGCGGTGTGTCATATAGGAAATAAATCTTGCGGCCTTCAAGCACAAAAAACGGCTTTTCAGGCGTCACACCTAGCTTACTTGCCAAAGTGATGTTGCCTCCCCCCTGGTTGCAGATGAGCGCCTTCACAAACAACCGGGCTCCCTGCAGCTGCTTGATTAATGTTATGATGAGATGAAGAGTATCTGCGGGCGTTTTGGTCCTTGATACTGTGTAAGCAACAGGCTGAATCCACGTTTTTGAAATGCCTGCCACAAGTATCAGGAGCGCTGAATTTGCCACGGCTGGTGTTCTTTGCCTACCGTCATCGGAGAATCCCATCACAATGTTATGCTTTGCATCATACTGCAGATGTTCCTTCAAGGACATTTCGTCAAATATTAATGTGCACGCACGATCTGTTAAATGCCAATTTCGGGTAGCTTCTTCGAGGGCTTCAATAGCGGTTGGAATAACTCCGGAAGTCATCAGAATATTTGATAACGACTGCTTTAGCGACCTCACAGTTGGCATGTCAAGCAGTCTTGACAGATGTCTGTATGCTTTCGGACCATGAAAGTATAAGTTTAAAGCGAACTGGCGGTGCTCGGGCGACCACCTCCGTCCTCTACGTTTCACGCCATTATTTTAACTTGAGTCTCAAGCAATCTAAAGAATGTCTTGTGGACGTAGGGCCTGATAGCATTCAAAGCCTCGGACTGGGAAAGCTTTTTAACCTTTCTCTTGCCAATTCTTGACAGTGCCTTCCGAAGCCTTGAATTTATCTTCTCCAGGTTCTTCATTTTTCTGGCTGTCCGGGGCGAGCACCTTGAAGGCTTGTGTTGTCGACCCGCTGGATTGGAACCTGAAAGATTGAGAAAAAAGCTCATTTATACTGTGTTTTTGTGAAAGCTGACCATGATCTTTAAACCTAGTAAAAGTTCTAGCGGCTTTCAGAATTGAAGTGATTACTTCCATGAGTAATCAGTTGGTCATATTTAGTTCTCCATCCTTCACTTATTAAAACTTGGGGCATTGGGAACAGGCCTCTGATAAGCCCACTGCTCGGCATTGAGCCTACTAATGGCATGTATAAGCATCGTGGGCAACATGAAGCGTCAACTAATTTTTCCTAATCATTAGCATACTCCTTGTTAAGAAACACTATTGGTTATACGTTTAAAATGGTATGTTTAGGAAAAAAAACAACGAATTCATAGTCTTCTTTAAAAAACACTAATTCCTCTTATAACAATAATAATAATATCTGGGGTTTAATGTTCCAAAACCACGATATGATTATGAGGGACGCCGTAGTGGAGGGCTCCGGAAATTTCAACCACCTGGGGTTCTTTAACGTGCACCTAAATCTAAGCACACGGGCCTCAAACATTTTCGCCTCCATCGAAAATGCAGCCGCTGCGGCCGGGATTCGATCCCGCGACCTGCGGGTCAGCAGTCGAGCGCCATAACTACTAGACCACCGCGGCGGGGCACTAATCCCTCTTAGGAGGCAACAAACAAGCAAGAAAGGGATCGGACAAGCACTCGTCTCGTCCTGCCTTTCGGTATACATCGCTCTGGTTCTCGTCCCCTAGCAATGAACTAGCTCGCCCAGCTGACACCCTAGTGCACTTTAGGATCTGTTAAGTGGTACGTGACATTAAAACGATAGCTGAAGGGCAATAATTTATCTGGAATAGTTTTAAAGAGCTTAGAAAGCAATACAATTTGCGTACATGAGGGCTCAGTCTGTTGAACTTCTTCATCGGCGCTGTGAGCAGGCATTGAAGTGGTATTCGCGGGCCGAGGAGAGCCTGTGAAGAGAAATTGACGGAGCACAGATTTCAGCGTGACATACTTACAGCTGGTATTAGGCGTCACATTAAATATTTGCAATTACAATCACTCAGGGCGTTTTCTCACTATTAATTGGTCTCCTCGCGTATTATGCCTCAGTACGAGTAATAAAAAAGTGTAAACACACAAAAAGAGAACGCTACGTGTCACTCACTAAATATATGGGTGTCCCAACTATCCTTAACCAATATTTTAAAAATCTTAATGCGGTGTGCCTAGAACAGGTTAACATCGTGGTGCCCGTGATGACCTAGCGCGTAACCGAATTCTTGCCAATTACACTTATTTGGCCCACTGAAAATAAAAGTAATTTTGTAATAATAAAGCTAATAAAAATAAAGTACCTTTTGGATTCTTAATTTTAAAAGCGACTTTGAACTAGGGTGTCGTAGAATATATATATATTTATAAAAGGCCAGTTCTGTAGCTCCCACTGTCAGAGCTATCGCGCAATTGTTTTAACAGCGACACCAAGTTGGCCGCTACTCACTCGCCATGTGCGAAATAGCTGATAACGCGCATGGAGTACTCTCTCAAGTTATGAGGTCATTTTCGCCTTTTCCTGTGAAACGCTATGCCACGGGTAAAATAGCAGAGACAACTGAATCAGAATCGAGGAGGTTACATGTAGAGCGTTCTGAGTGAGACGTTTGCTCTAAATTTAACGATTGTGAAGCTGGCAAATTTTTTACTTAGCTAGTTATATCTACCAGCAAAATTATGCCGGTGAATCCATGGATGCTGTGTACACCATGCGTTGGTATTGTTGGTGTAATCTGCGCGAGCATCTTAAAAATACTGAGTCATGATAACTCGGACAGGTACACATATTGAGTATTAAGACATTTCTGTAAATAGATGTAGAGGCATGAAAGTTTGTGCTGTTGTATGATCACTTTACAGTATTCCCACCTGGACTTTCGACGTGTGTCTGCCCATCGCCAAAGATGGAAACTGTTGGCACAGCACATCTTAGCAGCCTTGTCTGTCCAGCGTCTGCGTAGTCACTGCTTGTGAAATGGGCAGAGCACAGGCGGTAGCTGCTGTAGACCTGACGAGGTGGTAAATGAGCCAGGTCCTGCCGTCTCGCATACTGAAGCCAAGCGCGAGATCTGGAAAATAAATGTGTGCGTGTGCAGTATTTGGGTTAGAATGGATTTATTTCTGTTTTCAGGCGTAGATGGATAGCTTTGAGTGAAAACTGGCATCTTTATTCGAAGTAAGCGTTGTTTGATACATTTCTCATCTTCCTTTCTTAATTGAAGTTTTGTAACCAAGACGACTTGTGATAGCAATCCTGAAAGCAAACTTCAAAATAAAATCTGTCTTTATTATTAAGAGACGCGGATACATGCTTCTACTTGCGCGATAGTAATGTTTGGTGGCAACGACCCCAGCTTTCCTCCTAATTCAAAATATATTTTTGCAGAAAATAGCAATCATCCCACACCAAAATCTCTAAACAACTATTCGTACATATATACCCTCGCGCACTGCGTATTCCTCGGGTATTTCTCGCGCCCTGCTGCAAATCTTTCATAAAAACCTTATTAAAACCGGTAATAAATTAGTAGAACACGTAAGTTTACATTGTCCAATTATTTATGGGCTTTTAGCTGCAATTGCATTCTTGTAAATATATCGTAATTGTACTTAAGGCTGAAACTGAAAACATGCAGTTTTCAGTTTCAGCCTTAGGTACATTATAAATTATTACTTTATAAATTTATTGCTAAATTCCTCTGCAATATGCCGTGGATTTACGTGAGGCCAAAATGACAACACACAATTGAAACGCAATAATGCAATAACATCCGTCTAAACTCGCAAGTGTAATAATTTATGTACTCAGTACTTAATTAACATAGTACTAACAACACATGCTATGAACGTATATGGACCCTCCCTTATAGCCAAAAGATTATGGGAATCGCC
This sequence comes from Rhipicephalus annulatus, assembly GCA_013436015.1. Classification (NCBI taxonomy): domain Eukaryota; kingdom Metazoa; phylum Arthropoda; class Arachnida; order Ixodida; family Ixodidae; genus Rhipicephalus; species Rhipicephalus annulatus. Next base: position 38,268 of record WOVY01012559.1, on the reverse strand, counting down.
TTCCTCCAGTTATGGACATAAATAGGCTGATAATATTCAAGAATAATAATAACGCATGCAACGAGAACAGACTGAACGCAGGCAATCAAAAGGTAATAAAAAGAGTGCGGATAAGCTTACACTGTTCTATTAGTTACTGTATATGCTGCTACAAATACATTTGTGACATGCCTTGCATTGCCTTGAGCCAAAGTGCAACATCGAAATGCAATGCACGATCGAAACGCATTAAATTGAAAACGCAAGTATAAACAATCGTGCGTAGCAAATGTATTCGCTGGAATAATTTCCAGATGCTCTTCCGTGCATGTCATGTATAATTGAAGCCGAAAAGCAGACAATCAGAATGTAATGAATAAATAATGTACGTGTAGCTCAATTAAACTACACAGCTACTGCAGCAACCGCATCCTGATATGCCGTGCAAGCGTAGAAAGACAAAACGAGCAGCATGCAGATCGTACCTTTCGTCCGCCGGGATCCGAAAGAATTTTATGCCGGTGTGTCGTGAAGAATTCCGACACCACTCAGCGCAGCACGATTTGTGATGACGGCGAGAATCCATGGATCCGTCTGTTTGGCTGAATCTTGCATGGGTTTTGCTAAAACAAACTTTACAGCGGTAAAAGCGGCCTTTGGGACACCGCAAGCCGTAGCATACATGGGCGCGCGAAAAGAAACGCCCCTTTTTCGCTGTGAGAGATAGGACGACTGCGCAGCGCAGTTCCTGTTTTCCACTTCGGGTGGCGCTCTTATTTTCGCAATCTCGAACTGCAACCTTTAGGTTCACTTGTGTAGTAAAAACTCCGGAGTTAATGAGTAACCTAGTAATAACTATAAAATAGAACAAGAACGTTCATTTAGGTAGTACAGCCCCCAAACGTTAGGATTGCTGCGGTCATGGGACAGAAAAACCGCGAAGTTTCAGTCATGCTAGCCATGTTGATGAAAAGGATGAAACTACAATACTGCGCTTACCATGTCGCGTATACCGTGCAATGGGAAAACAGGGGTCTTGCGCGCCTCGATCCTGTCCACGAACCGGCGACGATGATGCTGACCAGGTTTCTAGGGCATATTTTTTACCCTTAGCGCCCGTAACGCGATGCCACAGACGCTCCAGGCGTTTCAGGTTGCATTCCATGCTTTCCACTCGGGTAAGCTTGCCGCGTTTCGCCGTTGCTTCCGAATACTTTGCGCTGCCTTCTGGTGTACCGATTTCGCCACTCGTACGTATGTCTTCCTCGATCGTTTTTTGAATGTCCCGCTGGCCGCCTGTTTCGGCCAACTCCTCTGCTCCCTTCATGGAGTCCTTGCCGTCTTGCGTTGCCGCGTCGGCCGTCTCTTCTCCAGTTGCCCGAACCGTTGCGTCGTGCCCCATGGCGTTGCTGCCAGGGCAAACTTCTCAGCCTCCTCGGCGTCCATTAGATTCTCCTGGGCGCTGTCTGTTGACAGCGTGGTCTCCGTTACTCTGGCATACCTCCTGATGCAAGCTTGACTTACATGTCTAAACGCTTGGCACCGCACACTGACAAGTTAAAGTTGGGTTGCTCACATTGCCCCGTTTCAAGGTCGCCGTTAGGGGCACACAGAAAATAGACGCCCCACGTATCCCGGCCGCAATCCACCGACAGATGCAGGGCACGAAACGCGCGCGCCGCGTTCCATTTTCATTGAGGCCATCTCAAGGTGTCACAGAACGAGCGCTAAAAACGGGCACGCCGCCAAATTCTTGCGATAACGCGCCGAAGAAACGCGGCGAGGTCAACAAAAAAAAAGAAAAGAAAAAACAAGCATCCAAGGCTCCCCGGGCGCGCGACGCCTCTCCTCTCGGAAGCGTGGCTTCGCCGATGAACCTCCTCACCCCACAGCGGCGGCCGGGCAAGCGCTAGAAATTTCCAGAAGGAAAGGGGCGTGTATGCCGGAGTGAGTCATCTGTCGGGGACGGCCCCCCGTACACTCTCGCGCCTCTCCCCAGCCTCCGCTGCGCATCGCGCCGACGAAATGAGGAGAACCGTCTGGAATGTCGCGCGCAAGGTATTTAACCGAGCAGCCGAGATGAGAGCAGGAGGAGACGGAAGATAGCGCCAAAGCGCGTAGGGATTCCGCCGTGTAGCCGGCGAAGGTTTTGGTCCGTAGGGACGAAGCTGGAGATGAAGAGGATTTCCACCTGAGGGGTGAAGGCTCGAGCTACGGGCAAGAGCGTGTGTTTACCGCTATCGAGCGAAGACGCGTGGCAACAGCTGCGTGTGTGTAGCCGACGTGTTTCCGGCGAAGAAGTTTGAAGCTTGGAGAGTGGCCTATTGAAGACGCGAGGTTTCCTGGAAGAGAAACTTCGAGGGCGCGGAACGACAACAACGCTGGACTTTGAGTGAGTGATTCTCGGAAGAGTATCATCTAGACTTTGGTTCCAAGAACTTTGGACTGAATAGGTTTTCTATCTCTTTAGTCTAAGTGTCTTGGTTGTTCAATGCATGCGACTGCATTGTAGTGCGTATTGTTGTCCGTGTCCGTTGTTTCAAGTGTGGCTGATTGTATTGTGTGGTACGTTGATTGATTGGTTTGATTGGTGACATATTGTATGCAACTATTGTGGAGTGTGCATTTTTGTGTATTGTTTTCGATCTGCCATTATTGAGAATATAATTTGTTTGTTTATCAACTCTCGGCTCTGACTTGTTCTTTGGGCCACAGCCGGCGTCCGCTGGCGCGCCAAAAAGGACCACTTCTAAATTGTCCACGCTTTCGTGGTGCGGTTCGGGGGGCCGATACTTCGGCTCTTGGAATTAGCCCGGCGATCACCTCCCTAATTAACGGGACCGGTGTGACAATTAATCTGGCGTCTGCGACAGGACCTTTTGGTGCACAGTGTGTCCAAAGTAGTGAGAAAGAGCGTCGAGTTGTTGATACTGCTATCGGAACGATTTTGTGGGTTGTTCAGTGTTCTCGTTAACGAGTGCAGGGGAGTGTTCCGATAGACTGATTTAGGCAGATACTTTTTGCACGCGGCAAGGTCTTATTTGTGAGATACAATGGATCTCGAAAAGTTAGTTGCTCTTGGTGAGAAGATGGGTCTTTCTGGCACCGAACTACGGAAGTGGGTCACCCAGAAGGAAAAAGAAAAAAAAGAGAGGGCCAAGGAAGAAAAAGCAGCTGAGTTGGAGAGAGAGAGGTTGGCAGCTGAAAGGGCGAGAGAAGGGGTGCACGTTAAAGAACCCCAGGTGGTCAAAATTTCCGGAGCCCTCCACTACGGCGTCTCTCATAATCATATGGTGGGTTTGGGACGTTAAACCCCACAAATCAATCATCAAGGGCGAGAGAAGAAAGAGAAGCGAGGGAGCGACAGCGGAAAGAAGAAAGAGAAGCGGAGATGGCTGAAAGGGAACGGCAGCGGCAGCACGAGATGGAACTCGAGCGGCTCCGTTTGCAACAGCGAAGTGAAACTCCCGTCCAAGCTAGAGTTGAGAGCAGCGAACGGGAAGATCACGGCTTCCGCTTGAACCCAAGCAAGCTGCTCGTAGCGTTTGATGAAAGGAAGGACGACCTAGACGCGTACCTCCACAGATTTGAGACGATTGCGAGGAGCCAGAATTGGCCAGAACAGCAATGGGCAACTGCTTTGAGTACTTGCTTGAGTGGTGAAGCGCTCAGTGTGTACGGTAGGCTGACGCCGACCGATGCAGCCAACTATGCCAAGGTGAAAGCTGCTTTGCTGAAGCGATTTAGATTTACTGTAGAAGGATTCCGGGACAGATTTCGGACAGGAAAGCCAGCTGATGGGGAGACGGCTACGCAGTATGCCGCCCGACTTTGCCATTATTTCGACAGATGGATTGAACTTTCAGGGACAGCACAGGAGTACGATGAGCTTAGAGAGCTCCTAATTAGAGAACAATTTCTTACTAGTTGCCATCCCAAGCCTGTCGCTGTACTTGAAAGAGAGGAGAGCTAAGTCACTTGAAGACATGCTTGAATTAGCTGATCAATTCTTGGAAGCGCAAGGTGGCACTAATTTGGCCAAAGTCAAGAAGGAGTGTCCCGAGGATTCGAAGAAATCGGCTCCCGAGGAAAAGAAGCGTGCACCGGAGAACATTCCGCGATGTTTTCTGTGTAACCGAGTGGGTCACCGTGCTAACCACTGCCGAACTAACTTCACGAGCCCCACGGTTGTAAAATGTTTCAAATGTGGTCAGACTGGGCACAAGGCAGACGCATGTCGTAACGGAACGAGTCAAACTCACCAGGTATCCTGTGCACAAGTGGCACCAAAAACCGTTGATGACGTCACCGATGGATTCGTAGAATTGAAAAATGGGGAGAAAATTCCTATTGTTGGTGCTGTAATGTCAAAACAGTCGACCGGTGTTACGAAGCGAATGCCAACGCTGCCTGGAAAGGTTGCAGGCAAGAAGATTACGGTTCTAGGAGACACCGGTAGCTCCACGGTTATCGTGCGGAGAAATTTGGTACGGGAAAGTGAGTGGACAGGCAGAACGAAACCGGTTTGCCTAATTGACCGTACGGTTCGGATGCTTCCCGAAGCCGAGATTGAGGTTGAAACCCCGTACTTCAGCGGGAAGGTTACAGCTCTATGCATGACGACCCCCCTGTACGACCGTGTCATCGGAAACATCGACGGGGCGCGAGGGCCGAATGATCCAGAATGTTTGGGAGAAGACCCGAAGATAGAGCCCTTGCCAACCCAGCGACCGCGAGATACAGTGGAGGAGCATCCCGTGACGGATCTCACTAGAGCCCAAGGTGAAGCCGCGGCGCAAGAGACAGCGAAGGAGAAGACGATCGTGTCGAATAAGTTCACGTGCTGGGCAGCTGAACGTACGTCGGCACGACCCCAACCGACCGACAGTGTAATGGTGACGGAGTTGGCCAGCCAGGCCCAGTGCCATTACATGAACAAGCTGGTAAATAAACCGACAGGACCCGTTGAACGTTATGACCCGTTAACGGTGTCAGAAGTGACAACGATGGCTGAGACGCCGCCTCAGATACCGTCGTTGGAAAGGGCTCGCCGAAAAAGAACGAGGAAAAACAAGAAGAGATCGAGCGAGCACCGCAAGAAAGGACGCAAGCGCAGCTCAAAGTACACAGGATAAGTGCTGAGGTCAAAGCAGAATGTGTTGGGCAGGGCTGAGTGCCATATGTTGTGTTAATGTTGTGTTATCCTGTGTCACAAGTGTCGAAGTGTTGTGCTGTGATGTGATGTATAGTATTGGACCATTGTTGTAATGAGAGAACTTTGTACATTTGTATTATTGGGAATGTGTGGTGCAGTGTTGTACTCATGTGCTTGTGGTTGCGTTTTCACGTGCTGTGTAATTGAATTACAATGTACAATTGTATTAAGTGATCTATTGAGAATGTGAAGTGTCATGAGCGACGGACTATGTTACAGTCTGTGAGAGTGTGTGGTGACTGTTCGCGCTCGTTGTGTGGTTTTGAATATTATGAGATAATATTCTTAAAGTGGGGGGCAGTGTCACAGAACGAGCGCTAAAAACGGGCGCGCCGCCAAATTCTTGCGATAACGCGCCGAAGAAACGCGGCGAGGTCAACAAAAAAAGAAAAGAAAAAACAAGCATCCAAGGCTCCCCGGGCGCGCGACACCTCTCCTCTCGGAAGCGTGGCTTCGCCGATGAACCTCCTCACCCCACAGCGGCGGCCGGGCAAGCGCTAGAAATTTCCAGAAGGAAAGGGGCGTGTGTGCCGGAGTGAGTCATCTGTCGGGGACGGCCCCCGTATAGTCTCGCGCCTCTCCCCAGCCTCCGCTGCGCATCGCGCCGACGAAATGAGGAGAACCGTCTGGAATGTCGCGCGCAAGGTATTTAACCGAGCAGCCGAGATGAGAGATCAGGAGGAGACGAAAGTTAGCGCCAGAGCGCGTAGGGATTCCGCCGTGTAGTCGGCGAAGGTTTTGGTCCGTAGGGACGAAGCCGGAGAAGAAGAGGATTTCCACCTGAGGGGTGAAGGCTCGAGCTACGGGCAAGAGCGTGTGTTTACCGCTATCGAGCGAAGACGCGTGGCAACAGCTGCGTGTGTGTAGCCGACGTGTTTCCGGCGAAGAAGTTTGAAGCTTGGAGAGTGGCCTATTGAAGACGCGAGGTTTCCTGGAAGAGAAACTTCGAGGGCGCGGAACGACAACAACGCTGGACTTTGAGTGAGTGATTCTCGGAAGAGTATCATCTAGACTTTGGTTCCAAGAACTTTGGACTGAATAGGTTTTCTATCTCTTTAGTCTAAGTGTCTTGGTTGTTCAATGCATGCGACTGCATTGTAGTGCGTATTGTTGTCCGTGTCCGTTGTTTCAAGTGTGGCTGATTGTATTGTGTAGTACGTTGATTGATTGGTTTGATTGGTGACATATTGTATGCAACTATTGTGGAGTGTGCATTTTTGTGTATTGTTTTCGATCTGCCATTATTGAGAATATATTTTGTTTGTTTATCAACTCTCGGCTCTGACTTGTTCTTTGGGCCACAGCCGGCGTCCGCTGGCGCGCCAAAAAGGACCACTTCTAAATTGTCCACGCTTTCATGGTGCGGTTCGGGGGGCCGATACTTCGGCTCTTGGAATTAGCCCGGCGATCACCTCCCTAATTAACGGGACCGGTGTGACACAAGGTCGCTTTTTAAATACGAAGCATTTCTCAACGAACTTCGGCGACTTTGACCAACACCACCTAGACGATTGACATCTATCTATCTAGCCGCCTACGACGTTTAGCTCTCCAGGCCGTTTCGATAATGGTATCGATACAAAACTTGGTATGGCATGACATGACTGCTTGAAAAATATGCTTGACTAGTCATAACATGAAAATCTTGATATGTTTGTCATGAATGTCACGATTTACATTTAATAGTCCTGCAGCTCATGCGGTGGTTTCGTTCACATGGCATGTTGCAAAACTGGCATGGTATGGCATAATCGCATGGCGAACACAAGTGACAGACCATAACATGAAAATCATGACATGCGTGTCATGTAACAACATAACTACATGCCATGCTCGTGATGCACTCGCGGGTGTTTCGCTAGCGTCACATATACCAAATTTGGTATTTTGGTACGTGAATGGATGACGAAGGTGTGATACTGGCGCAAACATGATAAACATGAGATGCGTGTCATTTAACAACATGACTATATGCTACGCTCATGATGCGCTCGCGGCCATTTCGCTAGCTTCACGTGTACCAAACTCGGCATTACGTGACGTGAACGGGCGGCATAGCTAAATGACACATCCAAACATGATAACCACGACATGCGTGTCATGTAACAACATGACTACATGCCATACTTATGATGCGCTCGCGGCCGTTTCGCTAGTTTCACAGATGCCAAATTTGGTATTACGGGGCTTCAATGAATGACGAAGGTATGTGACTGGTGCAGACATAATAATCATAAGATGCGTGTCATGGGAAAACATGACTACATGCCACAGTCAAGACGTCATTACATTTCGACGTGACGGGGGGCGCGCGCTCGCTGGCGTTCATTTCATCACGTCACGCCGGCGTTGCTACGCTAGGCGCCGGTCCTCACAGGCATGCGCCGCGCTGTGTTGCTTTGACGCATGCGCGTTTCAGCACGACTGGCGTCCCTCTGTCATGAAAAGAGGGAAACGCAGTGTTGTCTGGGTAAAGCCTTGTTCACACTGAAACATCCGCTTTCTACAGTGACCGAAATTCCCCTGCCGCCGAAACGCAGCGTAGATCCACGTGAAACAAAGCGAGGGCACACTTCCAACTCTTGCTCCGATGAACGCAGTGATGGCCGTGGTAAATCCCAACGGTCCAAAAAACCTCGACCCTCTTCTGGAGGGTCGAACAGTGCGTTGTAATTTGGTCGAGCAAGTGTCCCCTGGACACTTTCCAGGACACCGTCTAGAACTATGCGTCCAGGTTAGTCTTTACTTTTTATTATGGCTACTACACTGCATATTATTTCATTGAACGTTCAGGGTTTTCGCAGTCCGGCAAAGCAGGCTGAAGTGATTAGTGTCGCCCGCGCTGCAAATTGTGATGTTTTGTGCCTCCAGGAAACAAATTTTTTCTCGCTATCCGACGTGCTTGCTTTTAAACGAAGGTTCAACCTAGATTGTTATTTCTCTTTTGCTACATCTCGTTTTACGGGAGTAGGTATTATTATTTTTAACCGAGCTCTATTAAGGGATCATCATGCTTTTTACGATGGCGTGGGCAGGGTTTTGGCTTTAGACTGTAGCTACTTTTCTTTCAGATTAAGGATACTGTGTGTGTATGGGCCAGCGCAAGCTGGACAGTCTAATGACTTTTTTAGAGACCTGGATGTGTTTTTTCTTGACGGTCGTGATGTCATTTTGATTGGCGACTTCAACTGCGTTCTAAATACGCGAACCGATGTACAAGGTCCTGGCTGGGGCCGGTCTGCTTGGAATTCACGCGAGCTTCGCCGCCTTGTCCACCACTTTTCATTACTAGACGCGCACAATGTAGTGCACGGAAATACCTTTGTTTGGACATGGCGACGTGGACGATCCTCCAGCAGGCTCGACCGGGCTTATATCCCACGAGCGTTAGAGGCGTTTGTCTCTGATTTATGCGTTCCGTCCTTCCCACCTTCTCCTGTGTACGTATCTGATCATCGGCCTATTGTCTTGAAGCTCGAAGTTCCATTTTCTTTCTCAGAAAAGCCATGGCGTCTTGATGTTCGCGTCCTGCAGGACGCGCGCTCAAGATCAGATTTGTCACGCGCAATACGTGTGTCGCTCACGGCGTCTGGTCCTGAAGATTGGGATGCGCTTAAAACACAGTGGCGCCTGCGCTGCGCAGTAGAGGGGCGTTCGCTTCGTCGACGCGTTTCTGAAGAGCTTGCTGATACCGCGATGAAGTTGCGCATTGCTTTGCGCGCCGAGACGCCTTCTCCTCTGATGCGAGCGTGGCAGCGTGAACTGCGTGAACGCTTTCAGCGCTTGACTGCTGCTTCGTCCCTGGCGGCAGCAGCATGGCGCTGTAGACACAACCCATGTGCACATCCCGAGGTGCTGCGCTACGCGAGACATTCCTTTTTGGGCAATCAGAGCCACCTGTCTCTATGACAGCACAAATTCCACCTGCGCAGCGGCTTCCTACGCGTGATCGATCTGTTTTCTTGGCGCATTTTGAAGCAATGTCGTGTTCGGCCATGAGGACTAACTGTGATGAAACACCGCCAATGCTTAGAAGTTTGTCCCGTATTCCTCAAGAAGCTGCAGATTGCCTGCACATCCCTCCGTCGGCTGATGAGGTAAAGGCGGCACTGAAATCTATGAAACGTGGAACGGCCCCAGGGCCAGACGGTTTACCTGTTGAGTTTTACTTGACATTTTGGGATGAGATTGGTGCTACATTTACCGCGGTAATCCGGCGATGCTACGAGGACGGTGTCTTTCCATCAAGTTTTCGAGATGGACGCATTGTGCTTATTCCAAAGGGTGATGCTTCCTCTGTTAATCCTGAAGATTGGAGACCTATCACGCTCCTCAACGTTGATTATAAGATATTCGCGGCGGTAGCCGTTCAACGTTTGAGGGGTCTGTTGAACACCCTAATAGATTATCACCAGACTTCATCAGTGCTTGGACGAGAAATACACAGCTTGTCATATACCACACGGGATATCATAGCTTATACTTTGTCGCGATCTGCGCGTGGTATCCTTGTGTCTTTGGACCAGGAAAAAGCGTTTGACCGACTAGAGCACACGTATATCTTTAATGTGCTCACAGCCTTCGGCTTTTCTCATTCGTTTGTGGAAATGATTAAAAATACGTACACTGGTCTGAAAAGCACACTAGTTCTGGATGGTTGGGAAAGTGCTGCCTTTTCTATAACACGTGGGGTCCGTCAGGGATGTCCATTGTCTCCTGTGCTATTTGTCCTCAGCCTTGAGCCATACTTGCGTGCTCTTGATGCGGATTCACGTGTCCGGGGTCTTCCGCTTCCTGGTAGCGGTGTCGTGAAAGTCACAGCTTTCGCTGATGATATAACCTTGTACCTTTCAGATGAAGATAGCCTTTCACGCAGCCTGCATGTATTTTCCCAGTATGGCGACATTTCAGGTGCAGCGTTGAACATCTCCAAATCCCGGTATTTCTTCATTGGCTCTCCAAACTCCAGGCTTAGTGCCAGTGTTCCCATTCAGCCGGCCGCGTCCCTTCGTATTTTAGGTATTTCATACAACCACTACGGCATTTGCGAATCTGTTTGGTTAAACGCTCTCGAGGAAGTAAGACTGAAAATTCAGGATGCACGGGATTTCGACTTCCCGCTTCTTGAGCGGAGGTACCTTGCGCAGACTGTATTTTGCGGTCGCATTTGGTACCTTTCTCACGTCGTGCAACCATCTTTACGTATCGTGCGATCACTGCAGTCTGCTTTGTGTTCCTTTTTTTGGTCAGGCGGCACTGAGTTGGTCTCTCGCGCGGCACTGGGACAGCAGCGTGCTCAAGGAGGCCTTGCTTTCCCTTCAGTGTCCATACGCTGTCGGCTGCTGGCACTGCGTTTCCTTTTGCGCCTAGTGCAAGGGGAGGAATCTCCCGCACGAACGCTTGCATATTACTTTCTGGGTACTCACCTTCGCCATTTGATGCCTAATGTGCAACTTAACAGGGGGCCACAGTCAATAACACTTCCTGCGTTTTATGCAACAACTGTTGCATTTTTTCGCCATGTCAAGTCGAGCTGTCCTGGCATAGATGTTTTGAACAACCACATAGTTGAGACAACTGCTGCTTTGTTGCTTCCGTTGGTCCCGCCAGCCCGCCGTGCTCGCTCTAGACGGGTGTCTTGGAGCTCCTTAACGGCTTCTTTTCTGCCTGGACACCTTCGGGACTTCATGTGGCGCCTGGGATGGGGTGTACTTCCCACTCTCGACCGCCTCGAAAGGTGGAGAATAGTCCAGTCAGCAACATGTCCGAACTGCTCCCTTCGGGAAACAAATCAGCATTTTCTGAGGCATTGTATCATTGCTCGCGTTTTTTGGAGAGCCGTACATGCTAGATTTCACTGCCTCAGAGTAAATCGCTTCGTTTCTTCTGGGCGTTGTTCGCGAGGCCGCTTCGCTTGTCTTCTCATTGTTGCCGGCGCTTTCTGCCTCTGGCGCAACCGCTGCGAGGCGGTTGCAGCGGGCCGCCGCCGCCGCGCGCTCTACCCGATCCTAGAACGATTGCACTCGGAGCTGCTGTCTGTTTTGTCGGAGGAGCTCTTCTTCCTCGGTGAAGAGGAATTTCTTCGGCACTGGTCTTGCCCTTTTGTGTCGGTCTATGACGGACGAGTGAAACTTGTCTTTCGGCCGGCCTGGTATTGGTAGGCTGATCTGTCGATGTGCCGGCAGAAATGGCATGCCAACATCTAAATATGCAAAATGTACATATTTAAGTTTTATTTGTCTCTTGTTTACCTTGAAGTATTTTGTGGTTGTGTTTGTGTGAACCATCGAATGTACATGTTTTTTCAACGTCATCTCATATCCATGTTCATGTAAATGACGTCTGTCTTGTCATCATCGTTAGAGTATGTCTAAGACACAAATGTTCTGTTGAGTGTTATTGACGTTTGTGGTAATAAATTTTTTCTATTCGTTCGCACTGGACGCACCCCGCGCCGCCAAATATGCCATCTACTACGGGGTGAACGTGGGATGGATGCGCTGTCACCCTGTTGTTGTCGCGGCTTGCAAACGCCTCTAGGCTATCCGGTGGTGTATACTTCGACGATTCTCGTACGCAAAAAGCAAAAAAAAAGAGAGTACTGCTTACTTTGCTGGCAAGTGGCTGTCTTGTAATGCACGAAGAGCAGAAAAACCACCGACGCCAGCGGGTTCGTTTTGCTCTGCAAGACCGCAACAAACTCGATCACGCCAACAGCAAGCTCGGTCACCTCTTTCACGAAATACGGAGGCGAAGTAGGCACAGAGTAGTTTAAACTACCATTGGTTTCAACATTCAGTTACGTGCACTGCGGCATAACAAGTGAGTAGGGCTTGGCCGCCATTTTTCGAAATTCTTTGACTAGCCCTCCTATTGGTCCGCGAGTGACCGATTTGGCAGCAGACGCCGCAAAAATCGGTCTGAGAGCGATCGGCGCGGAGAGGGCCCTTTCGGGGGATCTCGACGCCGCCGAACCGGATTCGGAGCACTTTCGACGGCCGGAATGCTCAGTGTGAACGCGGCCTAATGCATCGGCGCGAAATTCTGCATGTAGCATTTCGAGCCGGTTGCCGTCGGGCCGCGCCGACAGCACCGGTCGCACCTGGCGTCAGACTATAGAGTGATTGATTGATTGATTGATTAAAACTTTATTTTTGTCCTGAGAAGACGCAGGGGAGACCCCACGCCACCCGGCTAATCCCACGTTGGGACCGTCAAGCCGAGCTTGGCGGCCCGTTCACGGGCACTCTGGACGGCCAGGGTTTGATCCTTAAGTTCGGGGCTGCGTAAAAGCGCAGCCCACCTGTCCTCGCTGAGGGCGGGGCCGATGGCTTCACATTCCCACAACACATGATTGAATGTGGCTAACAGTCCACAAGCGGGGCAATCCGCACTTGGATACCGTTCAGGGTAGATGGCATGAAGAACCACAGGGTTAGGATACACACTGGCTTGCAATAGTCTTAGGGTGACTGCCTGCGCCCTGCACAAGGCCGGGTGTGGGAGAGGGAATACCCTTCTTGACAGATAGAAGTGCTTTGTTATTTCGTTGAACGTAAGTAAGGGTTCCCAGCGAGGCAGAGGGACTGTGGAGGCGGCGCGGTCAGTGAGTCCTCGCGCGGCCTCGTGTGCGCCCTCGTTCGGGTTAGAGGTAGAGCCCTCAATCGACCCCAGGTGAGCGGGAAACCAAGTGAGAGAATGAGGCGTGATACTCTTGACGCTTTGGAGAATGCGGAGGGCCTGAGGGGCTACCATCCCGGTTTCGTAGGCTTTGATAGCCGCCTTGGAGTCGCTGTATATTGACTCTCTGCGACTATCTAGCATAGCCAGCGCGATTGCAACCTGTTCGGCTATCATGGGCTTCGATGTGCGTACTGTGGCGGAGCAAGTGAGCCTGGAATTTGAGTCGACGATGGAAACAGCGAATGCCTCTTGTTGGACATATGGCGCAGCATCCACAAAGCTTGCATCAGTGGGGTTGCTACGGACGTGCTCGAGCAGAGTTCAACCCCTGGCCCTACGCCGACCGACGTTGTGCGCAGGGTGCATATTGCGGGGAATGGGTGCGATGCGCAGCTGAGACCTGATGTTTCGGGGGACTATAGAGTTCTCGCGTTTTGCTAACGTAGTATCGCTGTGCCCATCATGCACGTGCGTCAATGCTACATCGGAGTATATTGGGCCCTTCATGATGCACTCGCGGCCGTTTTGCTGGCTCCAGATATACAAAATGTCGCGTTACGTAACACCAATGGATGACGAAAGTATATGACTGGTGCAAACATGATAATCCTGACACGCGTGTCATGTAAGAACATGAAAACATACCACGCTCATAGCGTGCTCGCGGCCGTTTCGCTAGTTCCACATATACTAAATTTGGTACCACGTGAAGTGAACAGATGACGAAGGTAAACGACACATCCAAGCTTGATAATTATGACACGGAAGTGATGTAGGGCAATATTTACCTCCACTTTGTAGCGTTATGCTGATTTTAATGTGACATACCAACCTTCCTCATTCGTGCGTCGCAAATCATCGATTCCTACTGTACGTGGGATCAACCAATTTTTTTTATCCGCAAGGCTATGTATTCTGGCGCTGCAGTCATACTGGAAAACTCGACTGAACGGTTCCTATACACCACTGTGGAGAGTCGGGCAGTCTCGTCGTATATGTCCTTGCAAGTGACACCTTAGGCAAAGTGTTGCCCGACCCGGGGCCACAAGGAGGACAGTGCTCCCTCCAAATTTAGAAAGGTGTGACAAGTGTTCTAGTACCACGCCTTCCTTACGTTTCAGTCGCACCACCCTCGTCGTCGATGTCGCGTGTTCAAGGCCCGCGACGGTCCAGTTGTCGTTCGAAAACTCCACTACTTCACTAAAGTCACTCAACGCTTGTCCAATGTTCTCATTCGAAGCGGCAAAGTCAACCCAGTGGATTTTCACGGTGACGTCCTGTTGGATAGGGTCGATGATAGCACACAAGCATACCTTGACCTGGAGTCCACCCGTTTTTAGTAAGGCCTCTCTGTCAGCCTTGCTTCGCACCTTCAACAGCCAGATGTGACTCATCTGGAAGGCTGCAATGCCAGTGATCGCTTTGATAAAAGAGAGAGAGAAACAACTTTATTCAAAACGGCAAGTTTCCGAGGAATTATATCCTCTCCCCTAGATGACAGCTAAGAGTCCTTGGGTCGCGGCGGCATCTTCGACTTGCCTGATAACTTGTAGCTGGTCGTGGATGTTTGAGCTAAGCAGCGCGGTCTCCCACTGCTGTGCGTTGAAATATTTGGTGTTTGGCCCTTTCACGAGGTTAGGACAAGCCCAGATAATGTATTTGAGGTCCTCCCGCTGATTGCAGAGTTTACTTTTGACGGAGTAGAGATCTGGATAGCAATGACTGTAAGCAATTAGGTTTAGGAAGGTGCTTGTTTGTAATAGGCGTCATGCTGTCACCTGCTGTTTATTTTATAAGGAATGTGGTGGAGGGTAATGCTGCCTCCTTAATCACTAGTGTTTAGTAATTTCATTGTATGAGACCATGCGCTCTCTCTCCACACGTGGGCTTCGCGTCATTCGGGCACATGCTCGGCTCACTCGAGCTAGGGTGTGCGCGGTTTCGTTGCCTGGAAGGGAAGAGAGAGCGGGCGTCCATATAACATACACGTCGCGCTTTCCATGAAAGTTGGTCAAAATTGTTTTCGCCTTTTTCGAGAACCTACCTTGAGCGAAATTAAGAATTGTGGTTTTAGAGTCGCTTATTATAACGCTGGCTGTTGTAGGCGCAAGCGGCAACGCTATTGCAGCTTCCTCGGAGGCTTCAGACCTTCCTGATTTAATGAAACTAATGGCGAGCAGGTGGTCCTGTTGAATTGAAGCGATTAACGTCATGTGTCGACCGTCCGGATACGCGGCCGCATCCACATAGACCACGTCCACATCGTTTTGAAACTTCTTGTGTAGTGCTTTCGCCCTAGCGTTCTTCCCCTCCTGGTGATACTCGGGGTGCATGTTTCTGGGTAATGGCGGTATCATAATGCGCTCTCTGGTTTTTTTTGGGGGATATCGAATTGATCTCCGCTTTGGCCAGCGTACGTGATACCCAGTTTGGGCATTATGGTTCTTCATGTGTCGCTTTTTGATAGTCGTTCATATACTGCATTCATATGAGCCCCAATAAGTTCGTCTTGCTTGTTATGCATATACCTAGTGCTTCAAACTTTTCGTTAGATGTGGTGATTGGTAAGCCGAGTGCTAGCTTATATGCTTTTTTGAAGATGCATTGTATCGTTAGTTTTTCCGCTGCTTGGAACTTTAGGTATGGGGTCACATACACTATTCGGCTGATGACGAAGGCTTGTATAAGCTGCACCAAGTTGTGTTCTTTTATTCCGTAATTCTTCTTGGCGATTCTTTGGATCAGTCTGATGGTCTGCTGGATGTTGCTATTCAGTACCTTTATTTCTTCCCCGTTATGTCCGTTCTCACATATGCGGAGGCCCACTATTTTTATTAGTTGGACCTGAAGAATTGGGTAAACCCCTGTTAAGATTGTTATGTTTGGCCGTTCTTGACTGCACTTGCGTCCTCTGCTTGTAGGTCTATAGAGTAGTAGCTCTTATTTTGGGGAGAGCATTTTAGGCGTTTGGTTTTCACGTATCGCTAAACCGTATTTACTGCTTGCTGTGAAATTTCGTCGATGTGAGCGTCACTCCCGCCCGAAACCCAGAGGGTGACGTCATCTGCATACGGACTGTACTGAAGTCCTTCGATGCGTTCCAGCTCTGAGGGCATACCAAGCATCGCCACATTGAATAGGAAGGGGGAAAGCACCAAACCTTAGAGTGTTCTCTTGTTGCCAAGTTCTATTTCCTTGGATTGCGCTTCGGCGGCCACAATTATTGCTTTACGGTTAGAGAGGAAATCTTTCACATAATTGTACACTCGTCGGCCGACGTGCAGCTGTTGTAAGTTGCACACTATAACCTCGTGGGAGACGTTATCAAATGCCTTGTGCAGGTCAAGGCCCAAAATGGCTTTTGTATCTAGGGTGTGTGTTTCAGCGTCTATGATTTAATGTTTTAGCTGCAACATGACGTCTTGCGTCGAAAGTCGTGGTCGAAAGCCCAGGATTGTGTGCGGGTGTAGCTCGTTGTCGTCCATATATCTGACGAGATGCGTTAAAACTACTTTTTTCAAGAGCTTTCTGATGCACGACGTCAGTGAGGTAGGCCTGAGATTCCCTATGTGTGGTCTTTTACCGGCTTTGTGTAAATACAATTTTGACAGTTATGCATTGTGGGAGTATGACTCCTTTCTCCCAACATTCGTTCATGTACTTTGTGTCAGCAGTGACGAACTCGTCATCCAAGTTGCGAAGTGTTTTATTCGTTTCACCGCCGGGGCCCGGGGCGGACCGGTGATTCAGTCATCCGAGTTCGTATCGAACTTCTGCTTCAGTTATGGATATGGATGCGTCGAGGCCTATGTTATTCTTCCCCTGGTACTCCGGTAGTCGGGTCTTTGTTGTATCGCCTAGATAAGTCTGGCGTAGCTCGCACAGGAGCTCTGCCGCTTGTTGTGACTGGCGCCCAAGCTGACGAGGGAGCGGCGCTCTTTGGATCTTCAAACTAGTAGCCGACCGGCTGGCTGCCTATGACCGTCAGGCATTGTCCCTCCTTGCCGGAGGGTGAGACGTCGTGTCGCCATGACGCCGTAAGCCGTTCGAGAGAGGACAATACAGCATCTTCCTTGAAAGAGACCGTGGCGGCCACCACAAATCGGCCCGCTAATTAGGCGAGCGGTTCGGCGGACCCTTTGGAATAGGCTGTCATGAGCTTGAGACCCCTCGACCAACGGCACACACACGACGAGGAAAAGCCCCGCTGGCGCCACCTTGGACTGCAGAGTCACGCCTCAATATTGGACGTTCACGTTGGCCGTGCATGTTTGTCCCTCTCGCCAGTTTTGTGTGATCTGTGATTGGACAGTACAATCTGCACGTGTTCCCTGATCTAGAGATCTGGGGAGCACATACCCTTTATAATGAGCCACCCGGCACATTCGAAACAGCGCCACGTAGAGGAACGCTAGATTTGAGAGCTTGCCATGTAAGAAAGAGCTCGTCATGCACGAGAGCTCACCTTGTATATAATGTAAATAAAGATTCTTCAAGTCTCTTTTCCTCCTGCCTCGACAACTTCATCTCGGACCTCCGGTGCCTGCAAACCCCGGTCGTAACACTATGTGCCTGCGTAGCTGTGCAGCATGCGCTGCAGATTTTGGCGTTGTGTTGTTTTTGTGCCCTCTAGATTAAAGAGGCCTCGAAGCATGCTCCAAGTTTTGGAGATTCTGAATTGTCGGTTCATTAAAATGCACGTGTCTTCGCATTGCTGTTGGCACAACCTGTTTGCGGGATTCTCTATGTCTCTGTCGAGGGGGACGAATCTCTTTTTGAGGCGTCGGTTGTGCTTTTCACCTTTCCAACGCTCTTGCAAGCTGCGTTTTGCCTCCCACATTTGGAGGAGCTTGCTGTCCATTACATCCATGCCAGCGTCTTCGGGAACGTTTTGGAGGCTTTCTGCACGCTACGCTGAAGTGTGTCTGTCCACTGCGGTATATATTCGATGCTCTCTGTCGCATCATCCTCCCTTAGCTTACGAAAGTTGTCCCTCTCGGTTAACACTATTTTTCTGCCTTTCTTTTTATGAGGCCCGCTTGGAGCCCTGTGCATACGATGTAGTGTTCGCTGCCTAGATCTACGTTCGTGTTGGTCCAACGCGGGTTGAATATATTCTTTACAAATGTCAGGTCTGGCATAGTGTCTCTGCTGACGCTATTTCCTATTCTGGTTGGATCTTGTGGGTTGGTCACTAGCGCGAGCCCTTCGTGTTGTGCGTCATTCCACAGGTTGCGGCCTTTAGTGTTCTCAATGGTGCAACCCCAGGTGGCGTGTGCTGTTTTAAAGTCTCCCACGATGATCAGTGCCTGTCTACCCACGACGTTTAGCACTTTGCGAAAAAGTGAGCCAAACTTCACCTTTTGTCGTGGTGGGCTGTATACGTTCAGCACAAACAAGCTTCCCTCCTTTTTTCGAGAAGGGATAATTTCTAGTTGGACGTGGTCTATGTTTCGTACGCCAGTGTCGTGTTCGACAGCCGTGATATTTCGGTGTATCAGTGTGGTCACTGCTGCTTTATCACCTATAGTGCTGTATGACTTGTATCCGGATAATTTAGCGGTCCCTCCCCCTTTCAGATCACACATTTCTTGCATCATCCCAATGTGAAGCCTGTTTGTTGGAGTCCTTGAGCGCTTCTGCCAAGCATTAGCAATTCACAGGTCCTCCTCTGGTTCTTTTGTTTGATGCAACATTTTGAGCTTGGCACATCGCAGCAGTGACTGACGTAGAATTTATCTGGCTGCACTTCACTCATGCTGCCCCCACCGGTCTTCACTATGAGGGAAGAAGCAATGTGTGTATTTATTTGCATTTTCAGTCAACTCCAACCATGGGTGTAGGTTGCAGTCACGTAGATAGCTGCCTGGGTAAAATTTTCAGGCTAGCAGTGAGTAACAGGGCATGAGCTCTGGTTCCCACTTGTGTCGTTCACCTGTGACAAGGCCCATGATGATTGCAAGTGATGTGCTTAGTACATAAGGCTAAGCTTTTGGGCCGGGTACATTCAGTGAACTTGTAGTGTTGCTTTGACAGTAAGCTCTACGTATCGGTATGACAGCGACAGCTGCCATTTACTTACGCTCACTGGCGCTGCTCTCTGTCAATTGTGCCGCCTTTCAAAAGCTTGAATGTGAAACTAATTGCACCTTCACTAACTTTGATTATTGATAACAGTTTGCTTGGTTTTATCGGCTTGCTTGAAACATGAAGCTGATAGGCACTTGTCACACAAGTCCCGTTAATTAGGGAGGCGATCGCCGGGCTAATTCCAAGAGCCGAAGTATCGGCCCCCTGAACCGCACCACGAAAGCGTGGACAATTTAGAAGTGGTCCTTATTGGTGCGCCAGCAGACGCCGGCTGTGGCCCAAAGAACAAGTCAGAGCCGAGAGTTGATAAACAAGCAAAATTATATTCTCAATAATGGCAGATCAAAAAACAATACACATAAATGCACACTCCACAATAGTTGCATACAATATGTCACCAATCAAACCAATCAATCCACGTATTACACAATACAATCAGCCACACTTGAAACAACGGACACGGACAACAATACGCACTACAATGCAGTCGCATGCATTGAACAACCAAGACACTTAAAGACTAAAGAGATAGAAAACCTATTCAGTCCAAAGTTCTTGGAACCAAAGTCGAGATGATACTCTACCGAGAATCACTCACTCAAAGTCCAGCGTTGTTGTCGTTCCGCAGCCCTCGAAGTTTCTCTTCCAGGAAACCTCCCGTCTTCAATTGGCCACTCTTCAAACTTCAACTTCTTCGCAGGAACACGTCGGCTTCACACACGCAACTGTTGCCCCGCGTCTTCGCTCGATAGCGGTAAACACACACTCTTGCCGGTAGCTCGAGTCGTCACCCCTCAGGTGTAAATCCTCTTCATCTCCGGCCTCGTCCCTACGGACCAAAACTTCGCCGACTATACGGCGGAATCCCTACGCGCTCTGGCGCTCACTTCCGTCTCCTCCTGCTTTCTCGTCTCGGCCGCTCGATTAAATACCTTCCGCGCCACCTTCCAGAAATTTCTCGTCATTTTGTCGGCGCGATACGCGGCGAAGGCCGAGGGGAGAGTGAGACGGTTGGAATGCCCTCCCCGTCGCATGACTCAACTCGGCGTGGCCCCGCCCCCTTCGTTCTAGAAAAATCGAGCGCTTGCCCGGCCGCCGCTGTGGGGTGAGGAGGTTCATCGCTTCGCCGCTTCCGAGAGGAGAGGCGTCGCGCGCCCGGGAGCCCTGGATGCTTGTTTTCTTTTTTTTTTCTTTTGACCTCGCGGCGTTTCTCCCGCCCGTTGTCGCAAGAATTTGGCGGCGCGCTCATTTTTAGCGCTCGTTCTGTGACACTGCCCCCCACTTTAAGAATATTATCTAATAATATTCAAAACCCCACAGACGAGCGCGAACAGTCACCACACACTCTCACAGACTGTAACACCATCAGTCGCTCATGACACTTCACATTCACAATTGATCCTCAATACAATCGTACATTGTAGTTCAATTCCACAACACATGAATTATAGCCACAGGTACATGCCTACAACATTTCATCACACATTCCAAACAATACAAACGTACAAAGTTCTGTCTATACAACAATTATACAACACTATACATCACATCATCGCACAGAACACTGACTCGCTCGACATACACTTGAGACACAGGATAACAAGAACATTAACACAACATATGTCACTCAGCCCTGCCAAACACAATCTGATTCCACCTCGGCACCTATCCTGTGTGTTTCGAGCTGCGCTTGCGTCCTTTCTTGCGGTGCTCGCTCGATCTCTTCTTGTGTTACCACGTTCTTTTTCGGCGAGCCCTTTCCAACGACGATATCTGAGGCGTCGTCTCAGACATCGTTGTCTCTTCCGACACCGTTAACGCTTCATTCCATTCGACGGGTCCTGTCGGTTTATTTACCCGCTTGATCATGCCTCTACATTTTGCCCGGCTGGCCAACTCCCTCTCCTTTACACTGTCGGTCGGTTGAGGTCGTGCCGACGTAAGTCCAGTTGCTCGGCCCGTGAACTCATTCAACACGATCATCTTCTCATCCGCTGTCTCTTGGGCCGCGGCTTCACCTTGGGCTCTAGTGAGATCCGTCACGGGCTGCTCCTCCACTGTATCTCGCGGCCGCTGTGTTGGCGAGGGCTCTATCTTCGGGTCTTCTCCCAAACATTCTGGATCACTTGGCCCTCGCGCCCCGTCGATGTTTCCGATGACAAGGTCATACAGGGGGGTCGTCATGCATAGAGCCGTAACCTTCCCGCTGAAGTACGGGGTTTCCACCTCAATCTCTGCTTCGGGAAGCATCCGAACCGTACGGTCAATTAGGCAAACCGGTTTCGTTTTGCCTGTTAACTCCCTTTCCCGTACCAAATCTCTCCGCACGATAACAGTGGAGCTACCGGTATCTCTTAACACCGTAATCTTTTTGTCCGCAACTTTTCCAGGCAGCGTTGGCATTCCTTTCGTAACACCGGTTGGCTGTTTTGACATGACAGCACCCACAATAGGAATTTTCTCCCCATTTTTCAATTATACGAATCCGTCGGTGACGGCATTATTATCGGATTTCGGTGCTGCTTGCACACAGGATACCTGGTGAGTTTGACTCGCTCCGTTTCGACATGCATCTGCTTTGTGCCCAGTCTGACCACACTTGAAACATTTCACTACCGTAGGGCTCGTAAAGATCGTTCGACAATTTTTCGCGCGATGACCCACTCGGTTACACAGAAAACATCGCTGAATGCTCTCTGGTGCACGCTTCTTTTCTTCGGGAGCCAATTTCTTCGAATCATCGTGACAATCCTTCTTGACCTTGGCCAAATTAGTGCCACCTTGCGCTTCCAAGAATTGATCAGCTAATTCAAGCATGTCTTCAAGTGACTTAGCTCTCCTCTCTTTCAAGTACAGCGACAGGCTTGGGTGGCAACTAGTAAGAAATTGTTCTCTAATTAGGAGCTCTCTAAGCTCATCGTACTCCTGTGCTTTCCCTGAAAGTTCAATCCATCTGTCGAAATAATGGCAAAGTCGGGCGGCATACTGCGTAGCCGTCTCCCCATCAGCTGGCTTTCCTGTCCGAAATCTGTCCCGGAATCCTTCCACAGTGAATCTAAATCCCTTAACAAAGCCGCTTTCACCTTTGCGTAGTTGGCTGCATCGGTCGGCGTCAGCCTACCAGTACACACAGAGCGCTTCACCACTCAAGCAGGTACTCAAAGCAGTTGTCCATTGCTGTTCCGGCCAATTCTGGCTCCTCGCAATCGTCTCAAATCTGTGGAGGTACGCGTCTAGCTCGTCCTTCCTTTCATCAAACGCTACGAGCAGCTTGCTTGGGTTCAAGCGGAAGCCGTGATCTTCCCGTTCGCTGCTTTCAACTCTAGCTTGGACAGGAGTTTCACTTCGCTGTTGCAAACGGAGCCGCTCGAGTTCCATCTCGTGCTGCCGCTGCCGCTCCCTTTCAGCCATCTCCGCTTCTCTTTCTTCTCTCGCCCTCTCAGCCGCCAGCTTTTCTCTCTCCAGCTCCAACTTCAACTGCTGCTCTCTTTCTTCCTTCAGCTGTCGCTCCTTTACCTCTCTTTCTTCTTTCGCCCTTTCAGCTGCCAACCTCTCTCGCTCCAGCTCCAACTTCAATTGTGGCTCTCTTTCTTCCTTCGCTCTCTCAGCTGCCAACCTCTCTCGTTCCAACTCAGCTGCTTTTTCTTCCTTGGCCCTCTCCTTTTCTTCTTTTTCCCTCTGGGTGACCCACTTCCGTAGTTCGGCGCCAGAAAGACCCATCTTCTCACCAAGCGCAACTAACTTTTCGAGATCCATGGTGTCTCGCAAATAAAACCTTGCCGCGTGCAAAAAGTATCTGCCAAGATCAGTCTATCGGATCACTCCCCTGCACTCGTTAACGAGAACACTGAACAACACACAAAATCATTCCGATAGCGCTATCAACAACTCGAGGCTCTTTCTCACTACTTTGGACACACTGTGCACCAAAAGGTCATGTCGCGGACGCCAGATTAATTGTCACACAAGTCCCGTTAATTAGGGAGGCGATCGCCGGGCTAATTCCAAGAGCCGAAGTATCGGCCCCCCGAACCGCACCACGAAAGCGTGGACAATTTAGAAGTGGTCCTTATTGGTGCGCCAGCAGACGCCGGCTGTGGCCCAAAGAACAAGTCATAGCCGAGAGTTGATAAACAAGAAAAATTATATTCTCAATAATGGCAGATCGAAAAACAATACACATAAATGCACACTCCACAATAGTTGCATACAATATGTCACCAATCAAACCAATCAATCCACATATTACACAATACAATCAGCCACACTTGAAACAACGGACACGGACAACAATACGCACTACAATGCAGTCGCATGCATTGAACAACCAAGACACTTAAAGACTAAAGAGATAGAAAACCTATTCAGTCCAAAGTTCTTGGAACCAAAGTCGAGATGATACTCTTCCGAGAATCACTCACTCAAAGTCCAGCGTTGTTGTCGTTCCGCAGCCCTCGAAGTTTCTCTTCCAGGAAACCTCCCGTCTTCAATTGGCCACTCTTCAAACTTCAACTTCTTCGCCGGAACACGTCGGCTTCACACACGCAGCTGTTGCCCCGCGTCTTCGCTCGATAGCGGTAAACACACACTCTTGCCGGTAGCTCGAGTCGTCACCCCTCAGGTGTAAATCCTCTTCATCTCCGGCCTCGTCCCTACGGACCAAAACATCGCCGACTATACGGCGGAATCCCTACGCGCTCTGGCGCTCACTTCCGTCTCCTCCTGCTTTCTCGTCTCGGCCGCTCGATTAAATACCTTCCGCGCCACCTTCCAGAAATTTCTCGTCATTTCGTCGGCGCGATACGCGGCGAAGGCCGAGGGGAGAGTGAGATGGTTGGAATGCCCTCCCCGTCGCATGACTCAACTCGGCGTGGCCCCGCCCCCTTCGTTCTAGAAAAATCGAGCGCTTGCCCGGCCGCCGCTGTGGGTGAAGAGGTTCATCGCTTCGCCGCTTCCGAGAGGAGAGGCGTCGCGCGCCCGGGAGCCCTGGATGCTTGTTTTCTTTTTTTTTCTTTTGACCTCGCGGCGTTTCTCCCGCCCGTTGTCGCAAGAATTTGGCGGCGCGCTCATTTTTAGCGCTCGTTCTGTGACAGCACTCTAATAGCAGCAAACAGGAATTACATTGGGATTACATTGAACAAAAGGACACCGGAGCCATAGATTTGGTGGTCATTTAATGACCCAGTCATCGTTTTTTTTTCTTTGAAAACTTGTCATTGGCTGCTGGAAAGCCAAACTTACGCAGGAGTTGTTTACATAAAGTCCTCAGCTTGCCTTGAATTTTGATCAGCTCACGGTGTATGCGTTGTCTATCTGCTAACACTCAGTGGCAAGCCTGGTCTTGGTGGCACCAGCTTGTGAAGAGTTGATGCGTGGTGCGGGTTGACTGTATATGTATTTGTTAAGTAACGTTTAACGTGCTTGTTTTATATATTCATCCACAAGTCGTGTTCATTCTTTTGTTTGTTTCGTCCTACAGTAAGGCTTGCATAATGAGGTGTGGCGGGGAAGCATGCCAATTTTTCTCGTAATATTTTTAAAGTAATACTGTTTTTAATTTACACATTCATAGCTCTGTCAGATGTTCTTTCCTAGTGCTGGTGGTTGTGCTGACTCAAGATAGCCAGCTTCTATTATGGACAGGATGAACATGCAGAAGGTGTGTTCCAAGTTGCCGGTAAAAGATATTTCTGTGAGGAAGGAGAGCAGGAAGAAATGTGTACAGCCATCAGCACTAGGGCTACTTTCTGGGCAGTCATCTCAGTTATTCATTCGTTGTGCCCCTTTTGTGACTGCAATTTATAACTTTCATGCTCCCTGGTAAAGAATAATCGGGGCATCTCCTTTGTTCAGTCATTGTCGTAGTTGTCAGAAAGCTGCGTTTTTTTTTCTTTTCCATAGATTTGCTTTTCGCATTTGAATGGTGGTACCAAAGTCGCACAATCCTCCCAGCTTATTCAGTGTGTCATTTTGTCAAGAGGCAGGTTTTTGTCGATCAAATGTTTGGGTAGATTTCAAGGGACATTGCCGGCTTGGAACTTACTTCTCTGAGGGCTCAATCTTAAATTTTAAATTTGATTCACAGTAGCTTACATAACAATACAGGACTGCATGCGTTGAGGTGGCAGAACTTTTTTTGTTTATGTCTTCAGTGATCTTGATCAAACTGCATAGGAATATGCAGTTTTTTCTGCTGATTTCAAATATTTAATATATTTGCCAGTATTGTTCCTGAGATAACTTGAGTTCACCCACTATTGTTTAAGGCTGTCATAGGAAAGAATTGCTTAATTAAAAGTGATATTTAAGATATGCCAACAAAGACTAATGACTATAGATTGAAAATATGCAAGTTTTTTTTTGCTTGTTGCCCTTTCTTGGCTATTTTATAGCAAAATGAACTATCCATTTTCAAAAGCAGTTGGAGTTGTATTACAATTTTGATGAGTAATTGATTAAAAAAGATTGTGCTCTGAATTCTGCTCCCATACTTGCATTATACACACATACAGGTTTCCATTTCAAAAAGTGTACTTGCCCTAGCTGCAGAGATATTGAGGCCTCAAAATTGAACAGTCGTGAATTTACTTTTCTGAGAAAAAATGGAAAAAACTGGAAACACACAGCCTCTTCAAAAAGCAACAATCATGGCGTGCATGTTTTGCAATCATCATGAAGGTGCTCATAAATTCGTAGCAGAGCTTCTAATACAGGTGCTGGCAAAATATAAAGAAGCCTCTAAGTCGGTTCCCTATTTTTTTGCAAGTTCTGCATGTTAACAGCACCAAGAATCTGGACAATTAGAATGACATTACAAAGAAATTACCCATTTCCTCGTATGAGAAAATGTGCAGATAGAAAAATACTTGCAGCAACCAAATATGTCAATAATAAAAATGAATTTATTGATCACTTTTCTGTCCCAAAGACCGGTCTGCCCCTTAACTGGCTTGGGCTAGCTTACGGCCCGCTGTTTACCATGCAGCCCTTTATGACAGCTGGGACTCTGAACAAAAATGTTCCTGCCGGCAGACTGTAAATGCATGAATTTGCTTCCTCACCGCCTTCATCAATTTAGTTAGATTGGCTTTTGAAAATGCTCATTAGAGCCATGTCTGATTATACTAAATATCATTCTTTTCAGGCACACCCTGTCTATGCCAAACCCCCTCCTCCCTTATTTTTCACCCATTCATTGAGAGTCAGGAATAGTATGCGTGTGGATGTGTACGTTTGTGTCGCTGGCTAGTGCATTGTTGCGGAAAAGCTGCGTGTCTTTGCACACTGCTGCTTTTGTGCAGAGCTCAAGTCTTGAAAGCCTCGGCAGTGGGTTGCGAATGCTCTTTGGTCGTCTGATTCCAAGCCTGACTGTGTGGGTTTCGTGAACTGACAGTGGCAGCCTGCCCTAATTAAGTAATGCAGAGAGTCTGCTTTCCGGACCGATTGTACAGGAGCAAGACACGTGTATTTTGCGGCTTCTATGTCTGTGACAGCTTTGGCGTACAAGTGAGGGAAGATTTTCTGTACAGGAGTGTGTAAGCAAGTTCTTGCTTTTTGTTGTATGGTTTATGTCGGTGGTTTTTCTACGCTGTGCTGTCTGTGAACTCACGTGTTCCAATTTCGACTGCAAAATGCAGTGGCGTGTAGTCAGACTGGCTCGGATGGATCTCGCGGCGCGTTTTGCCACAAACCCTTTGTGTAATGGCTTTCTTGGTTGCATGTGGTGCCTGTGACCACTATTGAGTCTGCCTGCGGACCCAAGAAAACTATTCCCTTTCACTTTGTAAACTCTTCATTGATTTTCTAGTGGTTTACCGTCGTGAGCTCAGTGACCTCACGCTTTGGGAAATGTAGTGTATTGTCTCAATGAATGTGTCTAGACTAGGTTGAAAAAAAAAAGCGAACGAGGGCACTAGATTCTGTTTTTGCAAAAAGTACTCTTGTATTAAAAGCGGTTACCCAACAGAATCTTAGCGCTTTGCATACGCATTAAGGGAAACACAGTGAGCGTTAGGGGTATGTTCATGATTGCCATTTCTTTACCTGGACATGAAGTTGTGAAATTCGGGGAGTACTTAGAAGAATGGGATTTCTGTGCTGAACCTAGCTCCATTGACATCAACGTTTTGACCTTCTTGGAAGCTGTAAACCTTAGAAATGTTTACAACGCATGAGCGCATGTGTGGAGCCCATTTGCTTGCTGTGACAACTATTTTCGCACATGCGCTCAAACGGTGCAGTCAGTAATTGTCTTAGCTCTTCTTGCATCCTCCCGTCCGAGTGCATCGCTTAGTGGCTTTTTTGACCTGCTCTCATTCCTGTTCCTACAGCCATGAGTTTCTTTATTTTTGTGGTCGTAAACGTTCCCATTGTTTTGGTCTTTCATCATTTTGTTTTCTTTTCATTCATGATAATGACAAATGTAAATTCACAATAAAGTTTCCTTCAAAGTACGGTGTGTTGCTTTCCCTGCTTTGGCTGTTTTGAGCCATTTGTTGCTTGAAGGCATCACAGCATCAGTTCTGGAAGCTAATTATTAGCCAGTGTACGCAAGGCTATACTGGTGCGGGCCATCACATTTTAGCCCTTCATAACATGCACTACTATTGACGCACACTGCCATACCCATCTTCCTATCGCGATGAGGTACTGACACAAATTTAAAAAGAACTGGCGTTGAGAACCGTGGTGTCTTGGTGCTTGGTAAGTTGTAGTGTGTTGTATATGTTTTTTTTTAAATACCACTCCCACTAGACACTGTTTTGGTATCGAGGGAGCCGCTGCACCTCAACTGATTAGCACAAGTCCGATCAACACCTAGGAGACATTGGTCTGATGTCGCGAGATGGCTGTAACTCTTGACATACTGGCAGTTGCTCTGTCATTTGCTGTCAGTCTCATGTGGTCCCCGTGAACATTGCTGAGTGGCTTTGAAAGGTGATTTGTGAGAGTTGGTCTGCCAGGACGCAAGAGTTCACAAGCCCAGTGAAATCTGTTGACTCCTTGTGATGTCCATTTAGTTTGGCCAGCTAGTGCTAGGCTGTGAAAACTTTGAAATCAAAGTAAAATGTTTAATACGCATAGTTTGGCTCCAGTGCGTAGAGAGCGTTGATTGTGAATACCATGGAAACAAGAAATCTCTCCTTCTAGGGCGCCTTGGATGACCTCCATTATGGCTGCCCCTTTGGTGGATACCGTCGTCGTTGCCAAAGCCCCCAGATTTTCCATTCTCCTCAAGTACCGGTGACTACAGTCTACCCACAACCGTTTAAGTGCCACTTACGAATCTTAGTCCGAATGCTTGTTTTTGGCAGTATTGTTCTTCCAAACTTTTTCTCGGCACTCGGTGAAACGCGTGGGATCGGCAGGGGGAGAATTCTTAGGTGCTTCATGTTACCGCATTTTCCGCTGAAATATTCTTGGCTAATGTGCTTAGACGTACGTGGCTCTGTATATCTTGCAAGTTGGAAAACAAATCGCTGTGCTTGAGAGAGGGCTGGGAGTGGAGGCAGTTGTCAGTATTTAGGTAAATAGGAAAAATCGAGGGATTTTAGTCTCGGCTAGCGACACGAGAAGTGCTGTACATAACTTGTTGGTTAAATCTTTCAAGCTATCTTTTCAATTGCAATTAAAACCCTCTCTCTCTACACGAGATATCAGACATTTACAGTTAACCATTCGCGTGATAATGCGGTTTAAGAGAATGGCGTTACCGTGCAGCAAACGTTTGTTTCAGACATCGTCTTGTAGTTTAGTGGTATAACGCTTACGTGCCTTAGATCAGAGTTATCTAATCATGATTGTTAACTCCAGGTGGTACTTGGAGTGTTCACTAGATGAATGGATGGGCAGACAAACAGACGCGGCCAGCAGACGGACGATTTATGATTTACCGATAAAACCCTCCGAAGCTTCGCCCCACTTATCATCCACTCCGTGGACATGCTGTGATTTTTTTACTCTTAACGAAATCCTTGAATTTCTGCATAGTCGTTTTACGCTTTCTTCTGACGGGCACGTCAAATCTCGACAGATTTGTTTGATACTGGCGTGCCCTCTGCAGCAGATGTTCCAGGGCCTGCATTTTCATCCGCTCCTGATGTGTCGGGCTGCGGTGCAATAGATGACTGATTAGATGCAGGTGATCAGTTCATAACAGCAAAGGTGCCCGATTTCATTTTCTTGACTGCACTAGGGTGAACAGCGGCCGACTTGGATGCGTTCCACACATGCCCGATTTCCAAGAGGTACGAGGCCGGTCCACGTTTTCCAATGATCTTGTGTGCAGAGTGTTGTGGAGACAGGTTGCCGTGAACTGCAGGTATCTTAATACGCACGTAATCACCAACGACAAAGTTGGGTTCCTTGGCTCCATGCGAATGCCTTTCTTAGTCGGCTGTGTCGGGCATCCGGTAATGTCCGCGCGCTGGAATGTGTTATCTCTCCGTGCTCGCTTCCTCTCCCATAGCAACAGCTGTGGGCGCCCGCGCTTATCCTCGCCCCTAGCAACCGGAGCATGCAGTGTGAGAGAGGGTGCGTGCAGTGCTTCGCTGCTCCTCGCCGTTCGCTCTCCTCCCTGCGCCCCACTTTCCCTTCTGATCGCGCGCCACTCGACCGTTCGCTGGCTGAGCGCCTCTCACGAACATCCGGAAATGTATGCTCGAGACGCCACTGTGAAACACAAATGCCGAGCCGATAACGCTGCTTGTTTTGTTTACTTCATAGTACTTTTTAACCGTGCACGCTAGCTACTAGAGCTGGAAACGCATACCGAGTTTTTCGTGACTGAAAAAGTCCACGTGCGGTGAACGGTGCTATACATAGTGTGCACGTGCGTCACGCAGCGCCCTATCGTCAATTCCGAAATGCGCCACCGACATGCCCGGGTACCTAGACTCCGTCGCCTACCGCTGCCGTGTTGTCTCCTCGTGCTTGTGCCCGTTTAGTTTTGCCTCAAGATGCAAGTTTGAAGGCTGCTAGAGAGGCAACTTGATTTAGTAGTCCCCAAAGCGGGAGCAGAGCTTCGGAGGAGTTTCTTCTCCGAACGTTCTTACCTAAAATTGAGAACGCACATTGCGATTTTCCGAAAAGCACCGCCGGGTTTGGCTGGCGCAGATTAACAACAAAAAGAAAACTACTTAAAGAAAATCGGAGATATATGGGGCTTGAGGTGTAACTTCATTCCGGGTAATTGCCATAGCCAAGCACTTGCCTGCAAACAGAGATAACTTACCGAAATACTGCACATACTAACTTGTCCGCGACCACTGCGTGCACAATCAGCGTGCCAGGGAGGCGGTTAAAATCGTGATGGTGATCACGGAAATTCAGGTATTGCATTGAAGCGAACCGTGAAAAAGGATGCAAAACAGTATTAGTTCACTTCGAAGTATAGCCGATTGGTTCGAGTTGGGGGTCAGGATTTTAAAAAATTGGTCATTTCATCTCCTAACACAGTCTCCATCATTTTCAGGGACTCCACTGTACATTAGCGTACAAAAAAAGTAAAATACAAGGTGAAAAAGGTGTCAAAAGATACGCGAAAAAAAAGTGATGACCGGCAATACCGCGGCACGCACCACGCGAAGTCTCTATCTGCCCCGCATAATATTTCCTCGGCTGATTCCACATATTTCAATCGAAGAGGCTCAACATCAGCATTGTTTAAAACACCTGGGGGGGGGGCTGCTACTTTGGTGGCCTGGGCCGCAGCAATATATAAATATCTCTCGTAAACTTGCCTAGCTCTTCACGACGCGTTTTCGATGATGGGAGCTGCTGCGCTTCGCTCATCCGCCCTTAAAATTGCGGCTCGAGAGACTTTGGCCTTTTACTTGTTCTTGGGCCACGCAATTTGTAGTGTTTGTAGTGAAAGTGAGATAATGGGCCCTCGTAGGTCGTGGCGGGCTGCCGGTGCATGCGGTGGCTGGTATACGTGTCGCACATGTGGATTTTCTGGTCTTGTATTGAGTGAACAAACGAGGTCTTCCTGGTCCGATGAGCTCGTTAATGTACGACAAGAAAAACCACAATGCTACCCTTTCAACATCGTACACAACAGATGACGAGCCCCCAACAAACCGCGCTGCAGCGCGCGATCTGCCGTAGGTACCCAGGGAGGTACCCGGGCATGGCGGGAGAAGGCGACAATGGCGGAAGTGACATCACATGAACACTATGTATTGACTTAACGGTGTTAAGGTGCCTCGATATCGAGGCACTCTACATGGTGTAAGTGAAAAATTCTAACGTTGGGTTCTCAGGGGCGAAACGCTGTTATGGACGCTACTCAATGCACTCGCATATCATCGCGATTACCTTCGGGGAGGTGGGGGCATTTTTTTCATCGGTGTGTGTCTTCGACATCATTTGCTTGTTTTTTACGCGTTCTCGCAACTACTCTCGAATTGCCTGTGCTCTCGAGCTCAAGCACATCCGCTCCCGTTCTCGTAAACTCCGTCTCGGATGAAATTTTCTACTACTGCTGCTGCCGCCGCCATTGCATTAGAGATAGAGGCTAAAACGCTGTAGGCCCGTGTGCTCTCGTAATCATATGGTGGTTTCGGGACGTTAAACCCCAGATATCAATAAATACTAGTACTATGTACTAGTACTACTATTTTTCATTAGCCTGACGTCGCGAACTCATAAGCATACCCGTGGTTCCATGCATACATACATAAACACATACGCACGTATATATTTGACATACGCTCATACACACGTACAGATAGATTCACAATCCGCCTTTTTTCCGATACCGCGGTGCATGAGCCTTTCTCTGGCGGCAAAGTCGCGGTAAAACTCCTAGTATTGGAGGCCTTCGTTCTCCTGGCCTCTACCGAGCCCGTACCAAAACGCCAGAGGGCAGCACAGGAAAACGGAAAAGGCGGATTGTCCACAGCAGCGGAGCGCGTTGTTGTCGACGCTCTTGCTAGCCGCGGCTTCTACCTCACGTTAGCCACAAGCTTCCGTTCATGCTTAAATTATAGCACAAGGGCCTCGCACGCAGTATGACCACGTTTGGTGTAATTGCGGCGTCGGTCTTGACATATGTCTGCAGGAAACGGCAGCTGGAGCGCCCGGATGGGTGCCCTAGACGAGTGTGATTTTATCTCAACATGTGCTTATGTGTGTATACAGCTACAAAAATAATATATATGAACTTATAGTTTCAGCACGGCACTAAAACAGCATGATGAGAGCAATATTGAAATTTTCTTTAGCGAGTTATCACCATAAGTTTATTGAGGTTTCATGCTATTCGCATGGTGCTTGTGTACACGGGCTCTTCATGTCGAGCACGCGCTCATATCACAACCTTCTTCTGTACTCCTTGGCACGTGGCGCTGACATTGCCGCGCAAATAGGCGCGCATCCTGCGTGTCCTCTCGTGACCCCGCACATGTGACGCACTGGGACGCTTGCACTGGGAGCGCCAGTCGTCGCACTCCACGTCGAACAGAGCGACGGCCAGGTTCAGCCGCCGGTACTCGTACGACAGTGAACACATCTGCGAGGGCCCGTTCCAAGCACCGAATAAGAGCGCTGGCATTATGGGTTCTACGTGCGGATGCTGTGATACAGTACCTGAGAGTCCTTTTTAATTTTTCTTCGTAATTTCATGGCGTGTGCGCATTTGCCTAAGTTGATGAGTAGCGAAACGCCACTTGATCTCGGATGCTTTTGTCTAGCGATACTGGTTGTCTCAGACGCTACCAAAACTGTGCCAACAGCGCAACGCTGCGCCAAAATGTCCGTCCTACCTCAAAATTTTCTTAGTGGCGTAAACATGAGCAAGAAATGGATACCACCAGCAGTTTGCGTCATCAGCCTTTCTAAGCGCGCAGGCCCTAACAATAAACCACGGTGTAAAATATATATTCATTAGGTCAGGCCATCGCGAGACACGATCGGTCTAATAATGTAACAACGCCGTGCGCTAGTCGGTCCGCTGATCGCAGCGGATACCTATACGCGGGACGAGGCAACATCAAGACAAAAATGCGTTGTTGGCTTCGCGGAATACAAGCTTCCTAGTCAGCAAACGCGACTGTGGCAGGCGCAGGTTGCGTTTTCGTGCGCTAACTGAGTCGCATGCTGCGAATGCCGGCGTTGCTATGGTGAACACCTTGGTGCCATAGCAACGGCACATAAAACAATTTGCTGTCGGAGTAGCGTCAGTTCCGTCGTCCCAGTGATGGAACGCGTCTTGTAAGAGAGCCCAGAGAAGTTGCCCTAAACGTAAACCTACCGTGAAAATAAAAATAGATAAAAATAAGGGGGGGTGGGCGTGGCGGTGTTTAAAATTTTCATGGCCTTGTTCTAACCCATGCAAATTCTGCACGGGTTGAATTCGACACTGCAGAACGCTGCGTAAGCTACCTTCGCCGCAGTACACTCGTGCCACGCGAAAAAGCGTATTATGATTTGGAAGGGGCTTTCAGCACTATAGTCGCGGGACACGGCACACATTATGTAGTTACGCGCATAATTCGTGCGCACGAGGGGGGCAGGGGGGGGGGGCGTCCGCTTTTGTGACCTAAGAAAGAAGGCACAAAATCTGCCCCATGAATTGACTAAATAAGGATGGGGGGCGCAAAGTCCGTCCCATAATTTGAGGTATCAAGGAGGGGGGCGCTGTGATCAACCTTCGTCCCCCCTGAAGGGAAATCTTGCACACGCCTATGCTCGTGTGTGTGTACGCTGCATAATTGTGAGTACCAGTAAGATTGGTGACGTCCCCCCCCCCAAGAAAAAATACTGGCAATAATTTGGGGCAATGTAGGACATTTGTGCCGTCCTTCTGCGCCAGTTTGTTTCCTACCCTTACTCCTCAGTTTCACGAATCCCCTTAATTTTGAGGTCGACAGCTTGGCAGATCCGCGTTTGAATTCCCCGAGTCTGTGAAATGATTTGACAGACGTGGCAAATGCTTATATGAACTTTATCATTGTTCGCGTAGTAGGGTGGTTCAAAATACTATTTATATTGAATTAACAGCACTCACGTTTACTCTGAGCGCTTTAGGGATGTTGAATATCTTATACATACTTTTAGAAATGTAAGCCTTCCTTTTATATTGCTTCAAGCTTGGTCTGTCGTGATAAAGAAGGATGTTTTTTTTTCTCCTGTATAACCAGCTCCAACTTTCCATTTCAGTGCTCCGAAAGTAATATTTTGCTGCTCAAAAAATTGCTCAAAATTTTAATTCAGCTGTTTCACCCCGGATAACCACTTTTTTCTCATCTGTAGATAGCACAAATAAATATTCAATACGTAGCACTTATTCTTCAATCAGTGTTTTCACATATTACTATTAGATATCCATTCATTCTTCCTTAATCTATAGATAACATAAGTAAAGATTCAATACGTAGCGAATATTCTCCAATGATTTGGAGAATATTCTCCAAAGATATTGCTATTAAAAATCGCATTTCCCGCAGCTAGCATATTGAAAATAGAACGAATTCTGACGTGAAAATTAGTTCTCTTTTCTATGCTGATCCGCTTCTGTCGGATAGCAGCTTAGTAATAAAGTTGCGAGCGTGGCCTCCGTGAGCAGCTCCGGCAGCGCGGCGAGCAACGGTGCGTAGCTGGAGCTAATCGCGGAAGCCACGTTATAAGTATGCGAAGTCACGTGCATGCACTCACCTTCCACTGCATCGTGTCAGCGGTGTCGTACGTGGCCATCAGACTGGGAACTTGCCACGAGAACGCCGTGTGCTGCGTATTGTCGATGGTCTCGTTCGCGAAGAAGTCCGGCTTCTCGCTGCATACCTGAAAAAGTGAGCCGACTACCAGTTTTCACGTACAGACGCAGTGGGAATGTATCTTCTCTGACATGTGGGGCCTCTTCTGTACAGTAAATGGACATTAGGAGTAATTAGCCATCTATAATGTGCATAACATGAGAACAGCATTACTAATTACTTCATATGAGTTCGCTTGGACAGTGGCTAGAAGAAAATTGTATTTGATTGTATTAAGTAACAAGAATATCGAAGACAACATGCGTCGCTGGAAGAGACGGCCTGTACGAAGTTTGTTTACTTGTCGATATAAAGAGCGTCGGGATAACAAGTATGTAATGCCCCATGAAATGAACAGCATTCTTTCAGGTCGCATGACCCCGCCACGGTGGTCTAGTGGCTAAGGTACTCGGCTGCTGACCCGCAGGTCGCGGGATCAAATCCCGGCTGTGGCGGCTGCATTTCCGATGGAGGCGGAAATGTTGTAGGCCCGTGTACTCAGATTTGGGTGCACGTTAAAGAACCCCAGGTGGTCAAAATTTCCGGAGCCCCCCACTACGGCGTGTCTCATAATCATATGGTGGTTTTGGGACGTTAAACGCCACAAATCAATCTTTCAGGTCGCATGAAAGAAAAAGCCAACATGGATGTCAAATCAAGTATCTTTGATTTTATTTATTTATTTATTTATTCATTCACTTGAAGTACCTGCAGCGCCCGAGAGCATTATTGCAGGAGGAAATACACAACGTAACATGTGCCTACATAAAAAGAACAACTATTTAGAAACAAGATGAACATGAAAACAGATAACAAAATTTTAGCTATGAGTGTACCAGTATGTTCCTGAATGATGCTTCAGTGATCTGATGGTTTTTCCGAGAAAACCCGTTTCAGGTACGCGCGTCATCCTACTCTGCAAATTGCGGCGTGTCTCAGTTATCAGTAATCTTTATGCTAAGCTTTATCCTTGGACTGATTTTTCTTAAACCTAATATTTACTTTTAGGATCTTCAGGAATGAAAAACGAAAATTTATCTGCATCACATTTGTTATAGATCGCAGACCTGTATACACATGGTGCTGCTGTTAGCTAGTCAATCTCCTTCGCAGCATCCCGCAGCTGTGTTTTCATCCCATAGTCGATGCTGTGGATGACAGGAAGGACTTCACGAAGGGCGATAACGAATTTTTATGCAATAAAAGTAATTGAAGCCTATCTTGCTTGCGTTTTCAGAAACTGAATCTGTTTCACAGTTACGGTCGCTTTCTTTCGTTTTCTATTGATTTGCACAACTCGGTTTGTATCGTTCGCCAATATACTACGGACGGTTTGTGTGTGCATACTTTTATATGCAAATAGGTGCCATCGCTACGGGCAATCTTTAAGGAAGCTGTCTACGCTACTAGAGTGTTTGAAGGTCCAGACCCCCCCCCCCCCCCACGCGCTGTGTAGTTTTTTTTTTTAATTTTGCGTGTGTACATGTATCATGGGCACGGAAAGACGAGCACTAACATAAATACCATAAATAAGGTGCAGCAGTCAAAAAGCTCAAACTGCCACCGACATACACGACCAGGATTTTTAGTCTTATCTGCGTAGCGCCATATCTCGTTGGCAACAGCGGTGGCACGCTGTAACTGAATGGAAAAGAGGTAAAAAAGAAAGTATCTCACGAAATAGCTAGTTACCAAAAGGCAGTGACTATGGGGACGGGGCCGCTCAACGCAGCACTATCGTTATAATGACGGGGCCCGTCAGCGTATAGTGAAATCGCAACAGTGAGCGGGCCCGTCACCGTAGTGTAATGGTAAAAATTAGGAGGCCGTTGCCGTAAATTTGTAGTCGTTTTAGACGCCACCGTCTAACTGTTGTGATGGCGTTGTGGGTGGACGCGTGTGCGGGAAGTGGTAGTTTGGGAAACGGTCGTGCCGCGGGGCATCAGTTTGAAGTCCCGTTTTGTTGTTTTTTTTTCCTTTTCTTTTTTATGTAATCCGTCAAGATTGAAGTTACTGCTCTGAAAGCGTCGTAATTTTGCTTTTAGTTGCAAGAAAATCATGCAGCTGTTTGTGCTGGTGCCCTACCGCGTTGACTTTTCTAGGCGCGGTGGGTTCGTTGTTGGTTTGCGACTTCAGTTTGAATCGCGCTGAACAAGTAAACTTTTTTCTTTCTTTCCTGCTTTCAATATTGTTTCGATTAATGTTGCCTATTTTAAAGAGATAATCGCACAGGGCAACATTCGACAGTGGAGCGATGGGAGAGTGGAGCGATGGGATCGCCCAGGTTCTCGCTGCTGGCCAGCGAGAACCTGGGCGATCAATTGAGTCGAGGTTCTCGCTGACGGACTTTGGCTCGCCGAGCGGAAGCCCCCGCGGAGCCCTGGTTCGAGCTGCCTTAACGTGAAATACACTGCAGTACTGCAAGAGTAATGAGTTTTCACCACCGCCATTAAAGGCGCGTGCACCTACACTACCGCATCG
This sequence comes from Rhipicephalus annulatus, assembly GCA_013436015.1. Classification (NCBI taxonomy): domain Eukaryota; kingdom Metazoa; phylum Arthropoda; class Arachnida; order Ixodida; family Ixodidae; genus Rhipicephalus; species Rhipicephalus annulatus. The sequence goes on along the minus strand of WOVY01012559.1, from coordinate 1,065 downwards.
AGGCAATTAATACAGGCGTAATGGTGTAATTATGAGGTGGCCCGTTTTAACAATGCGGCCTATGGTGACGGGCCCCAACATATTGTTGCTGTTTTGTGCTTTACTGAAGGAATTGGAGAAGTATTTATTGTTTTTTTTTCTTTACTGCTGCGCGAGGTGATTGCGTTCATGCTCCATACGGCTAACTTCCCTCAGCGTAGGATACATAGACGCTGCTAGACGCACGTTCATTCTTGCGTATTTGTTTCATCACTCGACTCAGTCACCCCTTGTGGTTTACCAAGCTCTCGGCCTCACCATCCAGCGCTTGCAAATTGAAGCGACCAGACGACCGGTCATAACCACGCCTTCGCGCGCTCGCACTTTAATCGCAGAGAACGATACGGAACATGTTTCGCTCCAGCAGGACAAGCATCGTCTCAGAATGGGAAGACAGCTACAGAGAGCACACCACGGTGCGAGTATATATCTACCGCACCGTAGATAGCTCGAATGTCTGTCTTCGTTTGCATAGCAATAGCGCACGTTCATGGAACGAAAGCGACGTGCCCCTTGTTTCAAGGAGTCGATTCGATCGCATGAAGTCTGTGTGTGCGATTTCAGACGAAGTAGGCCCGAAGTCAGAGCCACATGCATTGTAGTCGTATGTATTGTGGTTTTGGGACGTATTAAAACATTCTGTACTACTACACATGCAGCCCTCAGGGTTGGAACACATTCTATGATGACTTGCAAAAGATTAGGCATCAACCCAAGCGTCCACATTATACAGAGACACGAAAAACACGTGAAACGAATTGATTTCCGAACATCACATGTGTACTGGAGCTATGGTATGAATGCAAAGGGACGGAAACCCTGCCGAAGGTTCGGTGCGATAATAAAGTTAGTTCGAACGCATACAACGGAATCTGCTTGCTAGCGCAGTGTCAATGGGAAATCATCGGGGATGAGTCTTCATTTCACGTTGGACGTAAAAGAAGGTTGATCCCCGATGAACAAACACCATTATCATTTAAAAACAAGTAACAATACTTGAAACAAAACTGGGAACACACACACACA